>JAOSBN010000006.1:8118128-8142313 GCA_027563595.1 Erythroxylum suave | reverse complement strand
TTGCTTGTTCTTATACTCAAGTGGTATGGAATAGAATCTTGCAGTTGTTAGAGCTTCAGCCTCTTTCATATGACTGGACAGATGTATTACAAGAAGCTGTATGCTTAACTAAGCATGGGCAGCAAGATAGTCTCATCTTTCGCATATCTTTCCAGATGGTCATTTATTATATATGGAGGGAACGCAATCGTCGCATTTATCTAACAGCCATGAAGAGCATGGACAGGTTGTGCTCTATATATCGAATTAAGAACGCAAATGCTAGCGACGAAGTGCATGGACAGGTTGTGTTCTTAAAAGTATAGAGAAATAGCACGTTAAGTTTAATGCATGCAATAATAAGTATCTCCACAGTTATGGCTAGCTTCCGGTGGATTGGACAGTTATTGCTATTATATTTATACATGACACCATCATGTGCGGACATATAATTAATGACCCTGCTAGAACGCAGCTAACGTCGTACGAAACTTTAAACGTTGTGCTCTAGATATCGAATTAAGAAATAAAATACTAACAGCCATGAAGAGCATGGACAGGTTCTGCTCTATATATCGAAGTAAGAACGCAAATGCTAGCCACGTTGTGCATGGACAGGTTGTGTTCTTAAAAAGTATAAAAGAGTAGAGAAATAGCACGTAGTTTCTCTTTTTCACATTCCCAACCTGCTATAATCCGGATTTCTGCAGACAACAGACGTGCTGTATGTTTTTGCTCGTGAATCAACTCAAGTACGCTTGTCGTGTGATTGGTATTGATTAAGTCAGTCTAGGGATAGTCGCATCCAAAAGTAAGCATCATCAGTAATTAGGACTCGAGTCTTCAAATGATAATCGATGTCATCTTCAAATAATTTTTCACAATCAATATCCCAAAAAGAAGATAGATGAGAACTTGTTAGAAAAGGACTTTTATCTGATTCATTAAGTATCTTTTCTTACTGCAATTGCATCCTCCATGCTGATACATTTCTGTGCATTTTAAAGGCTTATTCACAATTGATTGGCTATATCACATATCCGACACAACTTATGATCAGTCCTTGCGTTGAAGCCATGACCTACTATTATATTTGAATTAAGGTGAATAACTTGCATTGCTTATTTTCAAAATCCTTGCCAATAGTAAGCCACCATTAATTAGTAGTTTTCTTGTTAAATAAAAAAATTTTATTTAAAAAATGTTATTTATTTATTTATATTATATTAATAATTATGAATATATATACCTACTAATTACAGGTGAATTTTTTTTAATTATACATATGTATTACTATCCGTTGTATATACACCTTAAATTATGATATCTTGTATTTCTTGAGTTACTGTTTGAACAGTAAATTGGAAACTCTTTAAAAATTGTTTAGGGTAAATATACTTCTTCATTATCTTTCCATTTTTTTCTTTTATCACCCTTCAATTATTTGTTGGAGGTTCTCATCTTATTCAACCAAGACTATCGTGAAGGAGGCTCTTTCGCTTAAACTTTTTAACCTCAACTCTGGATTCGGCAGAAGGTTTTACATGCATAAGTATTTGAACAAATTTTCTGAGTGTTTGAACTTTTTTTGTTAAGGCCATACCCAAATCAAGTAACGTCTTGTAGTTCGAATATGTTGCGCTCTTCAGTATATTTCGGCAAATCCTGCTTATAACGAATCCCTTTTGGTAAAATTCATAACTTTTCCGCTTGATAATAAAAATTCATTCCAAGGAAGATTGCGGATTGTCCTTGTCTGTATTTTATAAAATTTATTAAAAAATGATCTTAACATAATGCAGTTGACTGCATGCGACCCTTTCAGCTTTGTTTTAAAAAATAAGTGGATGACATTTGTTAATTGACTGGTAGAGTGGGAAATCTAATTTATAGGAATAGAGCTTTTTAGACTTTTAGACTGGTAGATTTTTGTTTGTTTGGTTGGTTGTCTCCTTTTGCATTCATGTCCATGCATCGCAAAAGGAAGCACAAATTCTGAGATATGGTGCGGCCCACCGAAGCTAGTGCACAAGACCATGCCTTTCGTCTGCTTCAGTTAAACAGTGAACTTAAGGTACCAAGTTAGGCAGCCAATATCAATTTGGCGTACACATTGCAGAGAAATGCCTAGCATCAATGTTGTACATAAATTAGAAGCCATTATGTGCATACTAAGCTTCAATTATTCAGAAATCTAGTAAAGACTACATCAATTTAATAAAACCTATAATTATTATGATCATATTGAGTTCTACCACTCTTTTGGACAAGCTGTAAATCCAGCAATTTAACATATGATTTTGGCGCTCGTATTTTTGACTTACTTGAAACAACTTAATTGAAATACATACAAATTCAAGCTCACACCTATTCTTTAAAACCGAAAGCAATCATATTTTACGTGTAGACTGGTAGAGGTTGAACAGAAGTGCACGTTGATATTTCGTTAGCCGCCGCCATCAGAGTGGGTCTAGTTGGGTCTCCCACAATAACAAGTCACGTTGGCATGTCATTAATCTTTTGTCAGGATCTGCTTGATTGATTAAATTGATGTTAGTGACATTCCATCTTACTTTGGTGCAAGCCTACGTGAGCTGCTAATCCAAGATTGAGAGATGAAGCTCTAATATATTTATCGGAAGGAAAATCACACTATCAATTGGTTAGCTATTTTAGTTATGCAGGTCCGATTGAAATTATACGTTCTTTCCGCACCTCTAATGGATTTGAAGGATTGTATAAGTTTAGATAGATAAGGAACAATATATCATAGAAGGATAACCTACGGCTGACCTGTTTCGATTCTGCTTTATTTTTATTTTCCTATGTATTAAAAAAAAATTGGATATAAGAACATCCGTAACAAACAATTCTGAGCTGTTTTTACAAACGTTCTTTATTTTTTATTCAGGGGTGTACATCTTTTCTTTATAGATTAGATGGAACGTGGTTCCGGCGTCCTGCTGCACCACATTCTGTCCCTCTTAATCATGATCGGTTTGTAGATAGAATGTGGTTCACGGCTTCCTGCCGCACCACATTCTGTCCCGCTTAATCATGATCGGTTTGACAAAGGATGTTATTATTGTAACTCAATCAAATGTAACAAATATTCCATGTCCTGTCATGTCTCAGTTTAACTTTTTCGATGAAAGAGACGCCGAGCAATAGGGAGAAAAAGTTATACTGAGACATGATGTATATATATTTATCACTTCGTATATTTATTAGAATTAAATTCTAACAAATAGAAAAGACACATCTCTCCATTATAAAATTAATTTAATATTTTCCACTTTTTCAAAAGAAATCATCTAACAAGTCTTGATCTTCTATATAAACTCCGACTTAAGAAGGAAAAAGCTTTTAATGACATTATCGAGGAAAAATGTTTTTTTAAGTCTGAGAGTAGATTAATGAATTATATAATATAACTAATAATTGTCTTTTTCAAATTGCCCTTATAGGAAAATGGTAAACTGAATTCATTGCTTTATCTTAAATTCGATATTAGTCATAACTAGTTGCCTATAAAATAATTCTGTTTTTTTTTTAATTTCAATTGGTTTATTCTCAATATACTCTAATTCTCATTTATTACATATGTAATTCAAAGACTTAATTATGTGCTTTTAGACTTTTATTAGTACGAACAGACCATTTTTTGGTCTCTTTCCTTTAAAGTCAGTGATGGGCTGATCTTTGACAAGTTTCTCCCTCTTGGCTGTACGGGGCTAGTAGACGAAAACTGAAGTCCTTGCCCCAATTATACCTTACTTTTCTCTGTCTATTAATATTGGCTTTGATAATGAGTGCAAAGGTCCTGGAAATAATGATCAAGTAATTGGGTTAATACTTGATTATAAAAGATCAAGATTCAAAATTGTGTATGTCAATTATTTTTCTAAATTTTAAATTTGTTTACGATTTGATATGTTACATTTAATTAGTTGGTACTTGGTATTCATGAAATAAATGACTTTTTTTATCTTATTCTAAATTAGTTCAGTCAGTTTAACATTAAAAATTTGAATCAGTTAATTTTTTATTTATTTTAAAATTTTTAGATGATTAAAACTAATTAATTAATTAATCATTTTTATAAATTAATCAATTTTTATAGTTCAAAATAACTTCTTTTTTAATTAAGTTTAATTTTTTATAGACAAGAATAATTCTCTTTAACCATTTTGTCAAAATTTAAAATTGATTTAATTTTATAAAAGTCTAATAATTATTAAACCTTTTATCCATTAAACTTTTTATATTACTGTTCATTAAAAAAAAAGGTACATGCATATATTATTAGATACACACCCACACATGTATATATACAGGTGTAAAACGTTAAACACCGATGGCCTCGTTTCTCTTTCTTCCCTTCCCTTCCAGGCTCTCATGGACATCGGCTATCTTCTCCAATTCCTCTGGAGCCCGAAGTTTGCAGTCTGAACTTCTTGCATAATTGGGAAGTCCGTAGTGAACAGACACTACCTGTCACCCTCTAAAAGCTACAGGCGAACGTTCAACTTTTTTCTATTCAACGTGATAATATATGACACTACCACTGACTTCCAGTTCCGTTATTCATTTTAGAACGTTGGACAACGTAACTACTCAATAACCACTCAATTCATACATCTATTTATTACATATTTTTATTGACTGCAGATAGCAAACTAAGTCGACCAGAGATGGACAATACTATGGAGTCAAAAAACATGAAAATGACCGGAAAGGCACCAAAAAAAATCAACCCCGCCATGCAAAGAGTCCTACTAACCATGAGCTGCATTTTCTTTGTCGTCGGCGGTTGCGGTGGCCCATTGATTATTCGCCTCTACTACTTACATGGTGGTGCAAGCATATGGCTCACCTGTTGGCTACAATCAGTTGGTTGCCCACTGCTTCTGATACCACTCGCTATTGGCTACTTCTATCGAAGATCCAATAATCACAACGGTTGCATCTTCTATGTTGATCTTCCCCTATTCCTCGCCGCCACGGTTCTTGGGCTTATGATGGGTGCAGACAACTATTTCTACTCTTATGGCTTTGGTCGTCTTCCTGTTTCAACAGCTTCTTTGATCATGTCCTCGCAGTTGGCTTTCGTTGCAGCATTTGCTTTTCTCATCGTCAAACAAAAGTTCACTCCATATTCTATAAATGCCATTTTTTTGCTGACGTTAGCTTCTGGAGTGTTGGCTTTACATAGCAGTAGCGACAAGCCTAAAGGCGAAAGCAGCAAACAATATACTGTCGGCTTTATTATGGCTCTAGCTGCCGCTCTTTTATACGGTGTTACCATGCCTTTGATGGAGCTGACATACAGGAAATCCAGGCAAGAGATTACATACACTCTTGTAATGGAGATTCAAATGGTCATGGGATTGTTCTCTACCGTCCTATCCACTATAGGGATGATCGCTTCTAACGAGTTCAAGGTTTCTCTATGATCCCCTGAAATAATGTTCTTTCTTTATTAGTTTCTTAATGCTCTGCAGGCTTTCTTTCTATTGCAAACTAGAGATAAGTTCGGCCTGCTTTTGCTGGGAAAGTAATTAATTTACATGTAACTTAGGAAAAGGATGGTCTAGAACAGGGGACGGTGGGATCCTAAAACGTCACATACTAAACACACAATTCTGCAGCTCGGTTACGTCCTTCTAAACAAGGGGATAAAGTTACAAGTTCTAGTGAAATACGTAAAACGTTATCTGTTATCCATTAAAGTACGAGTACTACTGGCATTAGCACACGCAATATTATTTTTAAATTGTATGCCTCAATTCAATAATAATTGAGAAATTGCACGGTGCGTGCGACTGGCAGGTAAGGTATTTAATGCATTAGAACCAAACAACACATTGTTGTGTCGGCACTCGGCAGGGATGATAAGCATGCAAAGAAACTTCAACTCCATGATGAAAATATGAGGTTTAATATTGAACAATATATGAGGCGACATCAGTTAGAATAATGTTGATTGACTAAATATTTTCATCATCATAAAAAATTATAATTTTCAATTTTAGAATATTTATTGAAAATTTATCTTTCTATTTAACTCGCTCTTCGTTCTTTTAACAATTTTAGTCCCTGATAATAATGTTTATTATGTGTGCTTAACAGAGTGTTGCTGAAGAAGCAAGGAATTTTGGGCTTGGAGAAACTAAGTATTATATGGTAATGGTGTGGACAGCGATAGTGTATCAGCTTGTGACGTTGGGAATAATGGGGGTCGTCTTCTACGGCTCCTCTATGTTCGGCGGTATACTAACTTCGTGCCTCCTTCCAGCAGTAGAGGTTCTAGCTGTCATTTTTCTCCATGAAAATTTCCAAGCTGAGAAAGGTGTCTCTCTTGGACTCTCTCTTTGGGGCTTCGTTTCTTACTTCTACGGAGAGGTTCAAGAAAACAAGAAGGCGAGGAAGGAAAACGATCTTTCATCAGAAACTGAAATGCTTGAAGCTACTACTAGTCATGCAGCAATTTCTACTCCAAACTCAAGGGAAAATGTCTAAAGAGAAGATCATCTCTGCATGATGATCAAGATAATAGATGTGGGTAATGCACAATATATAGGCATCATCGAAGAAATCTGTGACATATTCGATTTGGTTGTATATCAGATGAAAACACCCGACTTGTGTTTTGATATGTATATGTATCAAGCATTGCTCAGAGATGGGTGAATTTTATAGTGGGAATTTTCAAATGTGGAATAATTTCTTAATTTTGTAAAATTGTTTTTTTAAGTTCTTAATCAAGTTCAGGTAACAAAGAACAAAATATAAAGAAATGAGATATAATATTTTTAAGTGGAAAATTTCCCTGATTTGATAGAAAGAAAAAGTCATGAAGGATTTTCAAATAATTATACTTATATAAGTGTTTAACTTCTAATAGTATCCATAGAATGAATTGAGAAAATTTTACAATTATTATAAAGAGGGTTAGACAAGAAGTGTTAGCTCCTTTAAAACCTAAGTCTATTTATAATATATTATGGACATTTTAATAACTTAATTGAAATAAATTCTAATTCCAATTAAAATTTACTTAGTACAATTAATTCTAATTACCAAACTAATACATGACCAAATAAGACACAATATAACACAATATCTTATATTGATCCTTATTCATTAAATATCTCATATTTAATCATAAAGTTTTTTAAATTTTACAAACAAGTCCAAATTAATTAAAAATATCCTTATTATTTTCAACTTTCCTTAATATGTTGACAATGGATATAAATTATAACTAGGATTAAATAAATTAAACTCATTTAATTCTCTAATTATGCAATTTATATATAGAGATCAAGATCGATGTCTCGCATTGCATTAGAACCACTCAAATATTTAGGAATAACAAAGTTGTTTGACCTAACCTTTCCTTAGTCGAAGATTTCTTGAATTAGTTCTAATCAAGAACAATGAATCATTCTCCCTAATTACTTTAGGATGATGAATCATATATTGATCACTTACCATCTTCCATATAGTTCATGCTATATACAATAATTATTGACTAAGCTACCTTTGATTATAATATGTTATAAGTAGTATCAAAATATAAAGATTCTTATAAGAGATACTTTGGTGATTTCAAGTTAAAGGATCACTTCATTATAAGAAAATAACACATTTTTATAACAAGAAAATAACACATTACCAATGGAAATTCATTTTTTGTCGGTAAATTATCTGAAAAATCGTTTTTTGCGACAGCCAAAATTTCTATTAGTTAACATTGAGAAAATTTATACTCAAGATTTTTCCAACTAAATAGTAAATTTGTTATAAAAATAGGTGACAATGGGTGGTAGGAAAATTATTGTTCCGTCGGTAAATGTCGGTATCTCCAAAAATTAAAACAACATTGTTTTTGGTCGCTTATGAGGCTATTCAAGATGACGTTGTTTGGTTTCGTTTGATTTAAAACCAAATGACGCCATTTTCAATAGCCTTATAAGCCACCCAAAACCCCCTTCTTCCTCCCCTCATTCATTTTCTCTCTTCTTCCCTACTTCATAGTCGTCGGTCTCTCTTCCTCCCAAGCATTCAACGTTAATTTTTACTTGTTTCAGTTCATTGTGCATCATTTTCAGGTAAGTTTACTCTTTTATTTCCCAAAGTCTCAAAAAAATTCATTGTTAGTGTTGAACGTGGATGGGTTTTCATGGATTGTGGGTATATGAAAGTGGGTAGGTGGGTTTTCATGGATTGTGGGTAGTATGTGTTTTTACCTAATGTCGTTGGTTTACTTTTTGTTTGAATGTGTTTTTGTTGGTAACCAATGGAAAATGTAGTAATTTTGTTATTAGTTAGAGATAAATTCGGGGTTTCCTATTAATTATTTGATGAAATGTTTCTTAGAGATGTTAGTGAGACTTGGTTAATGCCTTAGAATCTAAAGAAAATGCCTAGAGTAGTTACATAAGACCTGAAATGGAAAATTAACAATTATATAGAAGGATTTCATATAATAGAATGAAATTGGAGAATTATAAGGAAAGTGATATTTGTGAAACAATAAATGTGCATTTTTATGTATTAATATGGTAGAAATTGAATATACTTCAATATTCGATTATGTAGCTAATTGCACGAGATTTCTTAGTTATCCTCCAATGCTTACAATTGCTTCCAAGTCAACTTTTCGTACTACTTGATAAATAATAAATTCTTATCACAATTGATTTCATTCAATAACTTAAGAAATGTTGATATAAGAAATCTTCTTATTTCCTTTGAAATTAATGCATGGTTTCTACCACAATTGTGTCCCTATATTATAAATCATATTATTTCTCTTGTAATTAGCATACGATTTTTAGCACAACTATGGCTCAGGACTTATTACATAATAAAAATTTCTTCAACTTCATAAAAATCTGTCTTCAACCCCTATTGTAGGTCATGTCTCTTATTTTGCTTAATCCACATAAGACATGAGTTGGCACACGGGCATAGATAAGAACACATAGGCCAATCCATGTTCCTTTAAAAATTATAATTTTCTTCGTTTTTTGCTTAAAATAGCTTCTAATTCTTAAATAATTTCATCCTATGGTTAATTTATTATAATTATATGAAAATAAATCTAATTTAAGTAAAATAAGGTAATTTGACATGAAAATGAAGCAAAATACTTTTAAAAATATGTCCATTTTCATGTACATTAAATATTCTCGTGCTTACGCTTTTTCTCATGTTTAAGTAAATCAAATTCAATCACTCTTAACTTAAATAGCTGACAATTTTAAGGAAACGAAACAAATATATTAGAAAAATCAAGGCTATCCATCATCTACTCAATTGCATTATTCATCAATTAGAAAGGCATTCAAATATTTGCATTCAATTCTTAATCAATTTAATTTAACCTAATAAACCTTTCGAATAATAACTTAATCCATATAATTTAGTCTTAAACTTAGAAAAGCTACCCTATTTGAAAATGTATCATTTCATTTGTCCATCTAAAAGGTTAGAGTTACTTTTATTCTCCCCTCTAACAGTTACTTTGTTATTTTAAATTGATGTCCTTGGGTTTTTGACAATTGAATTTATTTTTGTAGAAAAATTTTAAGGTGACAGAATAAGCTTCCTAAGATTAAGAACATCATTTTCTTTGGCAAGTAAGATTGTTGGCTTCTCCTCTTTCTATTAGTCATAATTATTTCCATTTTAGATTATAATGCATATTTAATTTACTAGTATTTATGTCTTTGTTAATATTTTATATTGTATTTTAATTTTGTGTATTTTTTGAATGATTCAAGGTTCAATACACTTTATTCCTTTGTGTTTCCTCCTATTGATCTTTTAATAACATGTATCACAAGTTTGTAGTAGAATTAATTGACCAATGCTACTGTCTTATCCATTAAATTGTTATTTTTTGTTTCTAATGAATGTTTTAGGTTATTTTAAGTATAAATAGATTACATATGAATTATGACAGTGCTTGTATAATTACTACAATGCTCCTTTTTTAATTTGTATAATTACCATTACTAAAAGTTTCAACGAATTTTCAATACTTTAACTGTTGGTAGTATTTACAGACAAAATATAAATATTCCGCCGATAAAGTTACTGACAGACTTAAAAATTCCATCGCTAAATAGAAATATTTCATTGGTAATTTACTGAAGAACAATTTATTCTGTCGCTAAAGATTAGTGATGACCGTTTCTTTGACGACTCATTAGGTCAGTAATATTTGTCGACAAATTCGCTTAGCAACGAAAAACCTTCACATTCCATCAATAATTTTTGTCACTAGACACCCATTTCTTGTAGTGATTCCAAATGGAATCCTCATATGGGGTCAGTTTAGTGAATTTATTCTCTAATAAATACCTGCACATTTATTTAAGTGTTTTCATATTTTAGTTTATGAGATTGACTACTTCATTTATAAGAACGAAATATAATATATGTTAATCTTTTTATGTTAAATTAATATACATAATTAATATAATAATGACATAATTTAAGGATAATATATAAATGTATTATAAATCTCATTATTATAATTTTATCATAATTTCATTTGTAATGTGTGTTTAGCTCATGATCTTTATCATATATATCTAAATATGTATAAAATAATGAATAACATTAAATAATTATGTCACTAAATAAAGTTAAAAACACTCATAATGCACTAATTCTCTCTTTACCTTCATCATGCTTTGGCCTCTCTCTATCGTTACCATTTATCTGCCTCTTCTTCTTTTAGAACTCACCCATCCTCACCCAACACTCAACTAGTTCATAGAGGCAGGCACCTCTGCCTCACTAATAGGCCTTCTTTAGGCCTCCCATATGGAGCAAGGTGAACCCTCTTTCACAAAGGAGGACTTCCCTTCTCTTTCCAAAGAGTCTCTCACAGTAAAAGCTAGCGGTGACACCATGAGGATAAACCAAAATGGGGAAGGATCAACAGAGTCTTGTCTAATGGGAGACTGGCAGAATATCTTTCCAAAGATACACCACAATAGGATGTTGAAGCACTATCACAATGTGATTCAAGACGGTGACATCACCCCACTGATGAAGCTCCTTTAAACAGGTGTGAAAGCTTGGTCCATAGCAATGGATTTCTTCCGGTTTAAGCGCCCTGCATTTCCGATCATGAATACATAGGAAAATCACACAAGAGCAAAAAGGGACTGGAAAAGGTTATGCTAATGGAGGACGGTACATTTTTATCCAAAATTTCTGAAGCTTCCAATCTTGGTGAACTGGTTGAAATGGGACCTTAGTGCATCGAAGATCAACCAATGTAGTTGCAAAAGTAGAGGCTAGGTATGGAGCTTAATAGGGGAACAATAATTCCAATGTGGGTTCAATTTCACAATCTCTTGATGGAATTCTGGACAATTGAGGGGTTGAGCTTCCTAGCTAGCTCCTTGGAAAAGCCCCTTTGTATGAATTCTCAAACAACAAATATGGAATGGATCTGCTATGCTAAGGTATGTATTGAAATACCTAGCACTTCTACGTTCCTATCTTATGACTGAATGCTAATGGTGAATTAGAGAAAATTGCTATACATGTCTCTTACCCTTAGAAGCCGAATTACACCTCTAAAAAATGAGTCCCTATTAGTGGAACCTTTAAAACTACTGGCATGAGGAGTTAATGGTTGTTGTGTTTGGAAATGTTGTATATGAGCAAGTAGCTACTGAAGTAGTGGAAGTATGTGATTAAGAGAATAGTATGCGTAACTCCGAACTCTTGGTGAGAGTAGAAGACTCTCTACAGTCTGTTATTGAAATTAAAAAGAAGGATGAAAAGGCTTGTCAATATTTTGTTGTTGCTAGTAAGGGGAATTTAGTGCTCTAAGAAGGTGGTGAAATATCTGAACTTACTAATGGAACTACAGAGTTAACTAAAGAACACTTATTTCTCCAGATGATGCATTCACTTCTCCCATACATTAAAGAATGGTGGATCAAACTGAACTCCATGAATAGACACAAAAGACTACCAGGGCCGCACTAGGTATAGAAGCGGACCAAATTGTTACTGAAAATGCAAGGGCTGATGATTTTACTTCGGAAACAAAAAATTTTACTCATATGGTTAATGAGATAGTTCAGGTGCAGAAAAACAATCCTATGAGAAAATTAGTGTGGAAGAAGAAAGCAAAAAAGAGGGGGGGGGGGGGGGGATTGTGGACACTCCCCCAACCATGACAGTCTTAGTCTGGAATTCTACAAGGCTCAATCACCCTCACAAAAGTACCTTGTAAAAGATATGGTGAGGGAGATGAAGCCTTGCATTATTAATCTTCTTGAAACAAAAATTGAAGATCCTCTTTGCCTATTAGGTTCTAAGTTTCTTGGTGTAAAGTGGGAGCTTATTTCCATTCATAATGCATAACTATACTGATCATATTATATGTCTATACAACTCAGATATCATTGGAGTATGGTTAGTTGAAGAAATTGATTAATATATCCATTTACAATTTCAATACCGAGGTATGACAATTGTTTTTGACTTATCCTTAGTATATGCTTCTAACTTTGGTTTTCCAAGAAGCAAACTATGGATGGACTTATACTATTTACAACAAAATATTTAGCATCCATGGCTTGTAGTCTGGGATTTTAATTTCTTTGTAAACTCATCTGACGTAGAAGGTGAAAGAAGGTTGAATCTAGGATTAACCAGGGAACTCGCTAGCTTCTTATTGAGTATAAACTTGGTTAATTTAAACGTTACAGGAAGAATAGTTACTAGGCCTAATAATCAGTAAGGTAGTCTTCTTATTTGGAAAAAAATTAGATCAATCACTTGTAATATGGTTAACCCAATTTCCTAACTCCTTTCTGCACTTAGGAGAAAATCTACTTTCAAATCATGCTTGTATGTTAATGTAAAGAATTAAAGAAAGAAACATAATAGGAGTCCATTTAGGTTCTTCAATGTTAGTGTACAAATGGATGGATTCACAGAACTAGTCTATAAATGTTGGAATCATAAGGTAGAGGGTTTTAAATCCTATCAATTGATGTAGAAATTAAGAATGGTGAAAGCTACCCTTAAACACTTCATAAATAGGAGAAATCAGAATTTAAATACTCTTAAGGAGCAATTGATTCAAGCACAAGAAAATTGCTATGACTTACCTCATAACATAGAATATAGTTTAGTAGAAGTAAGAAAACTACAAGAGTACTAGAATGTGCTTAGTCTTCATAATTCCATCCTCAAACAAAAGGCTCAGATTCATTGGTTGAAAGAGGGGAACTCCATTACAAAAATTTTCCACTCTTCCTTACTAGGAGAAATGTTAACAAAAACTTTTGCAATTTAAGATAATAATAGGATGGAATCTAGTAATCTAAATAGCTTGCAGGAGCTTACCAAAAACTACTTTATGTAACTTATGGGAATTGTTGGTAAAATTAAGCAATGTCCAAATGGTTATAATTCTTTAATTGTACTATTGCTCAAGATATCAAAGATTATATGGTATCTCCATTCATTGAGTATGACATCAAGAGGGTATTGTTTAGCTCCATCCTTCAAAATCATGTAAGCCTAATAGATTTACTACACTCTTTTTTTAGAAATCATGGGAATTTACTTGCAAGTTCTTTACAGAATTAGTATTATAATTCTTTGCCTCCTCTAAAATGCTTCAAGAGATTAATCATACTTTCATCTGCTTCATACCTATAAAAAAAACTCCTCTGAGGATGAATGACTTTAGACCCATTTCTTACTCCAATGCTATTTGTAAAGTAATCTCCAAATTTCTAGCAGAGGGGCTCAAAGTGGTTATCTTAGGAATAATTAATTCTAAATAAGGGGCTTTCATCCCTGATAGAAACATAAGCTATAATATAATTCTCATACAAGAATTTTTAAAGGACTATAACTCTAGTAAACTTATCAAAAGTTGTCTACGCAAAATTGATTTCTTCAAAGCTTTCTGTACGGTTAGTTGAAGGGTCATATATATATTCCTTGAAGCTTTGCAATTAACTCATGGATTTATTAATTGGATAATTACTTGTATCCAAACCCCCTTTTTGAGTGTTCTTGTAAATGGTATTCTAAGCAAAGCTTTTAAATTTGCTAAGGGGATTCGCCGGGGCGAACCCCTATCTCTTTACACTCTAGCAATGGAAGACTTGTCAAGACTGATAAGTAAGTTGATCTCATGCAATCAAACACTTCAATTTCATTAAAAATGTAATGCGATCAACCTGACTTATCTAATGTATACCGATGATCTCATGCTTTTGTTTGGGACTGATCCTTATTCTATCAATCTATTGATGAATGTCTTAAACATTTTTAAGAATTGATCAGGTCTAAAACTCAACAATGAGAAGAGTAGCCTTTACATATCTGCGGATGTCAAGAATATTGTTGACGTATCAAGAGTAGTTGGGCTTATTGTTTATTTAACACCTTTTTGCTATTTGGGTGTACCAATCAAATCTTCCAAGCTGAAATATCATGATTGCTTACCTCTCATAGAAAGGATTAAATCTAGAATCAATGCTTCTAAGAATCAATTTCTATCTTATGCTACTAGACTTACTCTTATTATTTTAGTCTTATGCAGCTTACATTTACAATGGAATATTTTAGAGGAAATATAACTAATTTATTCTTTTGCAAGCATGATAGCCATTATCGTCGTGTTTAAATACACATGATAGGAGGACTACAATAGTTACTGGCGTAGGATTACATTAATAGACTTCTTATTTAAACTATGTATTTCATGTACGATAATAATAATGCTAACGTTTTTATTAGTTATTTTAAACTTTTCCGATGGCTCTGGCATCTTCTTCGTAAAATTTATACAACAATCCCCTTCCCCTTCACATCCTTGTCCACTAAGTTATCTTTTTGGAAATTATTTTTGGAGTTTGAAGAGGTACTCCCATGATGCATTCACACTTCTATTGTCTGACCACTGAATTAATAACTGAGTGATGGAACAATTATTCCTTTTGACCATCCTCCTTCCTAACATGGCTGCTAAAATATGTTTTGAAGGTGTAAGGAATTCAAGTAATGTCGTTGGAGTTTTGTCTTGCCCCATGCGAGCCTTCTTCAGCTGAGACATATGGATGAATAGAAGCTCCTTGGGTTATCTCCAGCTTGTTCGTTACCATTCCCAAACATTAAAGGATTTTGTAAGGACAATAGTATAATAGTGATAGTTTCTGATTTCCTATTCTTTATAAAGGGTGTTGCTTATAGGGTTGTAGTTTCAGTAAAACCAAATAACCTACTTCAAGCATGCATTCCAATCCTTTTGAATTGGCATATTGCTTCATCATGTTTTATGCCCTTTGTAAATGAAAATTTGTTATACTTAACATATCTTCTCTATCCTTAAGAGCTTGATCCACTTCAACTATGCTTGAATCTCTAGCAATATATTTAAGTGTAAATTGTTGCAGGATACCTATATAAAACTTCAAAAAGGAATTGCATCGATAGCTGATGTGATATGTTGTATTATACCAACACTCGACCAATGACACCCATTCACTCCATCGTTGTGGTGTCTCACCACAAAACACTGCAATTAAGTTTCCATAACTTTATTAACAACCTCTATTTAACCGTTTATCTGTGGATGGTAGGTAGTAGAATACTTCAAAATGACCCTTTGTAATCGAAGTAATTCTTACCAGAATCTGCTTCAAAATGTAGGATCTTGTTTGCTAATGATGGATTCTAGCATACCATATAACTTAAAAACATAGCTGAAAAATAGTTTTGCAATATCTCTCATATAATATGGATGTTTTGAGGGGAGTGTACTTTTTGAAATGATCAACAACGACCAAAAACGATCATCTTCCAAATACCTTCTAGAATTTTAATTGGTTGTAAGAATCCCAGATAAGTTGAATTATCATACTTGTTTTTTTGAAAATTCATACACTTCTTCGCATAATTCTAAATATTTCCTTTATGGTAAAATGTGTTTTGCAATTTTTGTGTAGTTGCTAGCTCTCCCGTTTAGACCCCCATCGCATCATCATGACTAATTATAATTATCTGCTCCTAAAGTGCCTTATTTTCTCCCACCATAAGTCTTCCTTTCCACCTTAATAGCCCTTCTTTCCATTCATAAGTGCTTGAATTCATAACTCCAAAATCTACCTTATTAATTATATCTTGTAACATGTGACCCATTTCCTAGGTTTCCTCAATGTTCTTTAATAAGCCTGCTTGCATTTGAGTTACTAATAAAATCAATGGCTCTGCATTGGTGTTCCTCGAAAGAGCATCTACTATCACATTCTCTTTCCTAAGATGATATTGAACTACAAAGTTATAGCCTAGTGGTTTCAAAAGCCATTATTTTTAGAAAGGGGTCAATAAACATTATTCTAATAAGTATTTTAAATTTTTGTGATTAGTTCTTACAATGAAGGGTCTGAAACTTAGGTAATGATGCTAACATTTAATTACTTTTATCACTGCAAAAAGACTCCTTTTCATATGTCGATAACCCTTGACGTCTTTAAGCTAATGTTTTGCTAAAGAAAGCAATAGGATGATCTCTTATTGTAACACAACCCCTATTCCTAATCTGTTATCATTCGTTTCTACTATAAATGATTTTAAAAAGTCGAGGACTGTTAGTACCGGTGTAGTTATGATTGCTTCTTTCAATTTTCTGAATGTTATCTTTTCTTCCTATTGTCGTTCCTATTAAGTTAATCTCTCCTTCTTTAATAACTCTTTTAGTGGTCTTGCCATCAACCCATGGCCTTTTATGAATCTCTGACAGTATTCTGAGATCCCTAAGAACCCTCTTAGTTCTTTAAGGTTCTTCAGTTCTAGTCATTCTTCAATTGTCCTCACTTTCCTTGCATTTGTCCCCCCTGCCCCCCCATCGAGATGGTGTAAACTAGATACTCAATCTGTCACAGTCCAAAATGACATTTACTTCCATGTAAAAAACAACTGATTATTTCTCATAGATTGCATTATAATGATAATGTTTTCTACATGTAATTGTAAGGATTGGTTATAAATCAGAATATCGTAAAAAAACATCAGGATGAAACTTCGTAAATATGGTTTAAGCAATTAGTTCATCAATCTCTAAAACATCAATAGTGCATTCGTTGACCTAAACAACATTACCAAAAACTCGTAATGGCCCTCGTGTGTTTTAAATATCATTTTTGGGATGTCTTCGGGTTGCATCTGAATGTAATGATACCTTAAACGTAAATCCAAGTTAGTGAACTAGCTATCTCCATGTATTTATTCTAGAAGTTTCTCTATTATCGATATTGGAAACTTATCCTTGATGATGTGCTTGTTAATACATTTTCCATAAGTTGTCCTTCCTTTTGATGAGGATGACCTATGAAGCCATATGAATCGTAGTTATATCTAATGAAAACTTGATTTATGAAGTCTCTTATGAATTGTTCAATGACATCCTTCTACATTACTGAATATCTACATAGCTTGATGTTGATAGATTCAACTCCCTTCTTTCAGATGAATCTGATGATTATGTTTTCAATCTGGTGTGAGTTGATTTGGTTCTTAAAAAATTACTACAAAATAAACATAATCACGTCGATTTCATCAAATGCACTATATTACTCATCCTTCTCTCTCATTTGTTACAATTGATAATTGATAGGAAATGTCAATTGCATCATGAATAATTGTCCACTTTTTGAATGCTATAAAGTTCTCTAAATCTCCTTGCATGAGACAACTTGTGATCTCCCTCTTAGGATTCCATTCAACGTCACAACCTAACTTTCCCAATTAAACGTCATCGTCCATTCCTTAAAATTACATAGCACATCGTTTTAGTCCTACCAACCACTAGACTACCAGTACGACATCACACCCTCCTAAACTAATATGTTCATGGTGAATTGAGTTCCTTGTATTATCTATGTGAAGTTTTCGCAACATTGTTGACACTCCAACCGTAGTCCTCCACCCACTATGATAGAAATCTGTTCAATATATCAAACTTCACAATCGCCCTCCTTTACAATCGATATATCCATAAAATTATTATAAACATTAAAATTGTTAACTAGTGTGTTTGAATTCCATATCTCCTTAAAATCCCATTATGTCTTGCATTGAAACATTAGGATAGTCAATCTCCCTTTGAGTTTCCTCATACTCCTCTTTGTCTTCTTCTGGCACCACCTTCACATTGTCTTCATCCTCGGGAGATCACATAAAACTATAATTGATTTTTCTTGCACTTGTTACTTGGACTGTACTTATCATTGCACTAAAAATGAGCCCTGGTGCTTGCTTATCTTTGAACTCTTGACTACTAATGTGCTTAGAAGGTTTAAAAGATTTTACTCTTAGTGAATGCACTGTAGGTGCTAGTGTAGACAATATTCCATTTATGGTTGAACTTCTGTTTATGTTTGATGTTTGCCGCAGTATCAGAGTTGTACTATAATTCCCTCTATTGCTTATGTTTTTTTATTGTGTTTCCTAGAGCAAGCATATTGTTTCCATTAAAGATAACTATTCCTTCTTGCTTTCAGGCCAACATATACGCCTGATGTAAAGAGTGGGTTCATAAGGTCCTGTTATTACTCCAATTCCAGTTTAGAGGCACTTTAAGAAAAATCCAATCTATTACTCTTTTAGTAGTGAAAATCTATTTGAATGATGATTGAATTTAGCAGAGTACTCCATCACTTTTTATCCGCACTTCAAGAAAAATCCAATCCAGTATTCTTTTATTAGTGAAAATCTATTTGAATGATGATTGAATTTAGCAGAGTACTCCATCACTTTTTATCCTTCAATTTTTTAGAGTCTCCCACCAGGTCGTCGAAGATTTTCACATCGAATCGCTATTTGAGTGCCTTAGTAAATTCATCCCAGTCCATTAACTCCCAGTTGTTACGATTCTTTATATATTGTTGATACCACTCCTAAGCTCGCTTATCCATATGAAGGATTGCCACACTCATCTTCATCCTTTTTAGAGATTGATCCAATTGAAAAAATTGCTCACAATGATAAAGTCATAGTTTAATGCTCTCACCATCAATTGTGGGAGACTCGATCCAAATCAATCTTGTAGGAGATGTTTTCATCCTTCTCCTACATGGGTGCTCATTTTGAGGGGTAGGTTTCAACAAGATAGAAGTCGTAGCTCCAGGTTCCACTCCTTGCGTCTGAAAAAATTGCGCAAATGTGGTTTTCAGCTCAGTCATTTCTTTCTCCACCTTTTCTGCTCTATTTTAAGATTCCAGAAACATTTTTCTCGTTCCTAATTTGTGCTGTTAGCTCAAGAATTATAATTAATGATTTTGATGATAACTTTATAATATTTCAAATTTTAAATTGAATTTATTTCCTTGTATAATTAATGATCTTATTCTCAAAAGGAGATAAAATCATAAAAAATACGCTTTCTTTCTTGCAAGAACCTTCTTATGACTTTGCATCGTCTTATGCATCTGCGCATCTTCGTATGACTGTGCATCTTGTTATGAATGTGCATCGTCTTATATGTCCGCATCTTCTTATGACTTTTCATTGTCTTATGCATCTGTGCACTTAATAAACATATCAAAACAGTTCATATGCTTCTATTATTATTATTATTTGACTTTCATCAAAATCAATAGAAGAAGTGAATTCTTCTTGACTTAACCATCTCCCCCTTTTTGATGAAAACAAATAATCATAATATTAAAAGATAAGAGAATTATTAAAGCGAATAACAGTAGTATTCAGACAAATAATATTCAGAAAAACGATATCTTTATTCAGACGATTGATGCAAGATATACAATGTCCATAGCAAATTTTTTTAAAATCCTCTCTTTTCACTATTCTCCCCCCATTTGTTATTAATAAAAAAGAATATCACTTTAGATGCTTCAAAATTTCAGAAAAAATATTTTGAATATCAATGCAGATCGTCTTGAGGTCTTGCTCAGCAAAAACACGTAGAATTGCTACTTCCTTATGAAGATCACCCATTGAGTCTCTTAGTTCATCAACCGTAGTATATATTTCTTCAATATGTTTCACTAAGGGTCCTTGAACTTTCTTTTACTTTTGACTAGCTTCAGTCCAATCGATGAAATTCTTTAAGAGCTTTCAATTAACGATAGGATCTTGTAGCTTTTCACTTAGTGGATGAAGGTACTCAGAAACTAATGGTTTTTTGATTGAGTCATTTAATTCAATAATTTTTATAGAGGATAGTCGAAAAGATTGTGTTTGGTGAGGAATGTCAAGATCATCAGGTTTGGGTAGTTTGAAAACTGGTTTTCCTAGAAGGTGTAGATTATCTTTGATTGAAGGAATGAGACCTAAGGGTTTAAAATGAATAAGTTGATGCACAAAGGTTTCTAGGTAGAAATTGATACCTTCAATTGAGATACTTTTGTACCTTCCTTATGAAATTGTCCCAACTACCTTGAAACTTTTATCTTGAGTAGGTGTGCCAAAGTTACTTCCTGATGGCCTTGATATGTGGTGTGAAACATGGACGCCTACAGGTTGAGCTACATGACATGCATCGTCTATATTCTTCATTTCCACTCGAATCTCTTCTTCCATGAGATTTTCTTCTTGTCTCTTAGGGAATTTGTTTTTCTTTCCTTTGTCTATGTTGTATACCAGTGTTGGACATCTTGCTTGAACATTTGGTCCAATCTTTATTGTTGTTATGTTTGTCACTGGGTAGATGGTGTAAGGACTCTTCATCATCTTCAATATATATGGTTATGCTTTTTCATCTCATAGAATACTATACAATCTTCTTTCTTCAGGGCTTAGAAAGTGTATCGTCTGATCAGTTCTATTACAGGTTTAACTTGAACCTTAACTTTCTGTATAGAAGGTTGTCTTCTGATCACTGAACCTCGATCAGGCACTGATTCTTCTATTATTTTCATCTTCAAGTCTTCTTTCTTCATTGGTTGCAGGGGATTATAAGTAGCTTGCTGTGTTTCCACGATCTGTGTCTTTTGTTAAACATCATATGACGAAACCTTCCTTTTCTAAGTTGGTCTCGTCTTCTTTAGTTATTTTGTTGGCTTGGAAAAAATTTGTTGTTGAGACTTCTTCTGCTCAAACACTAGCTTCCTTTTTATCTCTGTCTCTCCAGACAGTTGTACTGACTGCATCTAAGGGATAGAGACAATTGCTTGGTAGGCTGTTACTGTTGTTATTGTTGTTGCTCCGTTGCACTTTCAAAACCTTGACCAAGAATTAGAGTTTTTTGCTTCTTCTATTCTTGTTGTCGTAAGGTCATCAGTCTTGGTGACCTTCTTCATTTCTCAGGTTTTTTTGATTGGAGCGTCTTAACCTTCCTCTTTAAAGACACTTTATGAGTTGGTTGTTGAGCTGAACTTTCCTTCTTTTCAGGAATCATCTTAGCTTGTAGTGGCTTATAAGACGATTGTTCACTTTTACTTCTGCTGAGATTCTTCTGGACCACTGAGGTTTTACTTGTAGTCTAGATGAAACATCTTCTTTCCTGCTTCGTCTGATTGAAAGCTCCCCATTAGATTGTGCTTTAGGTGTGAACTTTTATCTATTTCAATTTCAGCCTTGATCCCCATTTTTCGAATAGTAGAGGCATTGATAATACTCTTAATATTTAGCTTTACTCTGTTTCCTCTATCAAGTAGTATTCCAGATTCTTTGAAGAATCTTGTCAATAGCATACCGTAAGGCAACGAACCACTCGTCTGGTTATAATCCTCCTTAACCTTTATCATTTATTTCAGAATCAAAATGGAAGATTAATAGATTGGTGAGTGAGAAGATGAAATAGACAATGTTTATCATGCATTGTCACAAAATCCTTTGATCCCGCTCTTGGTATAATACAGTGAAGAAGAATTGAGTGAAGAACCCTAGCCTTTGGAAATAGGTTTGAAGACTTCCTGACTCCTAGATTACTCATTCCATATAATTGTTGATTGATGCTTTCTTCATTCTGAACAAACCATTTTGTATTGGTGAGTAGTTTTGCTCCTTCATTTGGACATTCAGTAGCCCTCACAATAGACTCTTATGTGACAATCACCATCAACCTATGTGCCTCTGATATCAAGGTGTCATCTACC
This sequence comes from Erythroxylum suave, assembly GCA_027563595.1. Lineage (NCBI taxonomy): Eukaryota > Viridiplantae > Streptophyta > Magnoliopsida > Malpighiales > Erythroxylaceae > Erythroxylum > Erythroxylum suave. Next base: position 8,120,207 of record JAOSBN010000006.1, on the reverse strand, counting down.
ACCTTTGCGTTCTTCCAGAACTCATATACTTCATTTGGATACATTGGATCTTGGATTTTAAAGAAATTTTCCCAATCATCTACTTTGATCTCAGGTTCAATATCCATTCGATCATCCTTCAGAGAAGTGAAATCGATGAGTCTCCTATAAACCAGAGATTTCAACATTCTTCTGTTCTGTAATGAATAAACACTAAACACATAGATGTATTTTGCTTAAAGAAGCAAGGTTAGTATGTATAAGATATTGAAAGAGGAATATGAGATGAAAGTAAGAAAGATTTAATGAACAGAAGATTGAATCATTTTTGTTGAGAGCAACCTAGAAGCAAATCAGTTACTAAGAGAATTTTAGAACATAGAGTGATTTAGGTATTTGAGAATTTCTTTTTATAAACACTCTTAAAAAGTTACCGTTTGTAACGTCTGTGATTGATCCACAAGTAATCATACGATTGATATTACTGAGTGAAAGTTACCATTACTATTCATTTTTAAGAACTTATGACTTTTCTGCTTTATTAGGTCATATCGTCCGAGTCATAGAGTTTCAGACGAATGGTCATTTAACATTACCATATTCAGATTTCGTCTGATTTCCTTGAATCTATCTTCACTTAAGGGTTTTGTGAAGTTATCTGCCCATTGTTGATTTGTCTCAACAAATTGTACATTGATGATTCCTCTCTGTTTATAGTCTCTTATAAAATGATGTCTAACTTCAATATGCTTTGCCCTTGAGTGTTAAATTGGATTCTTTGAGAGATTAATAGCACTTGTGTTGTCACAGAAGATTGGATTTTGATCATCTTGAATAGAATAATCTTCTAGCTAATACTTTACCTATAGTATTTGTAAATAATAACTTACAACTGACATGTATTCAGCCTCTGCAGTAGAGAGAGCAATTGAACTTTGCCTCTTGCTTGACCACGAAATTAGATTATGACTAAGAAAGTGACACCCTCCACTTATACTTTTTCTACCAATCCTATCTCCAGCATAATCAATGCCACAGTAGCCAATTAACCTGAATCTTTACCTTTCTCATACATTAAGCAAAGATTAGTAGAACCTGCCAAGTATCTCAATATTCTTTGAACAACACTATAATGAGATTCTTTAAGATTTGCTTCAAATCTTGCACACAAACAAACACTAAACATAATATCAGGTCTGCTTGTAGTTAGGTAAGGCAAAGAACCAATAATTTCTCTAAAAAGAGATTGATCAATCTTCTTACTAGCTTCATCCTTAGATAAGACGATTAAAGGATGCATAGGAGTTGACATTAGTTTAACATTTTCCATTTTATATTTGACTAAAAGTTCTATAATATACTTTCGTTAATGGATAAAAATTTTCTCTTCAGTTTGTTTAATATGTAAACCAAGAAAGAACTTCAATTAACCCATCATACTCATTTCAAATTCACTTTTCATAAGAAACTTAAAATTTGAACATAACTTTTTGGAAGTTGCACCAAAAATTAAATCATCTACATATATTTGCACAATAATGAAATCATTTTTTATACTTTTCTGAAATAAATTTTTATCAACTTGACCTCTAATAAATTCATTTTTAATCAAGAAAGAACTAAGATGATCATACCATGCACGAGGTGCTTGTTTCAATCCATACAAAGCTTTATGAAGTTTATAAACATGATCTGGTTTATCAATGACTTCAAAACCAGGGAGTTGTTTAACATAAACTTCTTCATCTATAAAACCATTCAAAAAGGAACTTTTCACATCCATTTGAAACAATTTTATATCATGAAAAATCACATATGCAAATAAGATCCTAATAGCTTCTAATCTGGCTACAGGAGCATATGTTTCATTATAATCTATTCCTTCTTGTTGATTATAGCCTTGAGCTACTAATCTAGTTTTATTATGGGATACCTTTCCTGATTTGTCTAGTTTATTCTTGAATACCCATCTAGTTCCTATGATAGATTTATTGGATGATTTAGGTACTAGAGACCAGACTTGATTCCTAGTAAATTGATTTAACTCCTCTTACATAGCTAAAATCCAAGCTTCATCTTGAAGAGCTTCATCAATTTTCT
>JAOSBN010000006.1:8099470-8109672 GCA_027563595.1 Erythroxylum suave | reverse complement strand
CTTCTATCTTTTTATGCATATCTTCTTACTTTTTATGCATATCTTCTATCTTTTTATGCATATCTTCTTATGCATATGGTCTATCTTTTTATGCATATCTTCTTACTTTTTTATGCATATCTTTTATCTTTTTATGCATATCTTCTATCTTTTTATGCATATCTTCTATCTTTTTATGCTTATCTTCTTACTTCTGATGCATATCTTCTTGCTTTTTATGCATATCTTCTTATGCATATCCTCTTATGCACTATAGATAGAACTGAATGGTGTGGGCACGCCACCTTTGTGAGATGTTGGCTAATGAGGGTTTCTTTGAAATAATCCTATAGGATGATATGCTCACCTATGATCACTCCGAATGTTGGGCTCTGGAATCGGGGTCCAACGTTTTGAATATAGAATAAAGCAAGCTCCTTCATTTTAGCAGGAGCTTATGCAATGAAAAATACCAAGAGAATGGAGCGATCTTGATATACATTAATGTATTCTTATAGACCCTGTAAAAGTCTAAGAACAAGATCATCACTTGAAAACAACTTTATGGTTCTCATGTCATTACTAGAACCAAAGTCTGTTGCTCTTACTGATGAGAATTGGGTCTCAGCTATGAAAGATGAGCTAAGTCAGTTTGACAAGAACAAAGTGTGGAATCTGGTGCCTCGTACACAAAACAAGTCAGTTATTGAAACTCGTAGGGTATTTCGAAACAAATTTGATGAAAATGTTAAGATGGTAAGAAACAAAACTAGATTTGTAGCTCAAGGTTATAATCAACATAAAGGTATTGATTTTGATGAAGCTTATGCACTTGTTTCTAGATTGGAATCAATTAAAATTTTGCTTTCCTATGCATGCTATAGAAACTTCAAGTTCTTCCAAATGGATGTTAAAAGTGCACTCTTAAATGGTTACATTAATGAAGAAGTATTTGTTAGGCAACCCCCAGGTTTTGAAGATGAAAACCATCCGGATTATATGATGAAATTAACCAAACTTTTGTATGGTTTAAAGCAAGCTCTTTGATTATGGTATAGGAGCTTAAGTAACCTTCTGTTTAAGAATAACCTTAAAAGAGGAAAGGTTGATAAAACCTTATTTATTAAAAGAAAGGAGAATGATTTACTCATAGTGCAAATATATGTTGATGACATAATATTAGGTTATACTAATCCATTCTTCTATGAAGAATTCTTAGCATTAATGCAGGGGGAGTTTTAAATGAGCATGATGAGAGAATTATCGTTCCTTTTTGAATTACAAATCAAATAAGCAAAAAAAGGAATCTTCATCAGCCAAGAAAAATATACAAAGGAACTCAACAAGAAATATCATTTTGAGAATGCCAAACCAGTGGGTACTCCTATGTACACTAGAACTAAACTTGATAAAGATGAAGAAGGCAAAGCTACGAATGAGACAAAGTATAAAGAAATGAGTGGATCACTACTATATCTTACAAGCTCAACACTAGACATTATGCTTAGTGTGTGTCTTTGTGAACGCTTTTAATCAAATTCAAAAGAAAATCACCTTTAAGCAGTCAAAAGAATCTTTTGATACCTCCATGGAACTATAGATTTTGGACTAGATGTCCAAAAATTGATTCATTTGATATGGTGGGCTATCATGATGCAGATTATGCAGGTGATAAAATTGATCGAAAAAGCACAAGTGGTCACAATTAATTTCTTGGAGGATGTCTAATATCTTAGCCATACAAAAAGTAAAATTGCATAACACCTTTGAAAACTAAAGAGGAATAAATAGCAGCTGCCAGCTATTATGCTCAAATCTTATAGATGAAGCATCGACTACAAGATTTTTTTCTAAGGTTTTTTCATATTCTTATAGTATATGATAATACGAGTGCTATAAATCTTTCTAAAAATCATGTACATCATTCTAGAACTAAGAATATAGAAATCAAACATCATTTTCTTAGAGACCATGTTTTAGAAGGAATCATTGATCTTTTGCATGTTAATTTTGAGAATCAAGTAGCTAACATTTTCACCAAGCCACTCTTTAAAGATAGATTTTGCATGTTAAGAAAAGAGTTTGTATTTAAAGACGAGCATATAACTCTAGCAAGTGACCGATTGCCTGTTTTACTAGCTCTAATGGAGGACCATCAAACCCAACAATTTCTACCATGAAAGAGCCCATCCAAGCCCACAATGAAGCTATAGGTTTTGCTTCAGCCTTTCGACCTTTGCAAAACTTGTATTTGTGAAGCCCAAGTCAACTCGCAAGCATTATGTGCCTTGATCAATGTAGAACCATTGACTAGCCCTTAAATTGACATGTTGAAGCCCAAGATAGAGCCCAAGACGTTTTGGAGGTTGAGCACAAGTGCTTGATAAAGTTTTCTTTTGTTATATGATGAATAAGAGCTTTTTAAAGCTCAATAGTTTCCTTATTTATTTCTATTTCAGTTTCCTTTTAATTTCTACAACTTATGGTAGTTTTATGTACAATTATGGGATGTTTTATTTATATTTATAGTGCATTAGTTGCTGGAGGGAAGCCAAAAAGGCTGGAGAAACTGGATTGTAGTTATCCTAGTCTAAAACTTTCCTATTTAAACAACTAGCCTTCTATATTTGTAAGACAGCTTATGATAGAATGAAAATTGAGAGAATTTTCTTTGCAATTCTTAAGGGTTTGAATGTTTTCCTAAAACATATCATAGGGTTTTATTAGTTTCCAAAAACTAAAAGGTATTGTTTGTTTCAAAAACAATCACTTATCTTTCACCCATTTAACTTTCCAACCGAATTCCGTAATTCCAGCTTTCCATTTCCACAATTCCAGCTTTTTATTTCCAGAATGTCCTGTTCAAGAAAATCATATCTTTTTTTATACTCATTAGATTAAGAAACTTCCTTCATCAATGTTATAGTTCACTTCTTGAACTTCAATTTAGCCTCAAGAACCACCCCAAAATTCCCAGCCGTTTGCCCAGAAATGCACTTTGAAATCATCTAATTGTTGAGCCCGCAGTTTCAACACTTTCCTAATCCAAAACAAATCTATTAGGAAAATTCATAACCTTTTTTCTAGACATCAGATTGCCATGATTCCTTCACCAAAGTTGTAGTTCACTTCCTGAAATTTAATTTAGCCTCAAGAATTACCTTGAAATTCCCAACCATTTTTCCAGAAATTGACCCCCAATCTGACTGTCTATTAGTATCTACAAGAACTCAAAACATTCCCAAACTTCACAAATCACCTCCGGCCACCACCACCACCAATTCCAGCCACCACCAGACTCCACACGCCATCAAGCTCATATCCATTAGTGGATACCAAGTTGTACCAGATAATGTCCCATATCCATTAGTAGATACCGGGTACTTTCACAACTGAGCCTGAGGCTCTTATCTCAGTCTGAGCTTTAAGCTCTTTACATTGGCAACTCTGGTCACAATTGCCTTTATCTTTTATGCATTCATATGATGGAATGCTTCATATTCATATAAATAAAATCAGTCACTTGATTTCAGTTTCACTTTCACTTTCACATTTATCATCAAACCTTGGTCCGACATCCCACAATAATGTGAACTATCACTTATTCATTCAAATTCACATACAAGGAGCACTGAAATATCACAATTATCATATTAGAATCATCGGACCTTCATGTCCAGAATTCAACATTCAAATCACATTCATAGATAATTCAAATCAGAAATTACGCAAAAAAATAATTAAGTGAGATCCTCTAGATTACTCATAGGTTGCTTCCGATGCTAATGCTTGAAAGTTCCAGCAATGTTTGGATGTTGACATTCAATATGTTCCTTAAAAAACATATCATATATACACATATCACAATTTTGCACAAATACAAGTTTATTTATGCACATTCATGTATATTGAATACATACAATGCATGTTCGTGACAATTCCGGGTTCTTAATCATTATCCCAAACACAATATTCATTCATAATACCCAATTTAACCATCCAGACTTGTCTAAAAACATACTTTTAGGTCTATTTTGCATTATTATTATCATCAGTAACGTGAAGTAATTCTGTAACACTTCCTTCTGTAAAATTATTCTCCTATCTTTTAAGTTTCTAATCACACCAAAATCATTCAATTTGGTTAGTACTCTGAAAGTTATACTCCAAATACTGTAGACTAAGCACATTTGAAAATCAATTAATGCATGATTATGCTATCAAGTAGTACAACTCATATCTCTCAATTAAAATATCCAAAAATTACCAAATTTATACCAACTAAAAGCTAAGAGATTAAGCTACAACTTTTGTAAAGACACTTTTATCTGATTCGGTCTACATCAATGCAATTTATTTGAAAACTATAGGACATGATTTCTATCTTAGGTAGTGTTATAGCCTAAACCAAGACTCAATTTCAAGCCAGAATTTGAAATTCTTAGAGATAGAATTAAAATCATATTTCTTCAGACAATTTGTAGAACTATGTCCCTATTTTCTCCAAATCAAGAATCATTCCATTTTGATAACTACAGAACAAGTTATATCTAAAACACCGAAGCATGTTCAGTGAAAATACTTCAGTTATGAAATTCCAGAACTCTTCATCAATTTCGTCCCAAATTTATCAACCAATCCCTCCAAAATAATTTCATATGTAAAAAAATGTGTTTCAAGTCTAATGGTTCAAGTCCCATGTCATTTGGAGGTCGGGTGAAAAAGTTATGTTCAAAAGATCAAAGGATGTTCAAAACAACCCTTTATTCTTCAAAGGTTCAGAGTCGCGATCGTGCACCTTACATCCTTTAATAGCAGAGTTGCAATCGTGCCTTCCCTTGGCTTTTAACAGAGTTGCAATCGTGCTTTCCATATGCTCTAGCAGAGTCACGATCGTGTTGATGCATGATCATGACCTGTTGTGTTTTCTTCCTGTTGTGTTTTCTTCTTTTCATGCCATTTTTGACTTAAAACCAAAAGTTTTCAGACAAAACTTTATTCTAATAAAATGTTCCTCTATGTCTTAGGCTTATAACGCCATCAAATTTATTGATTTTGGTCAATATCGTGCAAGTTATGATCAAAATACTACATATTGTTCCTTATGCCTTAATAAAATACTACTCTTAACTTCAAGCTAAATTTCAGGGCTTTTATAGACATAATTTAAAATGATTTCTTCAAGAAAGTTATAGAAATATGTCTCTAGTTTAATATTAACCAAGAATAAACTCATTTGAAAATATATAGCTTAAGATATAATCAAAATACAGAAGTATGATCAATGAAATTTCTCCAATTCATAACATTCCAGCACATTTCCTCACTTTAATTCAATCACTCCCTTTTCAAATCAGTTCAGATGATTCTAAATTGTCACAGGAAGGAAAAGCAATGTCTTAGGAGTGTATTGGTTCAATTTTTAAGTCATTTTGAGTTTAGAAGAAAAGTTATCACCAAAAGAATCAAAGTTGTTCATATACAGACTTAAACACAAAAACCACAAACCATAATAGAATTTAGAACCACTTACACAAGCCTTCATCCTCAAGCATGAAATCATCATTTATACTACTCCCCTTTTTAGCTCAATAACATAAAACAACTCAAAAATCCAAAATTCACATAAACATCAAAATCGTAGATAGTATTCATGCAAATTCTATTTCTGCATTTTTCTCCATCTTCCATTCATCTAATTCATTATTCCACTTTCTTCTACACTTTCATTTCAGCTCACCTTACTCAAAAACAAATAAAATGTAAGATTAATTACAAGTACCAAAACTAGAAATTATGTATGGTCGTTCATCATCTTCTACATTTGTTTACATCATTTTCTGCATTTATATTAAACTCAATTCTCACAATCTTATAAACACTTTCTGCACAAACTCGATTTCACACATTCATATAACTCATTTTATCATCACTATCACCGAATTACTTCATACACAACACATGCATGTATTCATTTCTAAATCGTAAACATCACCAACCTCATTCAGAGAACCCAGAAAATTAAAATTTCACTTACTTGCTTTTAAAAATCACCAACAATGAGAGTAAAGGTCAAGGTTCGGTGAAGAATAAAGCAAAATCAAAGAGCAAAACAAGGAGCTACAGAATTTTGCCTTGCACAACTCATAACTACGTGTTTTAATATCCCAATGACACATAGCCCCATTGTATGAGGGCCATTTGTCATCCATATAGAAGTTTTACATGTCAAAATACCATTGGTCTATTTTTCCTAGTCCAAAAGACCCCAAAGTTTTCGAAAATTTCCTAAAATTCACAAAAAATTTTGAAATAATACTAATAGTTTCCAAATAAATTTTTAATACAAATAAGTCAAAATTCACATTTTAATTAATCAATCATACCCGAAAAATGTCAGTGACTGTATGTACAATTATTATAATGTGTCCAAAAATAAATATTCACATGTGTGTTAATATACTATAATGCATGAGCATGAAATCCACTTCTAATTTCTCACTGTACTCTAAATTCACTATTTTGGGATTTAACCCAGAACATGGGATGTCACATTCAACCTTAAAAAATACCTAATATACCAGAAACAAACTTCTCTCCTCTACTCACTCTCATTGTTCTTTGAAGCACCGCTCTTGATTCTCTGCATTCCAACTTTCTGGTTTCATCTAAAAAAAATTATAACTCATTCATCGTTCTTACAATGGCACGAACCAGATCAAAAGGACAAAAGGAAACTCCAACTCCTATTGATAGTCATGGTGAATCACATATTACTGAACCACAAGTATCAGAATTACATTAGTTGTAAATGATGATGATTCAGATGAAGAACCTTCTCGGTTGATTAGATAACTATGAACCAGAGGAAGTCTTGCAAAGCAAGCTGAGAAATTTTCTGAACAAAAGAAACCACTGATGTTGAAAAGGAAGATGAAAAAGAATATAGAAAAACAAAAGGGAAGAAATAAATAAAGGAAAAGCTCTTGTGACTGAAGAAACTATCAAGGACCCTATTGATAGAAATGAGTTGCTTCATGAAAAGATGTTTTATAAAGAAAAAAGAGCAATTAAAATAAAGATAGTCGCTTAACAGGAAGGAAAGACGTTAGTACCCTAAAAAATGTTTCAATCGATAGAACCTGGAAATCGCTATAAAACATAGTACAAGAAAAGAAAGGTGGTTACTAGGAGAGTATTGCCTCCTATAATGTTTGATAACATAGGTAAACCTACCTCTCCTTACTTTGTTGCAATTGGTTGGAAAAAATTTCCTGAAATTAGATGAGACAGTGTGTGATGAGCTAGTCAGGGCATTCTGAAGACACATGAGAAAGGAAGTAATTGATAGAAAGCTAGTTATTGTTTCATAGGTGCGAGAATGTGATATTCTAATTTCTGAAGAGATTTTAGGAGATATACTATACATAGCTCCTATAGGGAGAACTAATTTTCTTTGTTATAAATAGGATGTCAATGATCCGGATTTGGGAGACGTTAAATCCATCTATACTAATGTCAAAAATACCCAAGATGGGAGAGCTTGGAGCGGCAATTTGACTTACTACCATGATGCCTTGCATCGTTATCAGCTACTTCTATTTTTCCCAGGAGTAGTTCTATTGAAAGGTATAATTTGCTAGACACTTATGTAGTGTATAATTTGCTAAAAGTAAATATAATGAATCTCCCTGCAATGATCTTAAGATTTATAGTGGATAAAAGGAATCATAAGAATACCACTAGTTGTCTACCATATGGGATGTTATTCACCAAGATTTTCCACTATTATGGAGTAGCTTTTGCAAATCTAAATTGGTATACACTGGCTAAGTTTCACCCTTCCATTCTTTACCAGTTCGGATACAAATTGCAAATAATGTCTGGGTGAAAAGAAATCTGAAAGAGAAGTAAAAATCCTAGGTTCTTCTCCAGATCAACGAGCTAATGTTCCTTCTCAAGATGAAAATAGTGCAAATCTTCAACAACGGCTGAAGGATATTCAAGCCAATGAAGAACAAATACGAGAACAAATAAACAACATGTAGAATCAACTTTTTGACATACATATTTTGCTTAGAAGAATCCTTGAACCTCTTAAACAGCTCTGTTGTTATTTGCTTTCTACTTGGCTTATCTATACTAATGATTTTTCTTGATGCAATATTTACTCTTTTCTTTTATTTCAATTTTTATTTAACTTTCTCCCTATATTTTTTTTATAATGACAAAGGGGGAGAGTTTATATGGATATATTTTTTTTATATTTTTACACATATATATGATATGATTTCTCGATGTTTCCTTGATTATATCTGTGATTGATTATGCTGTTGAACTTGCAAAAATCTGTGATATATAAACGATAGGTTCCTGTCTTAAGAGATAGACTCCTTCTAATTATATCTAAACACGTAAAAGTATGAGGTATCTTTTCAAACTCATCTATTATCTTTTTTAATTTTGAAAAATGTATTTATTATTTCTTGTCATCATTAAAAAGGGGGAGATTATTAGCTCAAGGAATATGATTAAAATTTTTTATGATAACTATATGACATTTCAAAATTCAAATTAGATTGGTTTCCTTGTATAATTCAATGCTCTTATTCTTAAAAGGAAATAAAATCATAAGAAATACGCTTTTTTTCTTGCAAGAACCTTCATTACGCACTTACCTTATTAGAAATTGTTTATCTAAAAGGGGTCCTACTAATTATGAAGGACATATATTAGCCATATGATTACTAGAATATTTTTTGGGTAAAGATGACATTTAAGTTATTTAGATCTAGTTGACTAAAGATGCAAGATGAAGCAAGAAGAAATTGACTATAGAGCCAATGCAACTGTAAACAAAAAATGAAACAAAACAGAAGCTTATGAAGCTATATTGTCAAAACTTATCAAAAGCATATATATTCTTTACAGTGATATCTTTATCAAAAAATTCTCTTCTGCATTAGAAAGTGAAATTCTATTGAAAGAGATTACTGAAGTTCATATAGAACAAACCTCTTTTTTATTTGAGAGCTTGTAGAGGCTAATGAAATACTACTAGTATGGAAGGTTGAAGAACACTGAAAAATATTGACTTGTGAACTTAGAGAGGCTCACCAAATTTCTACTTGATTCTATAGTGAAACACCCAAGTTAAATATTTGGGAATGGGACGTAAAGTTATATTGTAAATTGAACCAGTATAAATCGACTATGTCCTTCTTCTCTCTTTCTCTCTCTCCCCTTATCTTTTATATTTCCACATTATATTATATGTATTCATTTTAGCAAGAGGCTCCTTTACTTTTATAATAGGTTCCTTCTATTTTCTACTTATTGATAATTCTTTTCATTTTTAACAATCACCTTCTTTTTATTGTTTTAACATGACTCATACTTTAGCAGGCTCTTGTCATTTAATAGACTACTATCGTCTGATAGGTTCCTATAGTTTTAATTTTTTAATGGGCCCCTATCTTTATACGAATTGAAAGTAACTTGCTAAAATTTTTTTTAAGTCACATATAATTCGCCCCCATTTTACATGTGTTTACTTTATCATTTTCACTATCAACACTTGTATTATATGCCTCTAACCTCTTTTTTCAATTAACAAACTTCACAAGTTCTCATTAGAGAGAGAGTTGTCGTAAAACTTGATTCCACCATGAGCAACTCATACTTGCTATCACTACAACAAAGAAGGGTATTGACGATGAAATATAACGTTTTTGAAATAAACAAAATTGTCGCAAAAAATATTTAACGACAAAAAATCATCGAACAAATGGTCATAAAAGCCCGATAGTCCAAAATTATCTACGAGTTTTTAAAGAAATTATTGCACAAAAGATTTTGCTATGACTATTACTTCATCGCTAATAAGAATATATGACAAGAGGAGAAATAGTCGTAGGTCACTTATTGCCACGTTTAATTTTGGTAGGTAAAGGTAATTTGCTTCGTTAACTTAAGGTCTGTTTGGATGGAGGATTAGGAATTGAACGGAATGGAATGTAATACACTTCCATCGATTGGTTGAAGGTTTTATAATGGAATGGGATGAAAGCGAAGGGTTTCATGTTACGTTCCATTCTATCCTAAGCAGTTAAAATAAGAAACCTCCGATTTAGAAGGTTTAGGATGGAACGTAAACTAATAAATAGATACTACCTAATATACCCTCAATAATTTTTCTTAATACCATTATTTCTTCTAACCTT
>JAOSBN010000006.1:8069183-8099370 GCA_027563595.1 Erythroxylum suave | reverse complement strand
AAATATTTTGACTTTTCAAATCATCTAAGTTAATTTTATAGAGATTGTTTCGTCTCTTGGAAGAAAAGAATATGGACATGTCCTTGTTTTTAACTAAACAAGAATTTTGATTAAAGGATACTTTAAAACCAGAGTCAACTGACTTATACTAAATAGATTATGCTTTAAACCATCAACTAGCATAACATTATCAATAAATGAAAAGGAATCTTTACCAATTTTGCCGATCCCAATAATTTTGCCCTGTTGGTTGTCTCCAAAAGTTACTGATCCTCCATGCTTAAGTTGGAGGTCTAGGAATATAGACCTTCTATCCATCATGTGTCGCGGGTAGCCACTGTCCAAGTACCATTGATGGTGTTTTCTTTTTCCAAGTAAGGAGATCTACAATATATACTATATCCTTCTTAGGTACTCATATTTTCTTGGGTCCTTTGGGGTTAGTCTTATCATTATTCTTAGAATAGTCTTATCATTATTCTTAGAATAATAGTAAAAATGTTGTTTCTTTTTCTCTCTATTAGGAAAAAGCTTCCTATTGTGAAGAACATTACGATTATGAGTAGTACTTCTTCCAAAAAAATCCTAAACCACTTTTATCATCCGGATGTCTATAACTTCCAATGATAATATTCATCCTTTTTATGCTTTCTGTAAATTTTGATAAAGTTGCTGAAAGACTATTAATCCTTTATTTTAACTGATTAATCTCCTCAGATCTATTTACAGTTACTTTCTTTTTCATATCGTCTACTTGTTTCTTAAGGCAGATGTTTTCTTCTTCTAATAGCTTTGTTTTCTTATAATTTTCAACACAACTTTTTTTAACAATCTATATTGTTTCAAAATAGCATGTGAATCTTCTAACAATTCTAAGTAAGCATGTTGAAGATCATTAAAGTCAGAAATTACCTCTTTATCACTTTCGTCTTCAGCTACCAAGCATATATTTGCTTGTTCTGATGAATCTGAATTGGATTCCAATTTAGATGAGTCCAGATCTTCCCATGTTGCCGTCATACCTTTTTTGTTTTCTTGACTCTTCTTTAATTTTCTTTTGATCAAGGGGCATTCAAACTTGTAATGTCCTGTTTATTACAGTCATAGCAGACGATATAGCTTTTATCATTCTTTGAATCGTCTTTGCTAATCCTTCTGAAAGAGTAGTCTTTATTTCCCTTTTTCTTTTACCATATCCTTCTAATTTTTCTTGAAATGAAAGATAACTCATCTTCATCTTCAAATGAATCTTGATCAAATTCACTGGCATCATCATTCTTGATTTCTTCAATCTTTAATGCTTTAGAAGACGTACTTCTATTTTTCTGCATCTTTTGATTCTTCTAACCCGTCTTCAATATAATAGATTTATGCCTTCAGAGTTTATCTTCTGCATCAAGCTCTACTTCATGAATTTTCAAAGAACCAAGCAATTCATCCAACTTTAGCTGGCTTAAATCCTGGGCTTCAAGTATCGCTACTACTTTAGGTCTCCATCTTTTTGGAAGACTTTTGAGAATCTTTCTGACATGGTCTTGTCTATCGTTGATTCTCCTCAAAGCTTTACGCCCAATAATAATTTTTTGGAATCGTCCAAACATTTGATCAATAAACTCATTATCTTTCATTTTAAACAACTCACACTAATGAACAAGAATACTAATCTTGAATTCTTTCATCTGGTTTATGCCTTCATGTGCAATGGCTAATATGTCCCACATTTCCTTTACAGATTCGCATCCATGAACCTTATCATATTCACTTCTACTTAGAGCACAACTTAAAAAGAACTTAGTCCTTGAGTTTAATTGAACACGAGCTTTCTGATCGATTGACCATTGTTCACTAGAGATGCTTTTCCCTTCGTAGTCTGTTGGAACATATGGACCGCTTTCAATAATATCCCAAAGATCAATGTGAGTGGATTCTATAAAGAGCTACATCCTGTCCTTCCAATAATGATAGTTTTCACCATTGAATACAGGAGGTCTTGAGACGAAGGTACCTTCAACTATAAAAATATGTGATTCAGTCATAGATCTTTGTCCGATCTTTGTAACAGTGTTTCATGGAAACTTGTGCTCTGATACCAACTGATGTAAATAACTTGTTAATATAGAAATCACTTATAATATGTAAACTAAACAAGAAAGGGGTTTGAATTGTGTAAAATCGTCTAAAATGGTTATCTTTAAAAACTTCTTGATTTTCTTGAAAACTCAGACGATTACAAAACAACACACTTAATTTATTAGAGTAATACAACAGTGGAAATAATATATTTTTCTTCTAACTACAGAAATTAAAGAGATGAGAGTTAGAGAGTATGACACCGTGGTTTATACTGGTTCACCCTTAACCTTTGGGCTACGTCTAGTCCTCAGAGTTTATCTGAGATTTTACTATCTCTTTAACTTTACAAGTATATTTGTTCTCTTTCAGAGCCTCTTCTGGTCTCTTTTACAAATTATTCTTTATCTGCTATCTTAGCCTATTCAGGCTCTAGCCTTCCTTTCACTAGAAAAGATATTGTTTGAGCTTTTCTAAATTCACGCTTTTGGTGTTTCTTTTCACTCAGGATATTTTGTACAATGAATGTTTAGTAAAAGTTGTTTTGTCTATGTCTATCTTGATATTTATAGTTTAATTCGTCAACGGTCTTGTTGAAAAAACCCGCTTGTAAAATCTTCAGAGATCTGTTATTAGTTGAATCCTGTAACCGCCTCCAACTAAATAACTATCGTTGTAGCTCGTGTCATCTTGATTTGATTTGTATGCTTCGTCTTATATCTTCGCATCGTCTTATGACTTCGCATCGTCTTATGACTCCACATTGTCTTATGTCTCTGCATCGTCTTATAACTGTGCATCATCTTATGACTCCGCATCGTCTTATATCTCCGTATCATCTTATGACTATGCATCGTCTTATGTTTCCACATCGTCTTATGACTCCGCATCATCTTATGTCTCCGTATCGTCTTATGACTGTGCATCGTCTTATATTTGTGCATCTTCTTAAAACTGTGCATCTTCTTATGAATGTGCATCATCTTATGTGTCCGCATCTTCTTATGACTTTACATCACCTTATGCATCTGCGCATCTTCTTACGACTGTGCATCTTTTTATGAATGTGCATCGTCTTATGTGTCCGCATCTTCTTATAACTTTGCATCGTCTTATGCATCTGCGCATTTAATAAACATATCAAAACAGTTCATACACTTCTATTATTATTATTATTTGACTTTTATCAAAATCAATAGAAGAAGTGAAGTCTTCTTGACTTCACAATTTTTTATGCATCTCATTATGGAATTTTCGATATTCATAATGATACTATTATGTTTGTTGGTCTTCAAAATCAGAATATATATGATGCTCAACTGAAAGATATGTCCTCACAAATTATTAAGTGTTTTGTCTCTTTATAAAAGGATTTGTTTATCTGGCATAGAAGATTTGGCAATGCAAGCATGAGCATTCTATCAAAATTGTCCAAAAACGAGTTAGTAAAAGGACCATCGACCTTAAAGTTTGAAAGCAATCATGTTTGTGAGGCTTATTTAAAAGGTAAACAAGTTAGAAGCAGTTTTTCTCCTAAAAGTATTATGTCTACTAACCAACCACTTGAACTTGTGCACATGGATTTATTCGGTTTCACTAGGACTTAGAGTTTTGGTGGTAAACATTATGGTTTTTTTTTCTAATAGATGATTACTTCATATTTATATGAGTTTATTTCTTATCAAATAAGGATGATGCTTTTGAAGTATTTGAAAAAATTTTGCAAAAAAATTGAGATAGAAAAAAGGTACTACATCAATTCAATTCAGAGTAATCATGGAGGAGAATTTGATAACAAAAAGTTTTAAGAATTCTATAATAGCAATGATATAACTCAAAACTTCTCTCGTTTAAGGATGCCTCAACAAAATGGAGTTGTAGAGAGAAAAAATAGAACTTTGGTTGATATGGCTTTGACCGTGCTGTGTGAAAGTGGACAACCTCACGGATACTAGACAAAAGCAATACCCACAACATGTTATATACTTAATAGATGTCTTATAAGACTTATCTTGAAAAAGCCCCTATGAGCTGTGGAAAGGAAGAAAGCCAAATGTTGTTTATTTTCGAGCTTTTAGCTGCAAGTGTTTTGTTCTAAACAATGAAAAAGACAACCTTAGAAAGTTCGATGGGAGATCAGACGAAGCTATTTTTTTAGGCTATAATACCGTTAGTAAAGGATTCAGAGCATATAATAAAAAAAACATGGAAGATAGAAGAATCAATACATGTGATATATAATGAAGCACTACCTTCGATAATAGCAACTAATTTAGATGATAAAGAGTATCCATTAGTACCTAAAAATACATTAAAGATTCAAACTACAACTATAATACCTTCAAAATCACAAAATCAAGAAGGCCCCTCTGAAGTTATAACAAAGCAAGCTACTTTCTCTGAGCAGGAGCCGATGCAAAGAAAAAAACCAAGAGAATAGAGAAGTTAAGATACACACCAATACATTCTGGGAGACCCCTATGAAATTCTAAGAACAAGATCATTATTCAAGAACAACTTTGTTGCTCTCATCTTACAAACAGAACCAAAAACCGTTAAAGAGGCTCTTATTGATGAAAAATAGGTTTCATCCATGAAAGATGAACTGTACTAATTTGATAAAAATAAAATCCATAATCTAGTACCTCTTCCTCAGAACAAGTCAATCATTAGTACTCGATGGGTTTTTTGAAACAAACTTGATGAAAATGATAAAGTGGTAAGAAACAAAGCTAAACGTGTAGCTCAAGGTTATAATCAATAGGAAGGTATTGATTTTGATGAAACTTATGCACCTGTTGCTAGATCATAATTGATTAGAATTTTATTTGCCTTTGCACGCTATAGAAATTTGAAGTTGTTCCAAATAATGTTAAGAGTGCATTATTAAATGATTACATTAATGAAGAATTATTTGTTAAGTAACCCCAGGTTTTGAAGATGAAAGCCATCTGGATTATGTGATGAAGTTATTCAAAGCCCTATATGATCTAAAGCAAGCTCCTCGAGCATGGTATGAGAGGTTAAGTAACTTTCTACTTGAGAATAACTTTAAAAGAGTAAAGATTGACAAAGCCTTATTTATTAAAAGAAAGGAAAATGATTTACTCACAATGCAAATATATGTTGATAATATAATATTTCGTACTACTAATCCATCCTTCTTTGAAGAATTCTCAGCATTAATGTAGGAAGAGTTTGAAATGAGCATGATGGGAGAATTATCATTCTTTCTTGGATTACAAATCAGACAAGCAAAAAAAGAAATCTTCATCAGTTAAGGCAAATACACAAAGGAACTCATTAAGAAATATCATTCAGGGAATGCCAAACCAATGGGTACTCCAATGTACACTGGAACTAAACTTGATAAAGACAAAGAAGGCAAAGCTATAGATGACACAAAGTATAAAGGAATGATTAAATCACTACTATATCTTATAAGCTTAAGGCCAAACATTATGTTTAGTGTGTGTCTTTGAGCACACTTTTAATTAAATCCAAAAGAAAGTCACTTTTACATAGTCAAAAGAATCTTTTGATATCTCCACGAAACTATAGATTTTGGACTATGATATCCAAAAACTTATTCATTTGACCATATGGGCTAATGTGATGCAGATTATACAGGTGACAAAGTCAACAAAAAAACACAAGTGATCACTGCCAATTTCTTGGCAGATGACTAGTATCTTAAATCTGCAAGAAGCAAAATTATACTGGACTTTCGATGACTGAAGTGAAATATATAATAGTTGCCTATATTGCCAGCTATTGTGCTCAAATCTTATAGATGAAGCATCAACTACAGGATTTTTCTCCAAAATTTTCTTATATTCCCATATTATGTGATTACACAAGTGCTATAAATCTTTCTAGATATCCTATGCATCTTTTGAGAGCTAAGCATATAGAAATCAAACCTTTTCTTAGAGATCATGTTTTAAAAGGAACTATTAATCTTTTGCATATTAATACTAAGAATCAAGTAGCTGACATTTTCCCCAAGCCATTCTTTAAAACCTCTCTTGGTTTGGTAGGCCCCTTAGAATTTAGAAGGCCCCTTCATTTTAGAAGGCTTCTCTTGGTTTAACAGAATAAGATTACAATTATAATAAAAAAGTTAATTTCCTTTGTTTTAGCATTACAGCATTTAAAGACAAGCACGAAGTTCTAAAAAGTAGCAGTATGGATCTGTCAAAAGATACGCAAATGATCACACTTCCTATATTATAGTATGATCGTTCATCTTTACATGAGATCAATGCTCAAGAAAATGCGTAGTTTACCATAAACAAACCTCTCTTCTCTACTCAACCTTATTGTTTTTCAAAGCATAGCTCTTAACTCTCTACTTTCTAACTTTCTGGTTTTATCTCAAATCTTTTGAACCTCATCCATCTCTCTTACAATGGCACCAACCAGATCAAAAGGACAAAAGAAAAATCCAACTTTTACTGATAGTCGTAGTGAGGCACATGTTACTGAACCCCAAGTATCAAAAGTACACTGGGTTATAAATGATGTTGATTCGGATGAAGAACCTTCTATGTTGATCAGACAATCATGAACTAGAGGAAGTCTTGTAAAGCAATCTAAGAAATTTTTTGAACAAAAAGAAACAAATAATTCTGAAAAAGAAGATGAAGGAGAATCCAGAAAAAGAAAAAGGGAAGAAATAAAGAAAGGAAAAGCATCTATGACTGAAGAAACTATCAAGGACTTATTGATAGAAATGAGTTGTTTCATGAAAAGATGATTCCTAAAGAAAACAAAGCTAAGAAGATAAAAATAGTTGCACAAAAAGGAAAGACATCAATACCACCAAAGATGTTTCAATCAACAGAAGCTGAAGTTTGCTATAAAATGCAGTACAAGAAAAGAAAGGTGGTTGCTGGGAGAGTCTTGCCTCCCATGATGTTTGATATCATAGGTATACCTATCTCTCCTTACTTTGTTTCAATCGATTGGGAAATTTTCCTGAAATTAGATGAGATAGTATGTGATGAGCTAGTCAGAGCATTCTACACACACATGAGAAGGAAAGTAATTGATGAAAAGCTAGCAATTGTTTCATGTGGGTATATGAAAGTGAGATTCTAATTTCTAAAGAGATTTTAGGAGAGATATTGGACATAGCTTCTATAAGGAGAACTGATTTTGCTCATCATAAATGGGATGTTGATGATTTGGATTTGGGAGAAGTTGTCAAATCCATCTTCCTTAATGCCAAAAATACCAAAGATGGGAGACCTTGGAGTAAGCAATTTGACTTACTACCATGATGCTTTGCTTTATTACTAACTACTTCTATTTTCCCTAAGAGTAGTTCTTAAAAGGTACAGTTTGCTAGACACTTATGTAGTGCATAATTTTGCTGAAAGGAAACTTAATGAATCTCCCTGTAATGATCTTAAGGTTTATGGTGGATAAAAGGAATCATAAGAATATCACTAGTTGTCTACCATATGAGACGTTACTCACTAAAATTTTCCACTATTATGGAGTAACTTTTGCAAATTTGAGTTGGTATGCACAGGATAAGTTTCACCCTTCCATTCCTTTCCGGTTTGGATACAAATTGCAAAACAATGTTTGGGTGGAAAAGAAATCTGAAAGAGTAGCAAAATCCTAGGCTCTTCTCTAGATCAACGAGCTAATATTCCTATTCAAGCTGAAAATAGCGCAAATCTTCAACAACAGCTGAAGGATATTCAAGCCAATAAAAAACAAATTTGAGAACAAAAAGACAACAAGTAGAATCAACTTCTTGACATCCAGATTTTGCTCAGAAGAATCTTGAATCTCCTAAATAACTCTGTTGCTATTTGCTTTCCGCTTAGCTTATTTACACTAATGATTTGTTTGATGTAATATTTACTCTTTCCCTCTATTTCATTTTTTTATTTCACTTCCTCCCTCCTTTACTATATATATTCTCGATGCTGTTAATTATATTTGTGATTGATTATGTTGTTGAACTTATGAAAATATGTGATATATAAGCGATAGGTTCCTTTCTTAAGAGACAGACTCCTAATTATGTCTGAACATATAAAAGTCTCATGTATCTTTCGAAATCATCTATTATCTTTTTGAATTTTGAAAAATATATCTTTTATTGCTTGTCATCATAAAAAAGGGAGAGATTGTTAGCTCAAGGATTATGATTAATGATTTTAATGATAACTATATAACATTTCAATTTTTAAACTAGATTTATTTCCTTGTATAATTAACAATCTTTTTCTCAAAAGGAAATAAAATCATAAGAAATACACTTTCTTTCTTACTGGAACCTTCATTATGAACTTACTTTATTAGAAATTATTTATTCGAAAGGATCTTACTAATTATGAATGACGTATATTAGCCACATGATTACTGGAAGTTTTTTTGGTAAAAATGACATAGAAGTTATTCTGATCTAGTTGACCAAGGATGCAAGATGAAGTAACGACTAGTTGAAGAAATTGACTATTTAAGGAATAGCCAATGTAACTGTGAATAAGAACGAAACGATACAAAAGCTTGCAAAGCTATATTGTCAAAAGCATATACATTCTTAAAAGTGATATCTTTGTAAAAAATTCTCTTGCGCGTTAGAAAGTAAAATTCTATTGAGAGAAATATCTTTGTAAAAAACTCTCTTTTGCATTAGAAAATGAAATTCTATTGAGAGAAATTGTTGAAGCTCATATCGAGCAAACTTCATTTTCATTTGAGAGCTTATAGAAGTTAGTGAAATACTACTATTGTGGAAGGTTGAAGAACCTTGAAAAATATTAACTTGTGAGCTTGGAGAGCCTCGTCAAATTACTACTTGATTAGTGAAACACTCAAGTTGAATACTTGGGGAATACGCGTAGGCTTGAGTTATAAGTCGAACAAGTATAATAGGTTCCTTCTGTTTTTCAACTTGTTGACGGTTCCTTTTATTTTAACAGACATCTTCTTTTTATTATTTCAACACGACTCATACTTTAACAGGCTCCTTTTGTTTAACAGACTATTATTATCTAACAGACTCCTATTATTTTAATCTTTAATAGGCTCCTGTTTTTATATGAATTGAAGGTAACTTGCGAATTTATTTTTAAATCAAATACAATTCACCCCTCTTATGTGTATTTGCTTTATCATATGCTTCCATCAAGCTTTTCACGTTTTCTTCAAGCCTTTGCATGTCAGCACCCCTTTTACCTTTCGCCATGATTTCCTTCCCGCAATTGACTGATCTGATACCAATTATTGTGTAATTTTCCTACAATATTGAACTATTGCACTGCTTCCGTGAAGTTGCAACCATGGTTGCTGGCGTGGGGTTACCTTCATAGACTTCTTATTTAAACGTCCCGTTTCATGTATAATAATAACGTTGTCGTTTCTATTAGTTACTTTTAAACTTTTCCAGTGTCTTCTTCGGAAGTTTCTGCATCACGTTTCCATATAGGAGTGTCATTCAATTACTTATGTAAGCAAGATATTAGCTGAGAGGCACCAATCTTTATCTATATACAAGAAAAAGTTTTTGGTCGTGGTTACAGCAGTGAAGTACTAGCATCTACCGTGTGATTGAGAGGCCACTCATCAAAACCGACCACAAAATCTTAAGCATTTACTGAAGCAGCGGATGAATTCTGCATTTCAACTATCATGTCTACTTAAATAGCTGAAATAAGTTACAGGCTAGGCAGGGAAAACATCCTGACAAATGCATCATCTAGGATAAAGTTCAGATTTGTTTATTATGGTCCTCTCGAGAATTCAAACTGATTTGTTGATACAAGTTCAAAATAGTTGAGAAATGGATTCAACTAAGGGAGTTACTAAAATGGATAAGGAGAATTGTGGCTGGGCATGATGATGCATTTGAGAACTAAATTAGTGAAGTTGGGTCCACATGGAACATTGTGGTAGGCATATATTCGGTAATCTTAGCAACACTGAAGAGGCTTTAATGTTGTAATTGACGTTTCATCGAAGAGGAATGTTAGGGGATGTAAGAAAACCAACCAGGCAATGTCAAGTTAAATACCAGACCAAGGTTTCCATACACTTCTCTAACCATTTATCGAAAGATTACTGGACAAATATTCATGTCGGCTTTTTATAGAAGGATTAATTAAGTATACTTGTTACGAAGTGATTACTATGAAGTGATTACCCAGCTGTCAGTACCACATGCATTCCTTGACAACATCTTCAAACTTTATGGAGTGCCGGAAACTACAAACAACGGTCATTCAAGCGTATTTTGGCATGGTCTTGTAAGGAATACGACTTTATTTCTCATGTTCACCGGCTGGCCGAAACTTTGAACTGCATTTTAGGTATATATTTAGGATGTATGACAGATCGTACAAGCTGATATCAGTGGTTGTCTTTAGCGGTACAACACCTCATTACTTTTGAAACTTCTATACGTTTTTCCTCCTACCTTACACTTACCCTAACTTTACTGAAATCCCAAAATGTTAGCAGTAGAACAAACGTTTGAGAGATTACCATAAAAGTTTATCAATTCCATTTGCCAACAAACTAAGAAGAAACTACTGGCATATCAAATTGGGGACAAAATATTTGTAATACTGCAAATATATAAATAAACTGCAATGACAAGGAGACAACCAGAAGTTATCTACACTCTTATATGGACCTTTAAAATAGTGGATAAGATGTTAAACTGATGAATAAGTTGAAGTCCCATCCAGGTACGAACTCGATCATAATGTGTTTCATATATCTGAACTTAAAAAGAACATATTTCTTTCTCTACAGCTCCAATATTACTTGTATAACGCTACCTGTGAATTACTCGTGGAAACAAGGACAGCAATAATAAAGGGACCTTCGATTAGCTTGTATAGAGTGAAATATAATCAGTATATGGCCGAAATCTGTTCTACCAACAGATACACATGGAACAAATTCTAAGAATACGGTCAAGCAATCCAACCAACTCATTTTTTTGATATATTTTCTCAATCTGCTCTAAAATTCTCTTCTACATTTCTTTGAATCTTCTTCTTAAGTTCATTCTTCGAGTTTCACTCTTTTACCAAAATTTTTGCAACAGTTATTATCTTTTTACGCAAAAATAAAACAGATGGGAAGCAACGGTAGAATTCAAAGTAGACAGCCTTGATTGAAAAAACCAAAATTTTCATTATATTTAGTTAAAATTGGGTAATGAAGCAGAGGGACGTAATGCATCCATCTTAAAGAATGGTGCCAGCAAATAGTGTACTTGGTTATTTTCATAACTTCCCAACATATCGATCTTAAAAAAGGAGAACTCTATGTCAGGCTTCCAGGAAGACAAAAGTTTCTTACAAACTATACGCTGCATATTCAGATTCCATCCTGCAGATATATCCACCCCACATAAGTATCTGTCAATCTTCGATACATGCATTAACAGATACAATAACATCTGACATCTTGTGCATGTAAAACAGCGTCAAAGAGAGTGATAGAAAAGAGCAGAGAGAGCAGACGATGGCCTCTATTTCACCTGCACCTACTAGCCAGCAAATATAAATGTCAATAAGCAAACCAAACATGGAACTAGACCCCCCTATTCTATTTGTTCAGGACAATTTCCTTACAAGTATCAAATATTGCTTAAGTATCAAATATTTCTTACTTTCATAGAGGCATTTGATGCAACACAAAATCGAACCGCAAGTTTTCAAGCATCAAATTGATTTCATGACAAGAAGTAGATGTGTACAGATTGTTACCTGTTCTCCATTCTGGAACTGTTTCCTAGGACAGAGAACAGCGTATGGAAGGAATACAAGGTGGGAGAATAAAGGGGAACAAAAATGCAGAAGCATGTCTGGACCTTCAAGAAATCATGTCCAAATGCAAGCACAAAGACCATAAAACAATTTAATGACTAGATAAAGGGTATGAAATCTCTCCAGATTCAGTGTCAAGAGACTTACGTTTTATTTACCAAACCAGCAGAGGCTGTGTATTTTATTTTGAAAAGTATATGTTTCACACTTCATAAAAGCCATCATCGATCATTTTTCAGGTCAGGATTTTGTGCACGAACAGCAGTATTAGCATGATCAAGGAACATTCGAGCATAAGTCGAGGAGTCCAAATTTGTTCAAAAATGTGTTGCCACCTGTAAGTTCAACCAGTAGACAGCTGCTCATAAAGCCTGTTATCATTCCATGAATATTTCATCACAGTCTGAATAAAGTTCTAACGAAATTCTCAACACATGCAATAAAAATGGACATATAAACATCAACCCAATGGCAAATATTGGCAGGCCTTGAAAATCAAACCAATGCAGACACAGAACTGTCTACAAGACCTATAAAAAGTTAACACGCCAACTTTCAACAAAAGTTTCTGATACATGATTATCACCAAAAAAGTTTTCAGAAGGAAGAGTGGCTGCGACAGGCCTGCACATTACAACCAAAATATCCAAGCACTTAAGAAACATTCACATTATCCAGCCCAATCTGGTTTAAGGCTTCCAAGGAATGAACTAATTGCACGATTGACTTTCTAGGTTATGGTCCATAATCTGATGCAAACATGGTTATTGATTTCCTTAAAACTCTTTAAGATGTACATGATTCTATCAGCATTACTCTAGCCACCAGAGTGCCAAAGTTAAATGAGAATCAGATCTGATCTAAGGCTGCTCGTGTTAAATTAAACAATAATAAAAGCCTACACTGGATTTAAGAAGCAGAAACAGAGCAAGTAGCCTAAAATTCTCGTACAAACCATAAATAGTAGCTAGAGAGAAGATGGAACCCTAACTGAATTTGTATAATCCTCTACAGAACAAAAGTTTTAGGGAAGAAATGAGTAATGTAACAGACAGATCTTGAACAATAAAAACTTACCAATTTCCTTCAGAGGAGGTGGCACTTTCATTTTGTATCTCCTCCTTAGCAAGTTCTTCTAATATAGCACGCTGGCGTTCATTTATGGCACTAAAACCAGAATACAGCACAAAAGGATAATTTTGAAAGTTCCTTTGATACACAAGCAGCATCCATAGTTCCCACAACTATTGCATACAAACATTTGGCATAGTAATTTTTATGGCACTTAAAACACAAATATACCTTAGTTAACATCTACCAGAAAATGTTCCAGTCAGTCTCTAAATTCCACAAAAGCTAAAAAGTATGAAACTAACATGAACGAGAAAATGCTAAAAAAACTCAGGTAACAACCAATAGAACACTGAGATCCAACATAGAAGTTATTCACGCAGCACCAATTTGGACTTTCAAGATGGATGATTTAACAATCATCAAGGAATTTTTGGCCTTTTAGCAATTTGCATCATTCCATCTCATAATATCAAACAAGCAAACAAGAAAGTATGGAATAGTGGTTTATATGATTAAAAGACCAAAACCTATCAGCTTTCCTTCTTTGCTAAAATCATGTATGTATAAACTGTTCCTACTTTTAGTTTAGATCAAATGACACATACAGAAACTCCGGAACCACTCTCATCATACTCAGAAGCAAACAGAGTGTAGCCAACATGTAAGACATGAAATCCATGGAGACAATGCCTTTTATAAAGCAACAAATAATAACATTATGGTTTTCTCGTGCTCACATTCTAAACCAAATCAAGGAGGACCAGACTAATAAGAAATTGAAATAGAAAATCAGTGAAGAAGAGAAGCAGCTTACATGGGGAAATTTACACGAAATCGCACATATTGATCACCGTGAACAAGAAAACCATGCTTTGGCAGTCCTGTGAGAACATAAATGCAAGAATGTTTTAAAGAGAAGTTACCAAAGGTAAATCACAACAGGACCTAGCATATGATCCAATCAACCTTTCCCTCTTAAAACCACAACTTGTCCTGGCTGAACCCCTTTTGGTATCTGCATTTTCCGTAACAATAATTTTGTTGTTTCAAGCTTTCAACAAGTGAAACAACATGGACATAACTAAAACTCGTTACAGATAAAACATTACTTTTACTTGGGTCCTCCCGGACAAAGTTGGCACATCTACCTTACCGCCAAGAATTGCCTGTGGAAGAAAAATGTAAGCCTTAATTTTTAATGCAAGTTAGCATACAGGATCTTATCTATTATTTAAATGGTAGTTCCAAATTATTTGTTCTGTAATATATGGACTTTGCAGTTGAAATCCTACATAAAGCAGGGTTATTGCCTATGACATAAAGAAGAGAAACATTGACATTTTACAAAACTTGTTCATATTTAAAAACCTTATGCGTTGCTTTCTTCTTTTGCAGATACAAAGTGAGCCCTACAAAGGAGGAATTTGTAGTGAATGATGCTAACTACGACGAGAATTTACAGAGCTGGTGTGTAGCATTTTAAATCAGATCGGTTTTGTTGTTTCCCATCTCTGGTGAATTAGTATCTCATACATTTTTCTTTTCTATTGGATGCAATTATGATTGGTTTCAAATTGTGTTTACTCATGATTGATTCGTTGCTCTTTAGTTGTTGAGAGTTTGTTTGCAGTCTTCGTTGAACCATTAAAAGTTTTGAATTCTTTTTGGTTTACAGTTTTCAATCTATATATATATATATATAACTGTCTAGTACTATTTTTTGTATTTTGCAAAAAGCTATTTTTCATTTATTCATACAAATTAGTCACTATCATTAGCCATTAGTCAATTGCAAAGAAAGGTGTGAAGCGGCTATTATTGCTTCAAATTTTGGACCATCTAAATTTTGATTTGCTTGCTGTCATTTATGCTTGTGATTTTCATATCCATTTATTGCATAGCCCATTTTGAATTTAATATCATTCATTGTTTCTTTTCTCGAGCAATCTTAGAGTCATTGAGGGATTTGTTGGGTTTGTCTTTTATAACTTGTGCTTGGCATTAGGGTAGTTTAATAATAAAGCAAGGGTTAGTCTTTTAGTCAGTTTTGGGTCTAGGAGAAGAAGATTTTAATAGATTACAGATAGGTTCTTAGAACATTAGGACC
This sequence comes from Erythroxylum suave, assembly GCA_027563595.1. Taxonomy (NCBI): domain Eukaryota; kingdom Viridiplantae; phylum Streptophyta; class Magnoliopsida; order Malpighiales; family Erythroxylaceae; genus Erythroxylum; species Erythroxylum suave. Next base: position 8,084,313 of record JAOSBN010000006.1, on the reverse strand, counting down.
CTTACAAGAAAATCAATGGAATTAGTGAAAATTTTTGACAAATATAAAATTTATATATCATGCATCCAAGAGACAAAGTGGACGAAGGTTAAAGTGAAAGAGACTAATGAGTTCAAACTTTTCAAGAAAAGCAAAGATCACTTGGTGACTTTTAAGAGCAGAACCGCAAAACTCAAATTGACTACATCCTCGTATGGTGGAATGATCAACCTAGTTGCAAAAATTGCAAGGTGATATCTAATGCTTGCTTGTCAACATAGCATAAATTGTTGGTTATGATCTTATAATTAAGGGTTAGAGGAAGAAAAGATCATAGGTGTCCCAGAGTTAGATAGCAGAACATAAAAGGAGAAATAGTGGAACAACTTAAAGATAAGAGTAATATATGAAGAATGAAAATCAGAAAAAGATGCTAACCAGATGTGAAAAAGAGTAGCATCTCTTTTAAGGAAAGCAACTAAAAAGATCTTAGGTGTTTCTAAAGTGCATGGGAGTAATGAGATGGAGTCTTTGTGGTAGAATGAAGATGTGCAATGAAAGGTTAAGATCAAAAAAGTTGTCTATAATACTCTATTGGATAGCATCATAAAGATAGAGAGGATAACTAATAGAGAAAGTTACAAACTGATAAAGAAAAAGATGAAGAAGATGGTCTTAAAAGCTAAAAGCAAAGCTTACGAGAAATTAGACTAATGATTGGAACCTAAAGATGGAGAAAATAATATATTTAAGTTGGCAAAAGTTAAGGAACAAAAGGTGAGAGACTTAGATTAAGTATATTATATAAAAGATGAAGCAGAGGAATACTTGTGGTTGAAAATGCCATCAACATACTTCTATACCATTTTTAATGAAGGCATAAAGGGCAATATCTCTTTAAGTTATCATAGCACGTCCAAGAGACATCTTAACTTTATTTGTTGTTGGCAGATCACAAGAGAAAAAATTAAAAGAGCTTTAAAGGAAATGAAGAGTAAAAGGATAATAGGGTCTGGTGAGATATCTACAGAAGAGTAGAAAAACCTAAACAAAGAGGGTCTTACTTAGCTTTTAAAGGGATACGTTAGATACAAAGGGTTTTAAATTGAGCAAAACTAAGATTGAGTACTTAGACTATAACTTTTCAGGTCATAGAGTGACTTCCGATGTGGAGGTAAAAATTGATTCAAAAATTATATCAAGGAAAGGGTGTTTTAAATATTCAAGATATATCATTCAAAGCAATAGAAATATCGATGAAAGCATTATTCACCGTATTAAATCAGGGTGACTTAAATAGAGAAGTACATCAGGGTTTTATGTAACAAAAAGATATCACTCAAGCTTAAAGGCAAATTTTATCGTGTAGTTCTATGGACAAAGTATTGACCTATCAAACAAGTACATAGTTATAAGTTAATGGTGGCACAGATGAAGATGCTCGATTGGATGTGCAACAGTACTAAAAGAGATAAAAAAATGTAATGGTAAGATATGATAAAAAAATTAAGAGAGAAAAGACTTAGGTGATTTGAAAATGTTAAGAAAAGTCGTCATGATGCTTTAGTGAGGATGCGAGAAGATTATAACTTTAGGACTGTAAGAGAATTAAAAAGAAAGCCTAAGAAAAAAAGGGGAGAGGTGATCAAGAACGATATAGCCCTGTTAAAACTTACCAAAAACCCTTAATAGAAAACTTTAGCGTTCTATGATACAGGTAAAGGATCTCAATAGAGAAGTTCTCTTTATCATAAATCTTTTAAACACTTTTATTCAAGTCTTATATCTTATATTTAACCTAATCGTTTAACATTTCGTACTTTCTTCTTAATTATTTAGCCTAACGTTTACTTAGCTAAAAAATTTTCTTATAATAGTTTGTTTGTTTTATTTATTAACTTATCTTTCATTTTTTTGTGTATTTTTTTAATTTTTTATTCTTTATCTTGTTTTGTATTTATTGTATTACTTATTTTATATTTATATTAGTACATATTTATGTATTATTTATTTATTTATTTACTTATTATTATTATTATTATTATCTTTTATGTCTGTCCACTTTTATTTTTATTAATTTTGCTTTATTATTTTAATATGTATCTTTTATCAATTTTTATTTTATATTTATTTTTTATACGAGTCTATCGGAAATAATCTTTCTATCGTTAGAATATTGTTGTTTTTTACTGTAGAAGGGCCTAAGATAATACTAGTATAATTTCCATCTCAAATTTTGAAATCACTAATCTAACAATCACAATGAACAAGCAAGAATAATCCATCAAGATAAAGAATCACTAATACACCAAAAAACTCCAATTACTTCAGACAGGTTTTCTTAACATTTGATCAAGAAGCAATAATTTGGTTTAGGGATAGCAATGGGAGGCCTATAGGCCTAGATTCAAGTGTTTTCAATAGGCCAGTCTAGGCCCAAGCCGCTTGAGGTCCAACTATTTTAAAAAAATTGACAGGGTCAGCATCCCTAATTGGTTTCATATTTGACAAGCATTTAAGTCAAGAATCAATTTTGACAAGCTTGTCCCTATTGGACATCCTATTACCAAGCACAACTCCAATCAATTGGGAAAGATAACATGTCCAACTTAACATCACAAAGACATAACATTGGTAACTTTCTATTATGAGTTGATGCAGACTAAAAATGTCATTTTAATTTTCTTTAGCAAAAAGAGAATTATTTAATTTTAACTTATTGTTATTAGTTTAAGGTTTAATTCTTAGTTAAGATCCTCCACCTTAACATCACAAAGACATGATAGACATAACAATAAATCACTTTTTATTATGAGTTCATGTAGATAAAAGATTATTTTAATTTTCTTTATTAGACAAGAGAATAATTTTGGTCTTAATTTGTCCTTGTTAGTTTAAGTTATAATTTTTTAAGGAATAATAAGATCCTTATTGAATAATATTCTATTTTTATTTTAGAAGTTTAGATGAAATTCCTATTTCATTAATATTTGGATTTCAAGCCTTTTTCTATATATATGTTTATGTTATCAATGTTTAAGGAAGAAGACAAGACTAAATTTTTAGGTGTGAATTGTCTAAGTGATTTCTAGATCTATTCGGCTATCCTTTATTTCAATTCCTTATTTTATTTTTTAATTTCCAGCCCTGAACTCAAACTTCTAGCCGAACTATTTTCATTTTATAAGTGCCTAACCAAATAGCTGCATTCTTTTGTTCATCCTATATCACTGAGTACAAACAGCCAAAGCTTGAAACTAAGAAACATAAGATTCACGACAAAAGATGCAGTTAAAATTTTTAAGGAGTTCAGTTCTCACTTGTGTAAAGCTAATATTAGTGTCTATATAAACATCTGCACCATCTCTAGTAAAGACAGGATCGTCAGCAACCTACATTAAACACAACACATTAAAGTTAGTTCAAAGAGTAGATGATAGTAAACTCTTAGAGCATAAGAACAGACAAGCAAGTTAGATTAAAATGTTTGAGTTATTAGGTTTGACATCATATCAACAAAAGAACAGTGAGAAGTATCATACATCCTGTGTTGCAAATGTAATATAAGCTCCTAAACAATTGTAGAGGACAAATCCAAACCTCACTCCTTAGGGACTAAAATCTTCTTCTGGTATGTTAGGCAGCTATAAAATACACGTACATAAATGGAAACAAACACTCTATATCAGATTCATTTATTGAGATGGGATATAAAAACAATAGGCTTTAGATGCAGAAGAGGATATCCAACAGCTCTCTATTTGATACTTGAGTCTCAAGAAAGTTAGATTACATTGATAAAAGATCTCCAATCAAATTACTTCACAAGAAACTTATACTAGATTATAATAAACAAGAGCAGGGAAAAGTTTCCAAGAAGTGAAATTGCACCTTTATGTTAATAAACAAATTGCCAGGTCGATTTCGTAGTCCCCCAGCATTTCCAGCTTCTGGTACACGTATAGTATCTCCAGAATCCACACCTAATTTGTCCAGAAAAAAGCAAAGTATCTATAAGATGTCATAGATTACTTACAAGAACTTCTAATGAAAAAGGTCATGCATAACATCGACATCATACTGCTAGTGGCATATGAATGTAAAAGCGTCCCAAATAAAGAAGCCTTTTTGTTACTCCATTCTATTTAGGACCTCAGTTTGGCCTTGCGCCACTGTAGATAATCTGTCACATCTTTCTATTTTTCGAAAGGGCAGTTAAGTTAGAAAAAAGAACAGACATGCAGAAAGCCAAGTACTTGAAATGCCAAACTTGTAGCATCATTATCCGAAACCTCTGACAAATCTTTCAATTCTAGATAGTTAGCACGTATAAAAAAGGTCCTCATCGTAAGTCATTGAAGGAAAAGAATTGCTTAGTCAAAATGATATTAACAAAAATAGTTCCCACCATCATTCTTTGACTTCATATCCAACTACTTCTCTTCTACGATAGATAATTTATCTACAAGGGAATTTTTGTTATACCCATTTAACAAGGCTCCATCAGAAAAAGAGCAATTACAACCAACCAACCTGCTGGTATTGTAACTTTGATTTCTTTGATGCCTTCAACCACACCTGATCCCTTGCACAACATGCAGTGTTCCTATCCCCAACAGTGACTCATCACAAACAGTTTATGAGAATAAATAAAAACCAGATAAAACTTTCATCGTGTGTCAGACCTTGATAACCTGGCCTGATCCTTTACAGGTGCTGCATGTTGCCGTAAATGGAGGAATTGTAACCTGGCTCAAAACTTGAAATATCAGAAAAGGAACAAACATAAAATTGTGGCATAAAATTGCGGAGTCCCAGTTAAAGAGGAACCGAGCATAAAATAATTCTTTAATGGTGATTCACCCCACCATTAGGATGGCCATACACAGTCACAATACTTACTTTTCCCATACCTCTACATGTAGGACAAACTCTTGCTTTTGCATCAATTGGATAGCCCCGGCCATCTGCAGAATGGAAGATAAGTGAACTACAAAAAATCATCTCTCATTTGAACCCTCAGGACTAAAAAAATGCACAAACATATTAGAGGAATTTAAGGATTTCATAAAGGTTTATGTGCCCAGAAGGTAATAATTTTACTAACCACAAGAATCACACGGAACATATGCATCAAAAGATATGTTTTTGGTGCAACCCCTTGCAGCTTCAGAAAAAGACAGCGAAACCTCCACCTATAAAGATTTCAAAATAATATAAACAAGCTTTTAAGTTTGGAAGCAATGACTATGAAACAAAAAAAAATTAAAGGGAAAAGGTTGACCTGAATATCAGCTGCAGACTGATTTATTTCATCTTCAAATATCTGTAAGAAACCAAATGAACTGTCATTTAAGAAAACTGCCATGCGATAGAACCTTATCTCATCAACATGAAGCACACAAGAGCCGTATCAAGAAGTACCTGGGAGAATATCTTTTGGAATGAATCAGAGAAATTACTGTTGTAAGAATATCTAAAACCCCCTGCATTACCAGCACCATATCTAAACTCTGATGCTCTATCAGCACCATATCCAAACTCCTCTGCAGTATCGGCTCCATATTCTACATTCGTTGAACCTCCAGTCCGCTTCTTCATTAGTATGAGTACCAAGAATTCAGTTAGTTTAAAACCCAACAACAGGGAAAACAGAGCAAATTTCTACAAATTACTAAACCAAAAATATGGAATGATTGATAAAGTCATAGAAATGGTGATTCTTACACTGTCATATTGTGCCCTCTTCTTAGAATCTTGCAGTGTCTGACATTACCATAAAATTAATGAATATTGTTGAGATAGATGATATGAAAAACTAATCCAGAGTTTAGTTTTCTACACACACGAGCACACACACATAATTTGCATTCTGAAGTAGCAAAAAATCTATAATTTTGGAGTCTTAATGGAGCAGTAAAATGGAATGAAGGGCATAAGAAAACCAATAAAATGTGAATTCAATATGTGAGTAGTACGGACATCATAGGCTTCTCTAATCTCTTGAAATTTCCTCTTTGCAGAGGGATTATTCTTATTTGCATCTGGATGGTACTTCTTTGCAAGCTGCATATAATGATCCAAAACACTAAACATAAGAATGCTGCACAAATGTATAAACTATCTGCAAAAGAGTATAACAGAGAGATTCTCCAAAGGATTTGATAGATAAAAAATGTACACTTAGTGTGACGCCGCTATCAATCTCCCAGTTACTGAACATTCAAAAGACAATAAGTACCGCTTACTGCCTTTTCTTCCAGAAATTTATTTCCTTTTCTTAATTACATGATCTTTAAATTAAGATGGATCATAATTTTTAGAAACCAGATTCAATCACAAACTCTACTTTGACACTTACGGACTTGTCCATCTCATCTCTCACTCCCATTATGCCCTCGTTCTCATACCTCCCAAGTTAACAGACATACGGAAAGAATGAAAACATCCAATCTAGCAATGTCGTTAAAGTAAAGCTCACCGAACGAAACGCCTTTTTAATCTCATCTCGACTGGCATTTTCAGGAACACCAAGAATTTCATAATAGGTTGGTTGTTTTGCCTCACAGGTTCCTGTGGCAAAAATTTCAAGAAAATTTTTTAATTCAAAGTCCCAGAAAAAGAGACGGAAATAAAAATCAAGTAAGTATTCAACCTTCGCAACACCTGAGGCATGAATTTTTCTAGTCCCAGAAAAAGAGACGGAAATAAAAATCAAGTAAGTATTCAACCTTCGCAATACCTGAGGCATGAATTTTTCTATCTTTCATCAGCCACATGTGAATTCTTCCACAATCACTCCACTTACCTCTCGCAAAACTGCAACTGTTCGGAACTTACCACATACAAGAGGAAAACAACATCATGTGATAAGATAATGCAAGAGTGCAAGCTTACTTAAAGTCAGATAAAATTTGCAGCATTCATATAGCTCACATCGGTCACGCAAAACATCTTGCCGCCATGTAGCAAATTCCCGAGCCGAAGCTCCTCGATCGACAACTGATTCCACCAGAAATTGCCGCCGGCACTGTAGAGAACAGGATGAAGTCAAAACAGGATAACACCAATTGAATCGAAGCATTCTGCTTGTTGTTGACTTACTTTTTCCACTACCCAACCATATCTCCTCATCTTACAGTCTGAATTAAAAAGCTATGAAGAGTTACGGTTCTTAGCAATCGAGAACAGAAGAGAAAAGGAAGTGAAAGGAAGATCTCGTCAGTCACTCGTGCTTGGCAAGAAAAGAATTTTCTACCACCAACAATTACTTAAATTAATTAATTAAACGCTTACGGCGCTATTACGGCGTCGTTTAGCCTGGAAGTTAATATCTTTTCCATGTCCTGCTCCTTTTTCATTAAGAATTACGGCGTCCACGGAAGCGAGACGGTGGCCGTTGCTCTGTCATGGCGATACGATCGCTAGTACACGACGTCCGACGGTGAGCCTTCTTAATTATTTTCCTTTGTTAATCTTTTGTTTGACTACTAACATTGTTACTTAATTTCGTACCCAGCTCCGTGGAAGCTGGAATTGCACGGAGACTGATATGCACAGTGGCTGTGAACAAGAAAGGGTTGAGTCTTGAGAGTGAAATATTGAGATTAAAACATGAGATAAACCCATCTATGTTAATCCAGAGATGGGTGGCTGGTGGCTGCAAGCTCACAATCTACGAGCTCAGGAACATCACTAAACAGCTCCTCAAGTCCAGTCGCTTCAACGACGCTCTTGAGGTCTTGAAATGGATGGACGGTCAAAGAAGTTTCTGCTATTCACCGGTGGATCATGCCATGAGAGTGGAATTGATGGTTAAGACGTGCAATTTAGGAGAGGCTGAAGAGTATTTCAGGGTTTTACCTGATTCTGCTTCGCGGAAGGCTGCTGCTTTCCCTCTGCTTCGTGGTTATGTGAAAGAAAGAGACATTGGGAAAGCTGAAGATTTCATGCGAAATCTGAATGAGTTGGGGCTGATTGTGAGCCCTCATTTGTTTAACGAGATGATGAAGCTTTATATGGCTACATCTGAGTACAAGAAAGTGCCTGCTGTTATTCTGCAAATGAAGCAGAATCATATACCAAGAAACGTTCTTTCTTATAATCTATGGTTGAGAGCTTGTCAGGAGCTATCTGGGATTGCTGAAGCAGAGGTGGTTTACCGAGAAATGATGGATGATGAAAATGTTCAAGTGGGATGGAGTACGCTATCTACTTTGGCCAATGTGTATATCAGGGCAGGTGCTTTTGAGAAAGCCTTTTCAGCGCTTAGATGTGCAGAGAAAAAGCTTTCTACCTGTAATCACCTTGGCTATTTCTTCATCATGACACAATATTCCTCGTTGAAGAACAAAGAGGGAGTTCTAAGGCTTTGGGATGCTTGTAAACGAGTTAGTAAGAAAATGACTTGTGCTAATTACTTAAGATTGTTGACGTGCTTGATAAAGGCAGATGGCCTTGTAGAGGCCGAGAGGGTGTTCATGGAATGGGAGTCCAACTGTAGGAAGTATGATATTAGAGTCTCTAATGTTCTTCTAGGCGCATACATGAGGAATGGGATGATAGAAAAAGCTGAGTTATTTCACCTCTCCACATTGGAAAAAGGTGGGTGCCCAAATTATAAGACATGGGAGATTCTCATGGAGGGTTGGGTTAAAACCCAACGGGTGGATAAAGTCATCAGTTCAATGAGAAATGCGTTTGAAAGGTTCCAACATTGTAATTGGAGGCCATCACATGGAATGTTACTGGCCATCGCAGAGAACCTTGAGAAGCATCAGAAACTTGAGGATGCCAATTGCTATATTAACGTTCTTCATCATCATGGTATTGCAACTTTACCACTGTATAAAGTCATTCTTAGAATGCACATCCGGGCCGCGGTGTCTGCTTTGGACACCATCAAAATGATGGAGAAGGATAATACTGAGATGGATGACGAGGCTTTGGCACTTGTTAGAAGCTCCTGCTCCAGCTAACCAGCAGTGTAGACATCTTCCATTATACGGATTGTTGAAAAGGATAGTAAGCAATTCTATAACTTATCTAGTATCCCTGTTTGTGGACCAGATACTGACGAGGATGGCATCTAAGGTTGCAATTTGAGGAATCTGCAAATTCTGGAGCCAAAGGAAAACAAGGGAAGTTCAAACCTGAGGACTAAAATGATGTTGTTGTGATTTTTCTCATGAAATGGAGATCTACCAAAATTAAATGGATTTATAACTGCGCTACCTGGGCAAGGCAATGATGACAGAATTGATACCTTAGGACTTTAATTCTAGGTTTTAGACAAACCAAGCGTCAAAGTATGGGATTGTCTCAATAGCAGTCAAGTATAGGTCCATGAACCATGGTCTACCTGTGCCATTCAACCCCCTACTAGCCAAATTAGCAGATATGCTCCCACCAATAGCTAAAGGTATACTTTTTCTCATAGCCAACATGGTTCCTGCCTATGGGAACTTTTAAGGAATTTGTTGAATGCTGAGGAATTACATGTCACTGATTTCACCATATAAAAACTTGTGCGTCCCTTTACGACTCGGTTTAAAAAGTTTGTAACTACTCTTGAGTATATATGTATAAACTCTCCGGAAGGCACATCCATTGGTTTGCGTTTGAAGAGTCACCTCTCCTATAGCAATTCTTCTTATGCTTGGGCTTGGCTTTGGCCTTCTTTGTAGCAACTTGGGTGTCCATTATTGTGATCAAGCTTTTGAATATGTTGGTGGCAAATGTGTTAACAGAACTTAGAAAGTTGTTGAACATTCGTTACGGTTATCCTATGTTAATATCTTGTGTATAATATGAAAATATTAAGTGTTAGTTATTGGTTCAGGTGATGGTAGAGTTCCCAGTTACGATCTCACTATCTTTTAATGCAACATACATCTGTATTCCACCAACCTTGTCGATAACTAAGTTACATAAAAACCAGCCTTTAACAAACAGGAAGTAACAAGAAATATTTTAGTGTCATTTTACAGAACTAAGGCTCCAATGTATGGAGATCAAAGAACTCCAGAGGCAATCCAGGTTTTGAGAACGCGGCTCTAAGTGGATGGAGCAGTTAATGTTTTGTGGAAGACTCTGTTGTGCTCTAACAACCGGTCCAATGGAGGCAGGCATTGTTTGACGATGGGAAGTTCCAGAAAAAGCGCAAACCAAGCAGCAAGCAGAGGCATGGTCTCTTCGTCTATCAAGTTGACGTCTGCAATCTGCTCAACTATTCGAGCCCAGATTCCTATCCATCCAGCAGCAACATCCACGAAGCCTATTGTTTCTCCTCCGAAGAATTGCTTCCCTTGGAGTGCACCTTCCAGAGTCTTGAGATGCTCGCGAGCCTCTTTCGCAGCCGTGGCTTTCTCTTCACCTTCTGCGACAAACGCACGCATAATTGGAGGGACGCACTGAATACAATAAACGATTATGCATCAGTTGATCATGAACCGTTTAATAAACCCTCAGCACAAGATTCATTAAACCATGACGGAACCAACCCTTTGAATTATGACTTCTATATCCACTATTTTGATATTCAAATTCGACCATGTATGGAAGGATACGCAATCAGTTGTAGTATGTATTTGACGTACATAATAGTAATACAGCCGTTGGCCATTCAGCTCTAATACGAAGATTCTAAAGCGAAAGGTTCCACCACAGTGGAGTAGCACGCATACCTTCTCATCTGCAAATTTGGCCCAAAAGCGGGCGTCGGCCCTTTCATGGGGATCCTGAGGGAGGAGTGGATGTTGTTTCCAGACATCGTCAATATACTCGATGATCACAAGAGATTCTGCTAATGGTTTACCTCCATGGACAAGTACTGGAACCTTTTCATGAACAGGGTTGTATTGTAGGAGTAGATTACTCTTTTCTGGAAGATGCTCTTCCACGTACTCGTATTCAACCTCTTTCAGCTTCAGAGCCCACTTAACTCTGAGGGCGTAAGGACTAGCCCAGTAGCCAAGCAAGGTTACACCTTCATCCATTTTAATCTGTGTTTGCTGAATCCTTTCTGTGCAACACTTATAACAGCCAAATAGCCGCCTGAATGAACTGTTGCTGGTCAGGTTCGTTGATTGATAATAATGACTGGAGCACAAAAGCCTACCACACGCCACCCGTGCTCGCAATATGTGAACGAAAACAGATCACTGCTGATTCTCAGCATCTTCCTATTCATTAGAAAGGTCAAAGGTTATTGTTTCACGGCAATTTGTATTATTCATTAAATAATATCTACAATTAATATAAAAACGATCATTTGGTTATTATATAAATATAAAATTAAGAAAAATACAAAGTATTTAGAATATTGTAATTTTATCATATAATAAATAATAATTATATCAAAAATATCAAATAGAAAGAATAATAAATATTTGTTACTCTCTACCAATTATAATTTATAACAAAAGTTCGTACCAAAAAACTAACTAAAAGTGAAATCTGAAAAAAAATATTTACAATTATATTGCAAATATAAAATTTAAGATGTATATCAAATATAAGTAAAATTAAAAACATAAGGTAAGCAAAAACTTGAAATTTCATTCAATCTGATACAAGATACCTACTGTAATTGCATTAACCTCAATTCTCATTTTATACAAAATTCTCAATATTAAAAGAAGTTTTACCTTGACCATCATTCAAATTTATTGCATCATATGACATGTCAATGGTAAATATCTTCCAAGTTACTCTTATATATCAAACTTGATTATTTAGAAATCCAATCCGAAAAGATCAATATTATCAATGCAAATTGAATCTACTAAATTACTTTTTTATTAAGAGTCCTAGTGAACAATAAAATTAAATTATTAAAAAATTATATCTAACTTAATAATGATAATAACATATCTTTCCCAAAGATTTAAACTGTATCGAACAAAGACCAAGTCAATCAATCTTTTGTGTTTCAATCTATTCCTTTTCTAAGAATGAATGAATTCAAAGTCTGTTGTACTCATACATTGACTTAAAAATCGAATCGCAAATCTTTGCAATTTTGGAACATTACTTCTGAATTGATCACACCCAGAAACTGTAACCCATAAGACAACAAAAATAGCATTATAAACAAAATAAGTAATGATTAATTTTCAACAAGTAATAAAAGTGAAAAAGTATATACTTGGATTAAGTTTTGCTCTTTGACAAATAGTAATCAGCATCCCAAAATCTCCAAAAGCCACATTATAAATCTTCACTTATGAGCTTATAAGATCTTGTATCATCTCGTGGGCAATAACTGTTGTAATAGTTAATAACATTCTCCTATTAACTTCAAGTTTCTTTGTAAAACCTAATCTGAAATAGACAATAGGATTTAAAAATGCCTTAACTATAAGTAGCAGAGACTAAAGTTGTCTTTTCCATCCCTCATTGATAATTGCAATATAAGAAGTGTACAAAGAAGACCTATTTTTCATATTGGCCTTGATTGCTTCCTTCGTCCTCTCCATGATATCATAAAAATAACTTATTGTTACCTTTTCATCACTATCAACCATACGAAATACCCTCACCAAAAACTCACAAATTGGGATGAAAATTTGGCATTTGGACCAAAATTTAGTTTCTTCAAATATAATTCTAGAAACCTCTAATCTAACATTAGACTTAGCATGTTGAAATGTAACTCACTTATCACTTATAGGCATTTATCTTAACTCTTTCTTCATCATAATAAAACACTGAAGTAATAAGAAATTTGTTACAAATCTTGTGACAGTTAAACATCACAAATTCCTATCATTGGTAAAATCTTTTCTCATTAAATTCAAGACCCATACATTATTGTAAATAAACTTTGTCAATTTTTTTGCTTTCTAATGCCTAGCATCCCCTATATTTTTCAGCATTAAGTTAATGCAATGCGCAACACAAGGGGACCAAAAGAAGAATTATACTTACTTTGTAATCTTCTTCCAGCCGCTTATTAAGCAGAATCATTGTCAGTAATGAAACTGAACAATATTTTTTGGCCCTACTTCATTCACAATTTTATCGAATATTTCAAATAAAATATTGACATTCCTAACAAGGTCAGATGCATCTATACACTTCAAAAATATTAAGCGCTTTGCAAAATAAAACCAAAAATTAATAATTGGTTAATGTCTCATATTTGTCCAACCATCACACATGATTGAACACTCATAAGTAGCCCAAGTCATTCTTCTTTCATCCAAGTAACTTTTAATTTTATAAACAGAACTACTTAAAAGTTTACCTCTGTAGTAATTAATAGAAAGACTTTGTATTCTGGACCGTAAGAGGCTATAGTATCTACCATAGGCTGATAATAATAAGACTAGAAAGCATTGAATGTTATACTTGAATCATGTCGTCATCTAGCCATTGCCACATCCACATTATAAGTCGCTTCTTTTGATTGTAAGACACTATGAATTAAAATTCGAGCTCTAGGAGTTGTGTGGTGCAAAAAATTCAACACCTGCCTTCTTCTTTTCCTGACATTAGGTCTAGATGAAACATTCACTTCTTGTTGGATAGAAACACAACCACCTTCAACATTTCCACTATCATCTTAAACACTAGCAAACGAACTTCCACTACCAATTTAACAATTCAATCTCTCTCTTCTACCTTTCTCGTGCTGATACTCTTCAAGCAAAGTCTTCATTTTTCATTCCACATCAAGACTCACATTTTTACAATGTTCGACATCTCCTTTAACCCCAGTTTAATTTTTCTTTTATCTGGTAATTCCTCCACCTTTCAAATGCTTGTTACAAAACAAGCAAATGATATGATTCTTCATATTGGGGACCAACACAGTATGAGCCCAAGCTACATCATTATACCTTCCTGAAATGGTTAAATTATCAGGAGTACTTGAGCTTCCTTCTATTTATCTATAAAAATAAATGAAGACATATATCAAAATAAAGAACACATAATTTCATTATGAACTACTATCACAAAATGTGTATTGTTTAACTCAAATTTCCAAACTAACACAATTATACAATATACATGTACATTTTATATATTATAACTTATTTTGTATGATTGCATCATCCAACTATAAACTAAAGACATACACCCACAATTGTTATATATTCAACTTCAACCATAACTCATAAGTTTACAACTTACTTTATGTAATCACGTAATTCAACTAATCAACTATAAACTAAATTTTTTTACTTATACAATTCATTATATAATGCTTATAATTATTTTTTGTTAACTGATTTTAATTAACATTGTTACTAAAAACCTAATACCCAACTTTAATTTAATAATCTTTTATTCACTAATTTTTATCAACATTCTTAGTTTCTTACTCAAGTTAACTTCACAATGAAGAGTAAACATACACTACACAATTCAATCTTATCCAAGACAATTCACCAATAAGTCAAAAACCAACAATTCAAATATTCAATATACATAATTAATTCATTCAACCATGAACTGAAGACATATATTCACAACTATAACCTATTCAATTTTAACCATAACTCACAACTATAAGTTTACAAATTATTTTATGTAATCACATAATTCAACTATAAATTAATCTATTTTGTTTTCTTATACAATTCAATTTGTAATGCTTATCAATATTTTTGTTTTTTAACTAATTTTAATTAACATTGTTACTAAAACTCTAATTCTCAACCTTAATAATACAGTTTTCATTCTCTAATTTAATTAATATTTTTATTTTTTTACTCAAATTAACTCCATAATCAACATGCATAATTCAATTTAATCCAACACAATTCAACATATAAAATTACTACACAACACAAAGTCACAAATGCATAATTCACTAGTCAAATTAACAATCAATTGATCAAGTGATCAATACAATTTCACAATTCTAAAATTCCATAATCAACTTCACTACTCCATAAATTCACTTAACTTCACAATTCCACAAAATTTGTTACAATTTTTTGCATCCTTCACTCAGATAAATTGTTGGACCCCGAATTTAGTGGAAATTAGAAATACTCCAAAATGAATGAGTTGATTGAAACAGGAGTTGAAAAGTAAGAAATAAAGAGAAAGAATGTGAAAATTTTGAAGAATTAAGAAAAGTTTGACTTTTTGGTCATAGAGAGTTGACTTTTTGATTTAGGCTGAATTTGAGGAAGTG
>JAOSBN010000006.1:8031106-8059749 GCA_027563595.1 Erythroxylum suave | reverse complement strand
ACACTTTGCAGGTTTGGGTTAGTTAGAATGCAGCCGTTATGCTGCCGAATTTTCGATGAAATTGGTAATAAGATAAATTTTGAAAAGTATTTGTTTATATAAGAAGTTTGGATGAATTGAGGATTTAATGAAAGATATGTTTCCAAATGGGGAAAATTATATTGTTTTGATTTGTATAAGTTTTGAGTAGAGATGAAAAAAAAATTTTATACCGTTTCGGATTAGATTAGTCTTAAGGTTTCCAACGCGATCGTTTTTCTCCGTTCCTATGTTTTTGTTTTCGGATGTCGGATCCACATTTGTTAAGAATGTGTTTTGCTTCCGCTATGATTTGCTTTGTTTTCGATTCACATTTTGATTCACATTTTCCATTTTCGATATGTTTTTCCCAACATAAATTCATGGATCAGTGCGAGTCAACTAGTGGGTACGTCGGGTCAGGTCAGGTTTGAATCTGGAAGAATCTGAATCCATAAAATTCCAGATCCTAATCTGAACTGTAGTCAGAGGTATGGGGCAATGATTAGACTAGAGGCCTCGAGGTGTGGGGGAATGGTAGCCAGTGACTGGAGAAGTAGAGGACTAAAGGTGGAGGTGGTTGGGCAATAAGCATGAGGCTATATCACACTCGACATTGCGGGAGAAACGATTTCCTATGGGGCAACAGTGTTATCGTGACCAGTGACAGAGGGAGAGACCTGTGGTTAGAGTTGGTGGAGACAAAGAGGAGAGACGAGAGAGAGTAGTGTTTTTTAAAGGGAGAGCATTTTGTAGATGTAGGGGTCTAAAGGGTGTGTTTAAAACAAATTTGCATATTAGTCCCTCAGCTTTTTTCAAAATATACGATACCAATCATTATTATGTGAAAGCATTAGTACTGATCGGTGTCAATAACCAGTAACCATAAGCTACGTTTTATACCGTTTTTCACCAATCGATATCAACTAGTATGGTACGAAACACTAAACACTAATAAGAACGACATATGGCCAATTACAATAACAAATTAAGGCCAAATACTTTTTAATATTTTTGAACTGTAATACAATATAAGATACATGGAATAAAAATAATTTTGATTTAAATAAGTTAACATTTGGACGTAAAATAAATTTTTGTAAAGGCTTAAATGATTTGATGAGTAAGAACACAAATTAAGGCTTGTAGATCAAATGATTTATTTATTTAGAAATATTTTTTAAATTTTATTTATAATGAAAATATGGATGAATTTAACAAAATCTAAAAATAAGTTTCTAAACGTCATTATAAATTTAAAATTAATTTGTTCAATTAATAAGAATTAAGTTTAAATTAGTAATTTTATTTTTTGAATAAATATTTTAATTGAATTTATAATTAAACAATATATATAATATTAGAAATGATTTTCTAATTAAAAATAAAAATATAATATAATTAAAACAACATTTTAATTAAATTAAAATTATTAGTATAATAATTAAAAGTAAGTTTCTAATTAATTTGATTAGTTTCATAATAATTAGAATTAGTTTCTAATTAATAATGGAATATTTATAATTTTTATGAATTATGCTTATGTACGTATGTCAAGTTTGAAATTGTTCAATGTATAATAAAAAAATTATATGAATATTACTTAACAATTCTTCTTTAGTATGATAATTGGTATTCATTTGTCACATAAATGATGACTGAGAACACATCTTCTCTTTTGATTTCATAGATAATTGAAAACTATTAGCACCAAATATTGATGATATTGGAGGTTCGTAGGATTTTATCTCTAAATAGGTTGATATACAACTTAATTGCATTGGATAATTCTTTAGAATAGACATCTATTCCTCTTACCATGTCATTGAAAATTCTCATATTTCTTTTATCCCAAATGGAATAAACTAGATAAAATAAAGCAATATAGAAACACCATCTGCTAGCAAGCATAAGTGTAAGTCGTGATGTTACAAGGAAATTGCAAGATGTTGGTCACAAATTGTCATAGGAGCAACAAGTACAAGTCAATATGCATCTTATAGTGAGAACATCGAGACAATAGAAGATGCTTGAGGCATTTTATACTAGAAGAAGAATGTTTTAAAGCCTCTAAAATATCCTCCGATGTATATGCAATTAGTTTTAACTCATATGGAGCTATGCATATGAAGCGTAAGCATCATGGTGGGCCTAAATGGAAAATGGATAAAAGAAATACCCACTGTAATTAGGACCATAAGAAGGAAAAGTGGAATCAATATTAAAAACAAAAACTCCTTTTAAGAATTAAAACATTAAAAAGTTAAGTGATTTTTTCAAAAATATGAAATTGAATCAAGTTATGAAAAGCAAAAATCATTATTGTTATAAAGCCATACCCAAGTCTATCATCCTAGGATGGGGACATCCAAAATCAAGTAGAAAACAATAAAAGGTGCAACGTTTAGCTACACAAATAATAAATATTAACACCATAAATTGATGGTATTGGAGGTTAATAGGATTTTATCACTAAATAGGTTGATATTCAACTTGATTGCATTAAACAAGTCTTTAGAACAGATCACCATTTCTCATACCATATCGTCAAAAATTCTCATATTTCTTTTATTCAAAATGACATGATTTAGATAAGATAAAGCAAGTTAAATTGCAAGTGTAAATCGTGATGTTGCATGATGTTAGTCACAAATTGTCAAATGATCAGCAAGTGCAACTCATGACTTGTTCATTTCCTCGTAGTTAGGAGCATATGAAGATTTATCTAACTTACAATGAGAACATCAAGCTAATGGAAGATGCTATAAGAAATTTTATACTTGAAGAAGAACGTTTTGAAGCATCTAAAATATCCTCTGAGGTATATATTAGTTTTAGCTCATATGGTGTTATGAGTAGGAAGCATAACCATCATGGTGAGCCCAAATAAAAAAAGGATAAAAGAAATACCCCTACACTTAGGACCTCAAGAAGGAAAATTAGAATCAATATAGGAAAGGAAAACTACTTTTAAGAAGTGTAAAATTAAAAACATTAAGATTTTTTATCATGAAAATATGAAATTGAATTAAGGTATGAAAGGCAAACATTATAGTTATTATAAAACCGTCCACAAGCCCATCATCCTAGGAAGGGGATATCCAAAATCAAGTAGAAAAAATTGTAAAAGGTACAACACTTAGCTACACAAAGAATAACTATTAGCACCACAAATTGATGATATTAGAGGTTAATAGGATTTTATCACTAAATAGGTTGATATACAACTTGATTGCAAAAATAGATCTCCGTTCCTCTTGCCATGTTGTTGAAAAATATCATATTTCTTTTATCCCAAATGGTATGAACTAGACAAGATAATGCAATATAGAAACATTATCTGCTAGCAAGTGTAAGTGCAAGTCGTGATGTTACAAGTAAGTGCAAGTCGTGATGTTACAAGTGAATTGTATGATGTTGGTCACAAATTGTCAAATGAGCAGCAAGTGCAAAATGTGATCCGTTCATTTCCTTATAGTTGGGAGCATATGAAGATGCATACAATGGAAAATCTGATGAGGCATTTTATACTATAAGAAGAAAATTTTGAAACCTCCAAAATATCCTCCGAGGTATATGCAGTTAGTTTTAGCTCATATGGAGCCAAGAACATGAAGTGTGAGCATTATAGTGGGCCCAAATGGAAAAAGGGATTAAAAAAATGCCCATTATACTTAGGACCCCAAGAAGGAAAACTCGAATCAATATGGAAAAAGAAATTTCCTTTTAAGAAGTAGAACATTAAAAGCGATAAGTGATTTGTTTTTTGAAAAATATGAAATTGAATTAAGTTATGAAAGGCAAACATCATCATTGTTACAAAACCATACATGAGCCCATCATCCTAGGAAGGGGATATCTAAAATCAAGTATAAAACATCATAAAAGGTACAAAACTTAGCTATGCAAGTAATAACTATTAACACCACGTATTGATGATATTGGAGGTTAATAGGATTTTATCAATAAATAGGTTAATATGCAACTTGATTACGTTGAACAATTCGTTAGAACAGATCTCCATTCCTTTTACCATGTTGAAATTCTTATATTTCTTGTATCTCAAATAGCATGAACTACATAAGATAAAGCAATATAGAAACATTATCTGCTAGCTTTGTTGATGGGTGACATGTTAGAGCACTATAGAACAACATGTTTCCATTTAATGGGAGAATCCACAAGAGAAAATCTTTGTAGTATCATCTTCCAAGTTGCATTAGTAAACTAACATCTAAAAAATTGATGTGATATGCTCACTTGGTCACTTTTGCATAACACACACTAGTTTGGGATAGACAAAAACATTTTAACCTATTAATGGTGGGCAATCTACTTTTGACAAACTCTCCATAATGTTATTGATGCTCTAAGTAGCATAAAATTACACCACACCATCTCATACCAAGAACACTTTTGGGATTCTTTTGAAATAATTTCTTGTAAGATAAATTGGTAAAGTTACCTTTAGTGGATGATAGCTAGCAGTTGGTATCTTGCTTGTATTCATACAGAACAATGGTATTGATCTCATTGGATAGCTTAGGATCAAAATTTCTTAAAATAAATGTTAGCCTTAAGATCAAGGGCCATTGCCACATTTTGATTTTCATGAATGATGTCCCTTGTAAGATGTGGCTCTTCAACAGTTTCCAAAGGTTCATTAGAAAGCCACACATCAAACTAAAAGAAAGTATTGATTTCATTACCAATCTTCTTAAATATCTATAACCTTATGTTGTTCCTAATTTTGAAAATGATTTTCATAATAGTAAAAGAATTCTCTAACAAATAAACCTTTCAGATGCTCCTCACATTGATGTATTATTCATTCACCTATTTTGATATAAGGGATTGTTTATCCTCTATAGGTCTTTCTAGCCTTTCAGTAAGCATAACCAAGTTTACAACTTTTAAAGGAACTATATTTAAGCCCCTATGCTTCTTAAAAGTGCAAACCTCAACCTATTTAATAGGAGCTTTATGGTCTTTTGCTTTAATTCCACACCCAAAAAACTTCTTTAAAGTTCTATCAATTATTTTGATCACATCCTGAGGAAAACCCATGAGACTTGCCCAATACACATTGAGTTAATTAAGTATTGCTAATATCAATTGAGCTCTTCCAGCTAAAGATAGAGCTTTCATACTTTCACCTAAAATTTTAGTCTATTTTGTCAACCAGGGTTTGAAATCTCCTTAAGTCAATCTGGAAGCTGATATTGGGATGCCAAGATATATGATTGACAAGTGAAGTATGCTAAAAGCAGTGGCGGTTATGATCTTTTTCTCCTAGTCACTAACCTTATGGAAAATGTAAAAGGAGCTCTTAACAAGGTCAACTTCAAGCTTAGACATCTTTGTAAACATCTTAACTATTGTTACTAAAGCAGTTATTGAAATCCTTTTCGCTCAAGACAATAGTATCAGATCATTAGCAAAACACAGTTTGGCATAATAATGTTTTATTCTCTCCACTACTCTTTTTAGAAGCCTATTGAAAACCTCCATAACAAGAGCCAAAATATAAGGTGAAAGGGGAACCCCTTACTTAATACCTTTGCTACTTTTGAAAGATATAGCAGGTTCTCCATTTATAAGTACATTGAAGGTTGAGTAGAGAAGCATAGTTACATCCATCATATAAACACTTTAAGAAAATCTATTGCTTTTAAAATGTTCACTAGAAAAGAAAAGTATGCATTGTTATATGCCTTCCTCAAATCCACTTTCAGCACATAGTTTATACCCTCTTTTCCTTAAAAATAGTTGTTAAAAATTTTTTACATTAACATTATATTATCACCCATTACTCTCCCTCGAACATAAGCTCGTTGTGCTGTATCAATATGATTGATCAAGACTTTCTTTGGTCTTTTGGCTTGGATGTAGGAAATGATTTTGTACACTGAACTGTACTATGTAATGGACCTAAAATCATTAAAGTCTTTCTGCTCACAACCTTTTTAGAATCATTGATTAATGTTCCTGCTGGTCTCATATAGCAATTTCTTCTTTTTAGAGAATTATAAGATAACATCATAAACCATTTCCTTAGTGAGTGGCCAGGTTTTAATGAAGAAAAAAAATGTTATAACCTTCCGCACCTGAAGCTTTATGGGGATTAAGTGATTTTATTACATCATATTTCCTAAATGGTTATTGGATTGGATAAGAACTGTGACATCCCATGTTCGGGGTTTAGACTTCAAAATAGTAAATTAAGAGTACAGTGAGAAATTAAAAGTATATTTTATGCTCATACATCATAGTATATTCACACACATGTGAATATTTAGTTTTGATACATAAAATAATTGTACATGTATTCATTGACATTTTTCGAATATGATTAATTGATTAAATTGTGAATTATGACTTATTTGCGATAAAATTTTATTTAAAGACTACTAGTATTATTTTGGAATTATGGTAAATTTTAGAAAATTTCTAAAATTTTGGAGGAATTTGAACCAATTACATTGTGACATGTGGAAGCTTTAAGTGAGTGAAAAAAGGCCCACATGCATGGGTGCCATGTGTAATTGAATTATCCACCCACCCAATCATCTTGTTTGCTAGAGAAAAATTTCTGTAGCTCACATCTCTCCTTCACCACCGAAAACACTAACACTAACACTCCTTTCCTTGTTCTTTCATCCATCACTGAAACTACTTGTTTTGTAAGTTTGTGTATTTGGCTTCTGACTCTCAACTGCTAGAGAACTAGCTAAAGATGATTATACGTTTGTATTGATGTTTGTTTACTTGGGAGGATTAGAAAATCTCGAATGTTTGAGCTGGAATTTTACTAAATCAAGTAAGTTTTTCGTGAATAACATTTCATGATGTTTTAATGTTTTGTACATGGATGCATACATGAGTGATGAAGGAGTTAAATCAGTTGAAAATGTGCAGAAATTGTATAAAGAATTGTGATCATTGAAGTTAGTGAAGTGCAAAAAATTTGTCATGTCAAAAGTAAGAATTAGGTTCTATTTTTGTATTATGATTATTCATGAACTTCTAACTTGTGTATAGAGAGTATTGAATTGAAAGGGGAATAGAAAAGATGAATTATGTGTCAGTTGAATAAGATATAAGAGTGAAGAAATTTGCAGTAGAGAAAGGAAGAAGATGGTGATGTCTGGGTGTATGATTTTGGCTTTTAAAGTCTGTTTTTGAACTTGAGGATTTTACATAATAACTTTGAGTCTTTTGGTTATAACTTTGTCATTGACTTGAAAATTGAACCAATAGGCTCCTAAGATATTTTTCTTTCTCTCCATGAAAATTTAGAGCCATATGAATTGATTTAAAAAAAGATTGATTGTATGAAAGTGAGGAAATGTGCTGGAATCTTGAACTGGAGAATTTTCATTGATCATGCTTCTGTATTTTGATTATATCTTGAGCTATAGATTTTCAAATGAGTTGATCTTTAGTTCATATTAAACTAGAGACATTTTTCTATAACTTTTGTTAAGAAGTTGAATTTTAAATCTATCTCTAAGACTTTCAAAATTGGCATGAAATTGAGTCTTGGCTTAAGTTGTAGCACTATCAGTGACAAAAATCATGTCCTATAGTTATTGAATAAACTGTATTGATCTAGGCCGCATTAGACAAAGGTGTCTTCACAAAAGTTATATATTATTCTCTTATATTTCAATTGATATAAATTTCGTGATTTTTGGATATTGGAATTGAGAGATATGGGCTGTACAACTTGATTATATGATCGTGCTTTAGTCATAATTCCAAATGTACACATTCTGTGGTATTTTGATCATAACTTGCATAATTCAGGACCAAAATGTATAAATTTGATGTTATTAGAAAATTAAGATATTAAGGAACATTTGTTAGAAGAAAGTATTGTCTGGAAACGTCTAGCTGTGGGTCAAAAATGGCAAGAAAGGTAGAAAAAGAGGGAAGAAAACACAGTAGGTTACGATCACGCCTCTGTTAAAAAATAAAGTAAGTCGTCATCGTGCTGAGCTCTGTTGAAAAATGAGAGAAGTCACAATCATGCCTCAGCAGGATCACGACTCTGGTAAAAAAGAAGAAAGTCGCGATAATGAACTCTAAGAATCTGAAACTCTAAATTTTGAATATCCTTGATTCTTTTGGCTATAACTTCCTCTTCTGACCTCCAAATGACATGGGACTTGAACCATTAGACTCAAAACACATTGTTTTATATCTAAAAAAAAATTATTTCCATATGAAATCATTTGGGAGAGATTGATGATTAAAATGTGACGGAAATGATTATCAATTCTGGAATTTCATAACTGGAGTATTTTCACTAAACATGCTTCGGCATTTTAACAATATCTTAATCTGTATGTATCCAATTGGAATGATTTTTGACTTGAAGTAAACTAGAGACATTGGGCTATAAATTATATGGGGAAATTGAATTTTAATTCTATCTTTAAAATTTTCTATTTTTGGGTGGAAGTTGAGTAAAGAGTTTTTGAGATTAAAGAATGTTTGAAAGGTGTTGAAATTGCTTATAAAGTATATTAAAGAAACACACCTGAGAAATTGTCATTGAACATGCATAATACATGATACATTCATGAATGTGCTTATGATTGACTATTTATCTGAATATGTAAATTTTGTATATGATTGCATATAAAAGAATGAGTAGATCGACCACTTCTTGATATTGTCGGGACTTCGAGGCAATAGCTTGGGAGCAAACTGTGAGTAACCTAGACGGTCTCACTTAATTATTTGTTTGTCTAATTTCTGATTTGAATTATCTATGAAAGTGATTTGATTATTGGGTTCCGTACATGAAGGTCCGATGATTTTGATTTCATGATTGTGATATTGAAGTGCTCCTTGTATGTGAATTGGAATGAATAAGTGATACTCCACATTATTGTGGAATACTGGACCAAGGTCCAATGATAAATGTCAATGTGAAAGTAAAATTGAAATCAAGTGACTGATTATATATATCTGAATGTGAAGCATTCCATTACATGAATGCATGAAAGATAAATGCAGTTGTGATCGAAATTGCCAGTGTAAAAAGCTTAAAGCTCAGATTGTGATAAAAGCCTCAGGCTCAATTATGAAAGTACTCGGTATCCACTAAGGGATATGGGACATTATCTGGTATAGCTCAGTATCCACTAAGGGATATGAGCTAGAAAAAAGGCACTCAGTCATAACATCAAGAATAATAAGTGAAAGTGAGTCTTATGTGCATCACATATACATTTTAATACATGTATTTGACTGATTAAAATGTATGAGTACTTGGTATTTGAATGAGAATGTGGTCGTGATATTTCTTGCAAAATACAAAGATATGAAATATTTGTTACATGTGATAAAGTGTTACATGAATTGAGTAAACCATCGATGACGGTTACCTCACTGAGTTTGCAAAACTCACCCCAAATTGCACGTTGACATTTCAAGACCGAGAGAGAGGACATTAGCGATTGAGAGATTACAAGAAGCTTAATTCTTGTACTTTTGTGAAGAAGAAATGGCTCAAAGGTCGTTAGTTGAGATTGAAGGCTTTAGATAGACTTTTTTTTGTAATTTCCTCTTTCATGTAGCATATTCTATATTAGGATATGATGATGTACCTTTATGGATGTTTAAAAGCTACAATGTAAATACGTTTGGTTTTTATGAAATGAAATGATGTTTGGTATTTGATTTTAAAATCTAGTGATAGTTATGTGTAGTAGTTGATGCCACTACTAAGTTTGATATATTTATAAAGTGAAGGTGAGATAGTTAATACGCCATTTATTATAGATTATATACTAGAATATCCACTGGGTATTCCGGTATATAATTTATGGTAATGATGTGTCAGAGCATGGTTTGGAATCCATAGAGATATATAGTACTATTAGGCATGAAATGTTATGAAAACTTCGGATGATAATGGCAACGTGATAGCTTATGCATCGAGACAACTAAGGTCTCACGAGATGAACTATCTAGTACAGGATTTAGAGCTTGCAGTAGTAGTCTTTGCTTTAAAGATTTGGAGACATTATCTTTATGGAGAGACATTCCAGATATATACTGATCACAAGAGTTTTGAGGTGTCTGTTAAGTTAGAAAGAACTAAACATGAGATAGAGGAGATGGATTGAATTGCTAAAAGATTGACTACATGATTGAGTATCATCCGGGGAAAGCAAATATTGTGGCCGATGCACTGAGTAGAAAGTTACATAACAGTGTAGCTCAGATTCAGATATCGAGGTTACCAAGCCTGATTCAGCTGAGAGCTTTGAGTGTAGACTTGAATCTTGAGCATAATGAAGCATTGACAGCCACATTGAAACTAAGATCAATGTTGCATGATAGAATGAGAAGAGTTCAGAGTGCTGATCCTGAGATGGTGAAGGTGATTAAGAAAGTTAAAAGTGAATTTAGATTCTGACTTTGAATTAAGAGATGAAGTATTGTGGTTAAAGCAGAGACTGTGTGTGCCTAACGTAGATGATATGAGGAAGACAATCCTAGAAGAAGCTCACATGGCTACTTATGCTATGCATCCTGGCACGACCAAGATGTATAACACACTAAAGCAGCATTTCTGGTGGCCTAGAATAAAGAAGCAAGTAACAGAGTATGTTTCTAAATGTATAACATGCCAACAAGTTAAGGCTGAGCATCAAGCTCCAGTTAGGAAGCTTCATTCGTTGCCTATTCTGGAGTGGAAATAGGAACAAATTACCATAGATTTTATTATAGGATTGCCTAAGACTCCAAGGCAAAATGATGCATTATAGGTGGTAGTGGATCGATTAACTAAGTTGGCTCATTTCATACCAGTAGAGAGAACAACACACTAGACTAGTTGGGCCGGAGGTATGTGACTAAGATTGTGAGACTGTATGGGGTTTTTGTGTCCATCGTATCAGACAGGGATCCCATATTTACTTCGAGATTTTGGAAGAGTTTACAGTTAGCTACGGGTACAAAGCTAAATTTTAGTACTAAATTCCATCCTCAGGCAGATGGGAAGAGTGAGAGAACTATCAAGATTGTTGAGGATATGCTTAGAGCATGTGTATTGGAGTTTTAGGGAGCTTGGGATCAATACATAGCCCTAATTGAATTTGCATAGAATAACCATTATCATAGTAGTATCGGAATGGCACCATATGAGGCATTGTATAGCAAAAAAGGTCAATCACCTCTATACTGGGATGAAGAAGGTTTGAGAATGATAGAAGGTCCTGAATTGATCCAAGACACGGTAGATAAGGTGAAACTGATTCAAAGTTGAATAAAAGCGACTCAAGATAGATAAAAAAAAGTTATGTGGATCAGCTTCATCGAGATATGGAGTGCAGTATCGGGGACAAGGTATTTTTTAGAGTGTCATCTTATCAAGGTGTGCTGAGGTTTGGTAAAAAAAAGAGCAAGTTGAGCTTAAGATACATTGGTCCTTATAAAATTCTTGAGAGAATTCGACCTTTAGCATACAAGCTAGCTTTGCAAACTAAAATGTCTTAGTTATATAATGTGTTTCATGTGAGCATATTGAGAAGATATAAATCTGATCCAACACATGTAATACTGACTAAAGAAATTGAGGTTGCTAGTAATTTAAGCTATGTTGAAGAGTCAGTTCAAATAATAGGTTATAAGACAAAGCAACTGAGAAATAGAGTAATTCCATTGGTGAAAGTCCTTTTGAGAAACCACTCGACCGAAGAAGCAACTTGGGAGATAGAGAAACATATAAGAAAGCAATATCCCCACCTATTTCCTCAATCAGGTAAGAATTTCGAGGATGAAATTTCTTAAAGAGAGGAGAATCGTGACAATCTATGTT
Source organism: Erythroxylum suave (assembly GCA_027563595.1). Taxonomy (NCBI): domain Eukaryota; kingdom Viridiplantae; phylum Streptophyta; class Magnoliopsida; order Malpighiales; family Erythroxylaceae; genus Erythroxylum; species Erythroxylum suave. Next base: position 8,047,892 of record JAOSBN010000006.1, on the reverse strand, counting down.
TGGGTTAGACCCTAAAATAGTGAATTGATAGTACAGTGAGAAAATAGAAGTGCATTTTATGCTCATGAATCATAGTATATTCACACACATGAGAATATTTATTTTTGATATATAAAATAATTGTACATGCATTCATTGACATTTTTTGGGTATGATTAATTAATTAAAATGTGAATTGTGACTTACTTGCAATAAAATTTTATTTGGAGATTACTAGTATCATTTCGAAATTTTGGTGAATTTTAAAAAATTTATGAAATTTGGAGGAGTGTGCACCAATTACATTTTGACATGCGACAGCTTTAAGTGAGTGAAAAATGGCCCACATGCATGGGTGCCATGTGTAATTCAATTATCCACCCACGCAATCATCTTGTTTGGAGAAAAATTTTTGTAGCTCGCATCTCTCCTTCACCACTGAAAACACCAACACTAACACTCCTTTCCTTATTCTTTCATCCATCAATGAAACTACTTGTTTTGTATGTTTGTATATTTGGCTTCTAACTCTCAACTTCCGGAGAACTAGCTGAAGATGATTATACGTTTGTATTGATGTTTGTTTACTTGGAACGATTAGAAAATCTGTAATTTTTGAGCTAGAATTTTACTAAATCAAGTAAGTTTTTCGTGAATAACATTTCATGATGTTTTAACGTTTTGTATATGGACACATACATGAGGGATGATAGAGTTAAATCAGTAGAAAATGTGCAGAAATTGTATAAAGAATTGTGATCATTGAAGTTAGTGAAGTGCAGAAAATGTGTTATGTCAAAAGTAAGAATTAGGTTATGTTTTTGTATGGTGATTATTCATGAACTTCTTATTTGTGTATAGAGAGTACTAAACGAAAAGGGGAATAGAAAAGATGAATTAGGTGTTAGTTGGATATGATAGAAGAGTGAAGAAATCTGCAGTAGAGAGAGGAAGAAGAAGGTAATGTTTGTGTGTATGACTTTGGCTTTTGAAGTATATTTTTTAACTTGAGGATTTTATAGAATAACTTTGAGTCTTTTAACTATAAATTTGTCATCTGAACACCAAATGACTTGAAAATTAAACCACCAAACTCCTAAGACATTGTTCTTTCTCTACATGAAAATTTAGAGCCATATGAATTGATTAGAAAAAGATTGATAGGATGAAACTGAGAAAATGTGTTAGAATGTTGAACCGGAGAATTTTCATTGATCATGCTTCTGTATTTTGATTATATCTTGAGCTATAGATTTTCAAATGAGGTGATCTTTAGTTCATATTAAACTAGCGACATTTTCTATAACTTTCGTGAAGAAGATGAATTTTAAATCTGTCTCTAATACTTTGACAATTGGCATGAAATTGAGTCTTAGCTTAAGCTGTAGCACTAACAGTGAAAAAAATAATGTCCTGTAGTTATTGAATAAACTGTATTGATTTAGGCTGAATTATACAAAGTTGTCTTCACAAAAGTTATATCTTATCTCTTAGCTTTCAATTGATATAAAGTTCGTGCTTTTCGGATATTGGAATTGAGAGATATGAGTTATACAACTTGACTGCATGATGATGCTTTAGCCAAATTTCCAAATGTCCATGGTATGTGGTATTTTGATCATAACTTGCACAATTCAGGACCAAAATGTATGAATTTGATGTCATTAGAAACTTAAGATATTGAAGAACATTTTTTTAGAAGAAAGTATTGTCTGGAAACATCTAGTTATGGGTCAAAAATGGCAAGAAATGTAGAAAAATAGGGTAGAAAACACAATAGGAAATGATAGTGCTGAGGAAGTCGCGATCGTGCATCAACATGATTGCGACTCTCTCAACACAATCGCGACTTCCTCAACACGATCATGATCATGTTGAGGCACGATCGCGACTTCCTCAGCATGATCACGACTCTGTTGAAAAATAAGAGAATATGTGATCATGCTGAAGAAGTCGCAATCGTGCCTCAGTATGATCGCGATCGTGCTAAGGAAGTCGCGATCATGCTGAGGAAGTCGCAATCGTGCCTCAACACGATCGCGACTCTGTTAAAAAGATTGTGACTCCAAGACTCTGAAACTCTGAAATTTGAACATCCTTGATTCTTTTGGCTATAACTTCCTCTTCTGACCTCCAAATGACATGGAACTTGAACCATTAGACTTGAAACACATTGTTTTACATCTCCACCAAAAATTATAGCCATATGAAATTATTTGGGAGAGATTGATTGATTAAACTGGGACGGAAATGATTAAAAATTCTGGAATTTCATAACTGGAGTATTTTCACTTAACATGCTTTGGTATTTTGACAATATCTTGATCTTTATGTATCCAATTGGAATGATTTTTAACTTGGAGTAAACTAGAGACATTGGGATACAAATTGTATGAAGAAATCAAATTTTAATTCTATCTTTAAGAATTTCAATTTCTAGGTGGAATTGAGTAAAGAGTTTTTGAGATTAAAGAATGTTTGAAAGGTGTTGAAATTGGTTATAGAGTATATTAAAGAAACATACCCGATAAATTGTCATTGAACATGCATAATACATGATGCATTCATGAATGTGCTTATGATTGACTATTTATCTAAATTTGTAAATTTTGTATATGATTGCATAGAAAAGAATGAGTAGATCGACCACTTCCTAATATTGTCGGGACTTCGAGGCAATAGCTTTGGGAGCAAACTGTGAGTAACCTAGAAGGTCTCACTTAATTATTTGTTTGTCTAATTTCTGATTTAAATTATCTATGAATGTGATTTTATTGTTAGGTTCCAGACATGAAGGTCATTTGATTCTAATTTCATGATTTTGATATTGAAGTGCTCCGTGTATGTGAATTGGAATGAATAAGTGACACTCCATATTATTGTGGACTACCGAACCAAGGTCCGATAATAAATGTCAATGTGAAAGTAAAAATCAAGTGACTGATTATATATATCTGAATGTGAAGCATTCCATTACATGAATGCATGAAAGATAAAGACAGCTATGATCGGAGTTGCCAGTGTAAAAAGCTTAAAGCTCATACTGTGATAAGAGCTTCAGGCTCAGTTGTGAAAGTACTCGGTATCCATTAAGGGATATGGGACATTATTTGATACAACTCGGTATCTACTAAGGGATATGAGCTAGTAAAAAGGCACTCGGTCATAACATCAACAATAATAAGTGAAAGTGAGTCTCACATGCATCGTATATACATTTTAATACATGTATTTGACTGATTATAATGTATGAGTACTTGGCATTTGAATGAGAATGTGGCATGTGATATTTCTTGCCAAATACAAAGATGTGAAATATTTGTTACATGTGATAAAGTAGTATATGAATTGAGTGAACCATCGATGATGGTTACCTTACTGAGTTCACAAAACTCATCCAAAATTGCACGTTGACATTTCAGGACCAAGAGAGAAGACATTAGCGATTGAAAGATTACAAGAAGTTTAATTCTTGTACTTTTGTGAAGAAGAAATGGCTCAAAGATCGATCAGCTAAGATCGAAGAATTTAGATAGACTTTTTGTGTAATTTCCTCTTTTATGTAGCATATTCTGTATTAGGATATGATGACGTACATCTATGGATGTTTAAAAGCTACAATGTAGATACGTTTGGTTTTTATGAAATGAAATGAAGATTACAGTTTGGTATTTGATTTTAAAATCTAGTGACAGTTATGTGTAGTAGTAGATGTCATGACTAAGTTTGATATATTGCAATGTTATAAAGTGAAAGTGAGATAGTTAATACACCATTTTATAGATTATATACTAGAATATCCACTAGATGTTCCGGTATGTAATTTATGGTAATGGGGTGTTAAAAGAACTCAACTTCTTGAGATAAAATGCTTTCTCTCATTATGTCTCTAATTAAGTTAATAAAGGAGTGAGCATCTATGGAGACATTCATAGTAGCTAAGAAATAAGTAAAAGCTTCCTTAAGTAGGAGTTTCTACTTAGATGTCTTATGATTATCCGTTATAATAGTAAAGATTTTGTTAATACATCTCCTTGATAGCATATATCTGTTAAAGAAGGTGGAGTTTTCTGTCACCTCCTTTGAGCCAAACTAAAATGGATCTCTGTTTCATTGATAATAGAGCGTCATAATGCTATGCAAAATAAATGGTAGTGGTGAATCTAGGTCAATCGTCCAGAGAGTGTTCGGTTAGCTTTTGTTATAAAAATAATATATGTTTAGGGGTTAGATTGGTTTTGAAATAAGAATATAAAATGAAACTAAATTAATAAAAACAAATTAAGGAAACCAATTGAAAATTATGAAAGTGATGAATTCTTGGGGGTCCGATTTTTTGGTTTAGGCTATGTTGATTAGGTTTTATTAGTGGAATTGAATGGAATAGAATGTAATATTATTCCATCATTTGGGAGGAGGGTTTATAATGGAATGGGATGGAATAAGAGGGTTTTATATTACGTCCCATTCCATCCTAAATAGTAAAACTAAAAAACCTCTGATTTGGGAGGTTTAGGATGGAATGTAAAATGTGTAATACCTCATGTTAGGGGTTAGAAAATATAGGAATTTCCAGTACATCATATGCTTTGCATAATTAAGTATTCGTTGATATGTGCATATGAATTTTTACATATACAAATAATTGTTCATGCATTCATGACATTTTTCGAGTATAATTGGTTTCTAAATGCGATTAAAAATGTGAATTGTGGGTTATTTGCTTTAAAAATTTATTTGGAGACTATTAATATTATTTCAGAATTTTTGGTGAATTTTAGGAAATTTCTAAAAATTTGGGGTATTTTTGGACTAGGAAAAATAAGAGACAAATAGACCAATGAAATTGTGACATTTGGCAGCCTTGCATGTTGACACATGGCCCATATGCAAAGGATACACGTATTTTCTTGGAAAAGAGAAGGAAATCTTCGGTTGTTCTTCACCGAAAGCATGCAACACTAAACTTTTCTTTCCTTGTTCTTTGTTCATCACTGAAAGATCTGCTTTTGGTTCTCACATCAATGATATACCTTGCAAAATAAACATTTCAATCCAGCTATTGTTTTGTTTATTTTTATTCTTGCTTTTCCCGATTCACCGAAAGCTCTTATTCACTCTCACTGCTGGAAAATTTTGCTGAGATCAACTAAGTGAGCTTTCAATTTTCTGGTTATTGTACATGAATTTGGATGATGTTTTAGTGTGTAAATGAATTGATGCTTGTGAAGTTATAGCAGTAGAGTTCAGAGAATACATGTCCTAAATGACTCAGATGAGGATTTGAAACTGTGAATGTGGGAAAAAAATGCTGGAAATTTAAAGTTGCAGGTGTGTTAATCGGATTTTGATGCTAAGTGTGAAGCTTGGATTTATAAATTGTGTATGTGTACTAATAAGTTAAGAAAATGAGTTAGAGGAATTGTTTGCAAGTATTGGAGTTAATTGAGGTGAGATTGAGTTTCTGAAAAAGTTACAGTAGAGAGAGAGAGAGAGAGAGAGAGAGAGAGAGAGAGAGAGAGTTGAAAATGTTAAAATATGTGTATGATTGGTTTTGGTGTTTCGAATATAAACTTGGATTTGAGTTGTTTTGGGACTAAGTTGAGTTGATATAGAAGTTAATAAGAGGGATAAATGTAAGGGTATAAGTTTGTGATGAGGAATTTAGTAGAAGAGAGGAAGAAGATGGAGCAGAGTTTCTACAAAAACATTGAGAATTACGTACAAAAATCGTGATTCTACAGTAGAAGGTGGTAGTGCAAAAATCAAACTTTCTAATACTGAATAGTTCTGACTCTTTTTGCTATAACTTTGCCATACGATCTTCAAATGACTTGAAACTTGAACCAATAGACACCTAAGACATTTTTATTTCTTTCCATAAAAATTTAGAGCCATCTGAATTGATTAGAAAAATATTGATTAACTCAAAGTGAGGGTATGTGTTGGAATGTTATGAACTGGAGATTTTCAAGAACATGATTTGGTATTTTAATTATAGCTTGATCTGTAGATTTGTAAATGGATTGATTCTTAATTCAGATTACACTAGAGACATATTTATACAACATTCTTGAATAAGTCAAATTTTAATTCTGACTCCTTTTCAAAATTGGCATGAAATTGTGTCTTGGCATAGGCTATAGCACTACAAGGGACAGAAATCATGTCCTGTGGTTATTGAATAAACTATATTGATGTAGGCTGAATTAGACTGAGATTTCTTCACCATAGTTGTAGCTTATTCTCTTATATTTAAATTGATATAAAGTTTGTAATTTTTTGACATTGGAATTGAGAGTTATGAGGTGTACAACTTGGAGGCAAGATTATGCATTAGCCAAAATTTCAATGTACACAGTCTGTGGTATTTTAAGCATAACTCATTGAATACTAAACCAAATTGGATGAACTTGGTATTATTGGAAACCTAAGACAAAGAGGAAAAAATTTCTAGAAGGAAGTATTACCTAATTACCTCACCTTCCTAAAGAGAATAATTGAGCAAAGTGGACCTGAAGGTTGATTGTTAAATAAATCTGGATTGAGAGATTGAGTATGATTTCACATGATTGACCATATGATAAGATTTAGGATAAGAAACCCAGATTTTTGACATGAACATGCATCATACATATTCAGTATACATGAATGTGCATAATTGAATTCATAATTGTGCACAATAATGATATGTGTTTGTATTAAATGTTTTAGAGGAACCCATCGAGCGACCGATTCCACATATTGCCAGGACGTCGAGGCAATAAGCAATAAGGGAGATTTTTTAAGTATTTTATATGGAAAATTTTATGAGTAACCTAAGATGGTCTCACCTTTATTCGATATTGATGAATGTTTACTGAATCGTATATTGATTCTGGACATGAAGGTCCGAGGTATTGATTGATGAATGTGATATTGAAGTGCTACATGCATGTGAATAGATTGACTACTTGCTTTGCATGAAATATTTGATATGACTTTGTTTTGTTTTAAAACTGTTGAGTCCTAGTTGTGGGTAAATAGACATGCCTAGAGGATCTGCAGCTACTTCTGTGTCTTCTGATATTGACACTTAGGTATCGAGACTTCAGTATCTTCTGTATAAATCTCGTTACCCACTTTTGTAAATGGATTTAGGAGTCTTATGATTTTATACTCTGACATCAGTTTGATTTTGGCATAAGCTAAATTGTATTCTGTTTCTGAAGGGTTTATACCCTCTTGTGTTGAACAATTTTGTTATTTATAAAACTCTATTTTGTTCTGAATTTCTGTATCTGTTGTTGGCTTCTAGTTTAGTTATTACTCACTAAGCTATATGCTTAGCATGGTGGATTTACCACGTGTAGGTTCTGAAAAAGGGACGTAAGAACTGGGACAAGACAACCGCAATGGCTAAAGGAGTCTGATTTTTGTTTTGTTCATATGTATTTTGAGATTGTTTTTGGACTTGTATCTGATGTCTATAACTCATGAATTTTTATTTTGATGGGTTTTAATAACCTTAATTAAGGCTGCTTTCTGAAATTTTGATATGTGATATATGTTTGTTGAGATTCTAGTAATGCATGTATGAAGTGTTTTGTATGTTTCGAAATGCTTCATGTTCAGTGTGCTTTGTGTGTATGTGGCATTCGCAATATCCTCCCAGTGGGTATATATGGGTGTTACAAAATGATAAACAAATTTATGCTATATTACATTGTAAAGCCTTCATCTAAACAACATTTCACTATATTACATTATGAACCCTTTCATTCCTCCCAAAAAGTATTTTTCTAATATTAAATCCATTTGCATTCCATTCCATTTTAAATCATTCCATTCTATTTTATTCCATTCCATTCCATTAAAAACCTTACCTCTAACCAAACATAGCCTTAATCTCGACCTACACCTAGTTGAACATACTTCATTGATATTGTTCTCAAACCTCTCCTAGCAATTATTGGTCGTAGATTAATAACAAGCTCTGTTAATCCTATTTTAAGTCGTGATTAATTAAGAGATTCTCGTTAATTAAACCTAGTCACCAAATAACCTAGAACAAGGTCTCTAGATTTAATTGGACAACGATATTACGAATTAGGAAAACATACCAATCTAAGCAATAACCCCATACACTTAGGTCATTTAACCTAGTTTATGTTATCCATAATGATTACGAACCATTAGTCTCTACAAATGAATATTAAATATAACAATTACAAATTATGTTGAAATTCTAGCTTGGGGGGGTTCATACACAAACAATTAAATGCTAACGAGAATATGATCATTGATAGAAAAAACCCAAATCTGTAAGTATAGGATAACGTAATCAATTCCTAAAGAGAGAAAGAAACAACAAATATAATGAAGAAATGCTTAACTAGGTCGTCAGCATCAATATCATCTCCAAACCGATGTCAAGAAGTTAGCTCTCTATGGGTCTCTCACAGTTAAGAGCTTTACCCCTTATTCTTATTTTCTTCTGAAGCTTCCCCCTTTTCCCAGCCGAAAACACCAAAACCTTCATATCTCAATCGTCACAACACCTTTTGCTTTATACTAAAAACTAGGTTAAAAATAGGTAAGGTGGCATTGTGTCAAGGTCGTGCATGCCTATACCAGTGGTGTCTTAAGGGTGTGAGAGGTGTCTCATGCTCTTGAGACACCCTGTATGGGTGAGAGAGAGTGTCTCACGCCTATGCAGTCTCATGCAGGCCGTGACCAGCTCTCTTCACTCTTCATTCTTTATGTTCATCAATTTTGTTGTATTTTGTTGTCTTCTTCTTTCTCTAATATTCTTCTTCTTGTTCTATGAAGACAAGTGAGTGTGATTCTTCAAAAAATGGCTCAAATATAGTGCTTTAGACTCACTTTAGCTATTTCGCTTCCAAATTATGCCTAAAATCAAATATAAACTAAAGCGAGTATCTTAAGCATTCCCATAGCAGTAATCACTAAGTGATATTAAATAAATTCATAATCAATTAAACATGCATCATTCATCAAGTATTAATCATACAATAAGGCCTTGTAGAGCTTGAAGACTGTTAGATTTTCACATTCTTGAAGACATGTGGAAGTGGTATTCATGTACAACTCATCTTAAACAGAATTTAAAACTGCTTTAGTAGTTAACAATAAATATTGGGTATTTCCAACATTTTCTTTGTGCAATTATTTAAGGATACTTTAAATGATCTTTATTCTTGTGGCATGAATAAGTTTTTTAGTGCCATAAACCTTAGCTCTAAAGCCCTTCTAGATGACTTCATCAAAACCTACCAAACTAGTCAGAAAATCGTTAAATGCCTTGATACTTGTAAAATTAGTTTGAGTAATGATAGGAGAGTGATCTGATAGGCTAGATGTGGGGAACATGGAAAAGTAGTTTGGAAAGTTTGAGAACCACTCCAAGTTGGTTAGGCTATGATTTAGCTTCTTACTGATGAAATATTGTATTTTTTGGTCTAAGAAGTTTCCACCATATGGAATATAAAAACTTGGATGTTAGTGAAACATTATTATAGCTTACAACAAGGTTGTTTTAAAGAATTCATTCCTTCCGCTACTTCAGGCAAAATGATTGTGTTTAAATCACCAATCAATAGCTAAGGCTTCTGGATATTGCTAGTTAACCTTTTGAGTTTTTCCCAAAGCTGAGATCTTTGGTTGAATTTAATGTGAGAATAAATAAATGAAACCACTCGTGATTTTTTGGTGTCTTTACATATACCTTCAACATGCATCACTTGATCAAAGATATTAATAGTAGATACATCCACTAATTTAAAATAATATTCTTTCATTTGGGTGATGAGAATGATTGATGACCTCCTTCCAATAAGAGTGAAGCAATTGTAAAAGATAAAATTTTCCTGATTTGATTTTAGATTCCAAAACTCTAAGATGTCAGGCTTTTCTGTTCTAAAGTGAATTCTTTGAGTAAAAGTTTTCTTGAATAGGGCAGTGGCTCCTCTTATATTCCATGCTATAATCTTCATCCTTTGGTATTTGAGGTAGGAGGTTTTTTTTTCCTGATGGACCTTCTTTTCATTGCGGTTTTAAAGCCCTTATCATTCAAACTGGTGATAGAGGTTGACTAATCCTCTTCTTATGTTTCCTTAGTAGCTTGTATATCAATTTCATTGGTAGCAGATGTAGCAAAATTCTTTATCCATCTCACTAATTTCACCATCAGTTATGCCTTATTTTTGCATATATGTTATATGGTCATTACTATTTTCACTCTCATCAGTTGAATCAGTAAGAGCAACCTGAGTTTTTATATTTTTAACATTTGTCTTATTGTTATTATTCTATTTAAGTTCTTCAAATTCCACCAACTTTTGAAAGAAACTTGATTTAAAGTTGCTTCTAATAGGATACTATTCCATTTTAGAGTTTGCTTACTTTGGTTTCCAAAAGTATGTAACTTTCAATGTATCTTTCATAGTATTAAACTATTCATTGGGTTTAATAATAGGAATTGTATCATATAAATGATTACTAGAGGTTACAGAGATATAAAACCTCATAAAGTTTATTCTTGATGTCTCCACTATTGCATGATCCATATAAATATGTTTAACAATGTAACTCGCAAAATAGCTTAAACCACTTGTTGTCTAATATTCTAAGGGCACTCTATATATGCGTATCGATATTCAGATATTATATTATTTTATTTCTTCTATGTTCATCGCTGGCCTTTATAATTGAAGTATTAGAAGCTTGTTGTGTACATGCCAAGGTCTAGTTTCAAAGATCTTTATAACATCTTCTTTACAGGAGAACATAAGGAAAAATATGTCATCATTGTTCACCAACATGTCCTACAAATCATGATGCCTCCAATTTTCTTGTGCCCACTACTTTATCACTAGAAAAGTCGCCCTTCTATCAAAAAAATAACCTATCAAAGCTAAAGTCCATCTATGAGCACCAGCCTTTAGGACTTCAATAGGAGGGGAAACTATAGAGTGTTCTTTACATCTGTTTAGCGGAAAATAATTCAGTTTAGCATCAGGCTTATGGTCTCTTGGTACTTGAGCCCATGTTTTTTCTAATGCTAGGAGGTATATTAGCTTCTAGAGGTTATGTTGAGGTAATTCTTGAGGTAATGTCAATCTGCAAGGGTCCTTGATGAAGAAGCTACGTAAGCAAGTTGAGCTTTTTATAAGGATAAGAATTCAAGTGGAGAGTTTTCCAATTGTCTAGTAGACAAAGTGAAGGTACAGTAGTCACAAGGTAAAGATAGAAGAGAGAAGAGTGTGAGAAGAAGAAGAAGGTTTTGGTCAATGGAGAAAGGTTAAGAGTAAAGAGGACCACTCCAAATGCTCAGATGTGCTTGAGCTTAATGTAAGAGCAGTTTAGGACTTCGTATTATAGGAGCAGGTTGGAGCCCTTTAGAAACGTAATTGTTAACTATCTTTGATGTGATAACTAGTTTTAAAGTGTTAAGTGATTTAATTGTTTAAGTGATTTAATTGTTGTAATAAGCATCATTTTGCTGGTGATTGTAGTGAGCTAAAAAAAATACAATCTTATTGTACATACATCTATTTTGAAAATGTCTCTTATTCTATTTTTCTAACTTAATCACATCCTTTTTGGATTGTAGATTTAGGAGCAACCAACCATGTAGCGAAGGATAGAGATGCCCTCATGGAATTCTAAAAAATCCCTTATTAAACATAATGGATTTATATAGGAGATAACTTAAAGGTTGTTGTAGAAGTGGTTGGAACTTATAAATTATACATATATGGTGTCTATCCCTAATCCTACATTAAGTGTTTCATGATTCGAAGATTCGACGAAATCTTCTCTATGTGTTGGTTCTAATTATTCTTAGTTTTGGTGTAAATTTCCATAATGGTGTAATGGATTTATATCTTAGACATATTTGTTATGTTTATGGATATAAGTTAGATGGATTTATTATTTTAGATATTGTTCATTCAAATGATAATATAAGTTGTTATTTGTTTACATAATCTAGTAATTACAATATTAAAGCAATTTGATGGCATATATGTCATATCAATCAAAATTGAATAGCTAAAGAAGGCCTCTTAGGTGATTTACATCAAGTAGATTTACCTATTTGTGAACATTTTCTAACTAGTAAAATAATGTGAAACTCATTTAGAAAGGGAACAAAAGCATCATATTTATTGTAATTGATTATTTTAGACATCTGTGGCTTAAGTAAGAGCACAATATGAGGTCATGTACTTCATCACTTTCATAGATGACTATACTTAGTATAGTGATATCTATTTGATTTCTCATGTGTCGAAAGTATTAAATTGTTTCATAAAGTATATGAATCTATATATAATCAATTAAACAGAAAAATAAAAGCAATAAGAACTAATTAGGGATAAGAATATTTATAAGTTTAAGATATTATGTGATGAAAAAGAAAAAAAAAGATAGTTAACTATTCCATAAACCCCACAATAAAATGGCATTGCTGAAAGATGTAACAGAATGCTACTAGAAATGGTTACGTCCATAATGGTATAAGTAAATATGCCAATCACATATTTAGGTGATGCATTGCTTATAACCATTTATGTACTTAATCAAGTGCCCTCAAAATTAGTTACGAACACTCTATATGAGTTATAGATAGGAAAAATCCCAACATGAAACACCTAAGACTATAGGGATATGTTTCCTATGTTCACTATATCTCTTATAAATATAGGAAACCTATCTTTATTAGATAATATGGACACTCAAAAGGATATAGATTCATAGGTGAATAAGATAATGAAGGTGTAACTAAATTTGAATCATGAGATGTCACATTCTTCAAAAATGACTCTTTAAACCAGTGTGATATAGGAAAATACCTACCTATATATGAAAATCTTGACCAAAATGATTCTATTACGAGGAATTATGAAGAGGGACTTTATCTGAGTGGGAGTGCCTGAAGAATTATCTCAAGGACAATTAAGATTACAACTCACTAAAAGTTTACCTACAATTTCTAATCCGAGTGAGAGTAATTAAGATGTTGATGAATTTGTTTATTATAAGCCACATTTATGTCAAAGTAATCTCGATATAAGTCCTTGACGTCGTTTTGAAATAAAAGAGGAAATTCATATGATTATCCCACAAGAAGGTGATGAGTCAAAAAAGGTACATGAAGCTTTTAATGGTCCTGCTAAGAACAACGGATGCAAGCAATGAAAGAAGAAACAACTTCTTTAAAAGAAAAAAATCTATATAGAACAACTTTTAAGTTTCATTGAGATAGGATAAGAATATAAAATATGTCGGTTATTGAAATCAATTTACGATATGAAGCATTCTTTAACATAGTGGTATATACATTTTCATAATTTAATCATTTTATATGATTTTCATATGTTTGATAAAGACCATTGTGTACATATTAAGAGATCCAAAATTAAATTAGTTATTTTATCTTTATATATGGATAACATTTTGATTGCTTGTAATGACTTTATGTTTGTCAAACAAATCAAAGATTGACTTTCATCTGAATTTGAGATGAAAGATGTTGTTGAAGTTGCATATATTCCTGAAATTAAAATTTCAAGATGTTGTTCAAAAAGATTATTCTCACTTTCTTAATTAACATATATTCAAAAGATTTTAGAACCATTTTGTATACAAGATTGCAAACCAATAGATAATCTTATTATTAAAAGTGAAGGTTTCAGCAAGAATTTTTACCTAACTATAAAATAAAAGTGAACAAAAATGAAGAAATTTTCCTATTCCATTACAATTGAAAGTCTCATATATGTCATGATGTGTACATGGTCAGATATTTGTTACCATGTTGGAACGGTTAGATGATATCAATTAGATCCAGGACAAGCCCATTAGAAAATAATAAAGAGAACATGCAGGTATCTAAAAGGTACTATTAATTATGCATTATGTTATCAAGGCATTGATCTAAATATACAAGGATATATATATGCCAAATGGGGAGAAGATTTAGATGAGAGAAAATATACCTCTGGATTTGTTTTGTTACTTAATAATGGTACTAAATCATAGAAGAGTATAAAAAAAAGCTAATATATTGCTTTATCCATAATAAAAGTTAAATTTAAAGCATTTTCGGCATCAATACAAGAAGCTGTATAACTTAGACAATTTTTGGTTAATTTAGAGGTCACCCAAAGTGAAACTAATCATGTAACAATGAATTATAACAGTCAAGTAGCAATCGCTTATACAAATGACCCTAAATTTCATTATAAAACTAAGCATATTGATACTAAGTATAATTATGTGAAAGATATAGTTACACAAGGAGAAGTGAACATAAAGTATGTACTACATGAGATATAGTGGTAGACTCAATCACAAAACCAAAATTTCGAGATATATACATTAGGCGTGTGAAATCACTAGGATTATGTAGATATTTAATGTAATTAGTTAACGCTTAAAGTATTTTCGTGTATAAATAAAAATATGATTTGATATTATATATTAAGTAAAACGATTACTAATATTTGATTATGAAATATATTTATTTTGTATGATATATTTTTTCATATGATTCGAAGATGATATTGGAAAGATAAAATACTATCCTTCTCACACAAATAATCAACTGTAGTATTAATGGTGACTAGAGATGCAAACCGCAAATGCCAACTTAAATGGTAAGTGAAAAAGAAATCGGTTTAGAGTAATCATATAGTCACCATATTTGTCTTAAATTACCAGATGAGAGTTTATAAAGACAATATTAAGACTAGATAAGTAAACTCAAGCTAAACATTAAGTATGTTTGAACCAATATATGTACAGTATTGCATTTATGAAAGACATATATTTCAAATTAAAAGGAATTAATAATGTATCACATGACTTCTACCATATGTACAAAAACAACTATAAATTGGATTAATGTAAGTCAAAAGATCTCAACTTATATCGTGTGAGTGACACCGAACCCCTAGAATCGACTCGATTAGGAAGCCCTTGATCAATCAAATCAAAACCCCAACCTAAGAAATCAAAGTTGTCGGAAGATCCTTCAATGCCTTGACCCAAGATTAACAATGCAATCAGAAACCAACACACGCAAAGATATCAAAAAAACACCACAAGCAATTCCCGACTAATTACTTGATAAGTTCATAAAATCAGTTTGTAGAGAATTTCAAGATTGAACTCCTCACCAAGTGACCTAAAAATTATTCTTAACCTAATCTCCCTAGGAAGTGTAGAAAACCACCTTTTTAACAAAAAGTGGGCCTAAAAACGAAAAACTTAACTAGAAAAATTGACAAGTCCATTAACAAGTCGTAATAATTTTTTGGCAGAACATCCTTTAGTAAATTGAGCATATATTGGGCTGCAGACCTCTGATTAAGAAAAATCTTATACTGTTGGAAAGCTAAGATGTAAATTTACAACTTTTATGTTGGTTAGTTGAGCTGGTTTAGCTTGAATCAATGCCAGAATTTCGGACCAAGTCAGAACACGTGAATAATGCTATTGCCTTGATGTTATTGATTGTAACTTGAACTCCAAAGGTTCTTTATTCATCAACTAGGGTGCATATAAGCCCACCAACAGCTTCTCTAAGCCTCTTAGCATTAGCACAAGTAATCGGTCCTTTTGGTATGGTCAACAGGTCATCCGATAGTTGACTTGTCTTTCGACTCTCTCTTGAGCTCAAATCAGTGAGACCCTAAAAGTTAAGTGAACCTCTTAATATACGCTTAAAACTCTTCCAATTCTTAAGAATTAAATTTAAGGTTCACTACTTTTGGAATGTTATCAGAAGATTATGTTTGAAACAATCTTATGGGACAATTCTTGGAATGCAAATTAAATTCTATTCATGATAATTTAGAATAAAGGAAGGTCATTCTGATTGGTAACTTGCTTAAGAAAAATTCTGCATTTAAAAGTGTCCATTGACTCTTAGTAAGAAAATTGAATACATTTATGACATGATGATCTGCTCAAGCATCTATTCACTAATCAAAATCTCATATGTTCCTAATAGATATATGTAACAAATTATGGCACATATTTTCACAATGTGAAATTTAGGTATTCTATATCTTGTTACCAAGCTACTATGTATAGCAATGTCACACTTACCACAATGTTAGTTGTTATAGGAAATATTTTATAGAAAAATTGAATAAAATTGTCGACATTCTTGTGCAACAATTAAGTTTAAGCTCTTAAAAACTCACATTTACCAAAATGTTAGTTGTTATAGGAAATATTTTATTAAAAAAATTGAATAAATTTATCAACATTCTTATGTACCAATTAAGTTTAAGTTCTTAAAAACCAAACTTAACTTTTCTTTATGATTTCTCGGAGCTATGGTTTTTATATCGTACTAGCTAATGCCAATTAGAAGGTTTTGTACAAGTTAAAAAACATTATGGAAAAATTAGATTTATATATTAGGTCAAAGTTTTAGGTGGTATCAAGAATTTTGAGCTACTGTGTATCTAAAATATCAATAAAATATAGGCACCATATTATGATTTTAGATAAATTAATAATTAAATTAAAAAATAAAAACATTTATCTTGGCTTCCTCATCTCCCCAATTGACAATTGAGTTATCTACTCTACCTCTAACTCTTTAAGATATCTCAATTCTATTGAATCTGAAAAAACCAATTTCAACTATCTAAAATTGCAGCTCATATCACCATATTTTAAGAAAATTATCGCAAAGATCTTTTTTTAACAACATCCTTACTTCTAAACTACTTAACTTTAAATCCAGAACTCCAAAAATTACAAACTATATATCGATGTAAAGATA
>JAOSBN010000006.1:8020784-8031006 GCA_027563595.1 Erythroxylum suave | reverse complement strand
TCAAAAATATTGAAATGAATTACTTCCCCATCAAATTCCATTGTGAGGGTGCCTTTACGAACATCTATCTTAGTTTGGGTTGTATTAAGGAATGGTCTTCCCAACAAGATAGGTATTGGATTGCATGAAGTTTCATCATTCATATCTACCATATAAAAATCTGTAGGAAAACTCATTCACCTGCACCAAAACATCCTCAACCACACCATCAGGATAAGCATTAGTGTGATCAGCCAATTGGATGACTACTTTCGTTTTTTTCAAAGGGCCCAAATTCAAAGAGGCATAAATCGAATGAGGCATCACATTAATAGAAGCACCCCAAATCCAACATTGCTTTACTGATCACAGTATTACCAATTTTGCAAGGAATAGTGAACATACCTGGGTCCCAGCATTTTGGAGGCATCTTCTTTCTGAATACTGCCGACACATTCTCACCCATCATCACTTTCTCGTCGCCCCTCAGTTTCCTCTTATGCGTACATAGTTCTTTGAGGAATTTGGCATACCTTGGCACTTGCTTGATTGCTTCGAGGAAAGGTATGTTGACTTCTACCTTTCGAAAAGTCTCCAATATCCCTTTATCCTTGTCCTCCTTGTTTGATCTCATCAATCTGCTCGGAAAAGGTGGAGGGTTAGTTTTAATAATATTGGGACTTTCAACATTTACCTTTGTACTTGATGATGAATTTTCTTCCTTTTCCAATTCCTTCTCAATCTCTTCCTCGGTAGCAATCTTTGTTGAAGTTCTTTTGGAGCCTTCAATCTCCTTTCCGCCCCTCAGGGTTATGGCACTAACATTCTCTAGGTTCACCTCAGGTTGTGATGGCAATTTTCCTCCACCTTGTGATTTTAGGCGATTGAGCCTTACTACCATTTGACTCATTTGATACTCCATGTTCTGTTGGTTTGCTTTCATATCCTGCTGAAATTGCAAATTATTAGCAACAAGTTTGTTAACAAGTTTTTCTAAAGATGCACCTGAATTAATCAGTTTTAAGTACATGTACGTATGACATAATAATAGTTTGCAATTTGTTAAAAAATTAAAAGCCCATATGATATCTTAGTGGTACATGTGTCTTATCCATTTAATTAGGCAATGAGCACAATTAAGTAAAATAAAGCCTAAAATACACAAAAAGAAAATAATAGGAATATCATATTTTAAAGAATTGTACTACAATCATCGATAGCTTTTGCTAAAGAGAAGTTTTGTTTTTATTTATCTTTAATGAATTTAAAGTAGCCAAACTTCCAATAGAGGTAGAATTTTTTTAAATCCCATCGAAATTGTTAAAATCTAAAACTTGAAATAACATTATTGCTTCAATCTCTATTCACTTCAGTTTATGGCTTTATATTACTATCAATTTTCTAAGCTCCCAAAAATTATTGTTTGATCTTTTGCAGCTATGGAAAACAATAATTTATTTGAAGATTATATAATTTTAATCTAATGTTTTAAGAATTACAAATTTTATACAATATTTACAATTTTGTAATTACCAACCAACAAATTCTACTATTTTTTGAATAGCTCACACTACTTATGTTTTGATCTTTCACTTGTATTCTTAACACTCAATTTTTAGCACAAATTAATTAAAAGATAAACAAGAGAGATTCGGAAAAACTAACATTTTGTTGATCTATTTTCATTTACATAGTAACTTAATACTAAGGACTCAAGCAACTTTTAACTTAAAGCACTCCATAAAATAATCAATCAAGATCTTCCTACTAAGAGTTCTAAAAAAAATTTCTCTTAAAAATCTCAAGTGTGTTACAAAAATTGAATGTACTCAATATTTTAAAAGAAACCCCTTTTTTATATAATAGTCCTCGGTTGGTGGGATTACCCATTTTATTCACAAAAGAATTACATCATCACAACACTCTAATATAAGGCTACCGCCATTGATCTAAATGTGCTAGTGATCGGATGTTACAAGGCAAAGAGGAAAAGCTAAATAAGGTTGAAGAAGCAGTGGAGCTAGCTAGTTTGGCTAAGGAGTCGGCAAATTGGCCTCACGATATTGATGTCGAATCGAGTTGAGACCTATGCATGAAGGCGCAAGCCTCATCTAATAGATATCAATATAACCACGGCCAGCCTAACTTGGTGGTGACAAAGTTCCCAAGGAGCATGGAGTCGCTTTCTACTATGATGTCCCTGAGGTTATTATCAATACATAGTTGCAACACCTTGTGCAAAGCTAATATTTCGGCATAAAGTACTGTTCCATTTCAGAAGAAAAACTACCCAACAAGAAATACTTGGTCGACTGAGTCTCGAATTACTACTCCACCACCGGAGGCAACTGGATTGCCCAAAGAGGATCCGTCGATATTCACCTTGTACTACCTAGTTAGTGGTGGTTGCCAAGTAAGAGTCTTGAGACGAATTCGTTGTTGATGACAATGAATATACCCCAGTCGTGAAACCTCAAGAAATATGGAAGAACGAAATGGTAAGGGACGCATACTTATGATGGAGCTGAGGAGATGCACTGCATAGTCTGTAACCTTATGAAAACTCAGTTGCTTGCCAGCATAAATGACCACGTTTTTTATCTTCCAAATGGCCCAACAGATGGAAACCGGTAGTAGACTGATTAACCATTTCCATTCGCGACCCCGATCTTCATACTCCTAACATTGCCTAAATACATCGAATAAGCCTAGTATAGTGCCTAACTGAATATGGAATTGGCTGGCAAAAAATTTCCAAATCGCATTTAAGAAGCTACAATCAGTATGGGATAGCATCCTCTAATTGACAGGACGTCATATAGCATTTGGAAATAATTTTAAAGCCAGAATGGCGCAAAGTTTTAGAGAATGCCAAAGATCCGGTAAAAAGTCTCCATAGGAAAAAGGAAACTTTCAATCAAATTTGGGGGCTCCAAATGTTCAAGAATACTTCAAGTTGGGCTGGTCATTTAGGGTGGAGTTGTTCATAAGCTGAAGATAATTTAAACTGTCCAGAGGGTGTAGGGCTTCCAAAAAACTGGATCATCATAATGTTTTCCAATATAAATTGATATTGTTGAAGGTATTGCAGTATAGAAGGAGAGACAAATTCCAATAAAAAAAGTTGAGTTCCATTGATCACCTATCAACGATTCTCGAATGGAGATCATTCACAACTCCTCCATGTCTTCCATATTGAATAGCTTAACAAGGGCTCCAAATATGTAGGTTGGAAGGGTTGCTAGTATACGTTTAATTAGCACAATTCGAATGCTTGGGCTTAGCAATTTTCCCTTCTAGCTAGCCAACCGACCCCGAACCTTATCAAGGATATGTTGGAAATATATTGCCTTGCACCGCCCTTTAAATAATAATGCTCCCAAATACTTAAGAGTCAAATTGGACTTTACCATTCCAAAGATGCCTTCCAACCAACGAACCTATTGTAGAGGGCAGGATTTTGACACAATGATTATACTCTTTGATTTGTTTACAAGTTGACCTGAGGCAAGCTCGTACGATTATGAAAAGGAGAGTACTGAGTAGATAGAGCTACGCAAACCCTGACAAAAATTACCAAGTCATCTGCAAAACACAAGTGGCTAATGAGAGGAGAGCCTCAGGTAATGAATATAAGACTGTGCTACCCTGAATCAATTCCTTGAGGCCTCGACTTAAGGCTTATATAATAAGAATAAAGAGGTATGAGGATAGGGGGTCTCTTTGCTTGAGTCCTCGAGATGCTTGGAAGAAGCCAAATGGGGAACCATTGATTAGCACTAAGAACCAGCTTGCTCGCAAATTACCTAGAATCAAATGAACAAAATTTGGAGTGAAACCAAATTTGAGTAATGAAAGCTCCAAAAAAGACCAAGAAATCCTAGCAAAAGCCTTCGTTATGTCTATCTTTAAAATCACATTACCACCCTTAGCCTGCTTATTTATGTGCTGGACTATTTCCTAAGCCAAAAGTAAGTTATCAACGATTTCTCTACCTTAAAGAAAAGCCGACTACTTAGGAGAAATCAAGCAGGGAAAAAGACTCTTCATCCTATTATAAAGGATTTCGGTGAAGATTTTGTTAAAGAAGGTGCATAAGCTTATCAGTCGATAATAGGAAACTAGATTTTCCCTTTTAGGAAGAAGAACCATTAGTGTAGCACCAATGGCCTTTGGGGTGGGAACTCTAGCAAAAAAAATCTAGAACTGCATGATGTAGTTCATCTAAGATTATATCCCAGCAAGCTTGGTAAAAACAACCCAAAAAACCATCACTCCCAGTAGCACTATTCACCTTGAGCAAATGAACCACCTAGCAAACCTCTTCTAGGTGGACTGGAAGAAGCAGATCAAGGTTATCCTTGGGAGAGACCAAGGGTGGTATATAAGATATAAACTGCTCCATTACATCCTTACATGTAGTAGCATTCGCTAAGCTCTCAACTTGGAGTAACCGTTAGTAATACTGGGTGACATGTTTCAATTGATCCGTGTCATGATAGAGGCTCCTGACTCATCTCGAATTTTGGTAATGCATAGGCGTGCATGCTTTTCCTGAGTTGAAGCATGAAAGAAAGTAATGTTCTTGTCCCTATCCTTAAGCCACTTTTGTCTTGCTTTCTGCTTCCAAAATTCCTCTTCCTCCGCCAAGGATTGAAGTAAACGCACCTGGGTAAGATGATGGGCTAATAAATCCTCAGGCTGGTTGGAGTGTGCATATGTGTTCTCAAGTTCCTTCACTATAGATTTAGCACTCCGAATATTCTTAAAGATGTTGCCAAAGACTGAACAATTCCATTGTTTTATAGCAATCTTCAAATTATGCAATTTTGAAGAGAAACGACACATACCATATCCTAAAATAGGTTTTTGCCAGGAGGTGTGCTCCACAAACAAAAAATCCTCCTGCCACAGCCACATGTTCTAAAAGTAAAACACCCTTGGAGATGAGAGCGGTGAGTCATATGATAAGAGCGACGTTATGATCTGAAGTGGCTCGATTTAGAAATTCCACTGAGCATGAAGGCAAAACCGATAAACATTTATAAAACACATTCGAGCTTCCTCCAGAGCTTTCCCCGACCTCATACGCTAGTCCAAGTATAACAGCCACCAGAGACTGGTATTTCACATGAAGCAAGCTGAGACAAAAAATCACCGAACTCATTGATCGGCCCCAACTGAGTAGGCAAGGGGCCAGTGCATTCCTCTAAGGATGAGACCATGTTGAAATCCCCCTTCCAAGAAGCCAAAGGGATTTCCCAACAATGAGTTGCAAGGTTAACAATTGATCCCAAAGGTCGACGTCCAGAAGCTGCACATTTTGCATATATAGGTTTGAAGTAAAAATCCTCAGTGGATAAAGGGTGAGAACCTTTGAGATACATAAATTGATCCCCCTTAGCTCAACTTGGAAAGAGAAATTATTGCCACAAAAAACACCAATTTTATTAGAGTCCAAAGTAATGGAGTTCGTAAAGACATAATACGATCATTAGCGATAAAGGGTTCAAGTAAAATAACAACTGAGAGCGAATGCATTTTACAAAACTTACAAAGGTGTCGTATCAACGTTGAGCCTTTGAATCCCCTGATATTCCAGATGAGAACTCTAACGATTATGAGGGAGGGAGAGAGAAAGTGAAGACCGTGTTATAATGGAGTGAGTAGAAATCTTGAAGAGCTCTTGTCACTGGAGATAAAATAATTTTGGCAGACGTCCTCACTTTTTAGGAAAGATATCAGTCATCAACTAATGCATATGTGTGCCAAAGTCCAGAAGCTCCCTGGTGAGTGCCACCTAAGATACAATACATGATGGTTGTCAAGATTGGTTATGTATGGGGCGCTCATCAGAGTCCAATTTTTGCAAGCCTACACCAACATCATCCTTGGCGTGTTTCAGAATGAGGGGAGGAGAGTCATTGAATTTAGAGAAAAGATTAGTGGCACCAGTAGAATTGAGCTCTTCCACTATGATTTCCTTAATGTCGTCATCCGAGGATGCAGAGACAACAAAAGCAGGCTTAGCTGAGAGATCAAATTCCTTAGCGGTCTCAAACAACTTATTAACTCCCTTTTCCTTATCCTTTGCTACTGTAATAGTCTCATGAGCTGTAAGAATCACTGTGGTATGGTTTTCTGAAACTAGCAAGAGTGAAGGATCCACTACGTAAGTTTGTGAGGCCTCCATAGTGGAAGTGGCTAGCGGCTTGTTTTGGTCAAAATATTGGAGATGGTTGCTTAAACATGATTTGAAGGAGGCGATTTGGTAGACTGTTGGGTAGGAATGTGGAAAGTGGTTAGGGTTAAGAGTAGGATTACTGGGGGATAGGTTGTGGTTGTTTTGGTTTGTAAACCTATCGCTATTTTAGCTTGGTGGTGGTTTTGGATAGGATCGCATTCAACTAAGGGTGGTGAATGTGGCACATGGCTCTTGAATGGCCAATGTGCCAACAATGTTGGCAATATGCTAGTATGTTTTCATAATCCACCTTTTGCCAAAAATCATTGTCACCTTTAATAGAAATCTAGACTTTCTTCGGGTGTTCTTTTAAGAGATCGAGTTCAATTTGCACCCCTTTCCATGCTAGCTCGTTTCAAGGAAACTGTTGCCGAATCAATCCGAAAGGGTCTACCAATTAAGCCAGTGATTGCAAAGACAGTAGACTGTTCAAAGTAGTGCATTGGCAGCTTAGGGAGACCAATCTAGACGGGGGCTAAAGGTAGCTCATTATCTATGTGACAATTGGGTATCCATTTAAAAATACGCATGGGAATGCCTTTGATGTACCACATTGGGTGTGATTACATATGAAGAAAATCCTAGTGTAGCTAGAACTGTATCAACAGATGACAATTATCCATTAATCCCAATTGGTAAGAGCCACCAAAGTCCAAGGATTCAAAATACTTATGAATGCGCTCGATTGGTGGGCAACCAAGATGAGGACTTTCCTTATTGTACCCTTGTGAGAACTTGCCTACTAAGGCCCATTTGAAGGATGAAGCTATGTTGGTGACATGAGATCAGGAGAATGCAATCGTTGGGTAACCCTTATGTTTGCCAGTGTGATCAGTTTCGGGTTCTAGAGAGGAGTCAGAAGTCATGAAAAAAAGGTTGGAAGGGGATGGACTCTTGAGGGCATCTTTGAAGGAGCGTGTGGTAGGTGGGGGGCCCTTTGGGTTCCCTCCAACCTGCTATTGGAGGGTTCCCATAGAGTGTGAAGACGAAAGGCCTAACAAGGAGGGAAGCTGCACCGTCGCTATTCTTTCTCTCTCCTAACGAAGAGAGAGACCTATAAAAGATTGAGATTTTGTCATTTTTAAAAAGTCTATTACAAGTCTTATTTAAAAAAAAGAACCCCCTTTTTTATCTTGATTAGAGTTGAAAAGGTGTTTTCATTTATTAATTAAGAAAATGAGCTTTCTTTAACATTTTTTGAACTAATATTCTAATTTATTAGTGAAAGAATTTCTAATTTATTTGAAATTAATCTCTAGATAAAGAATATAAATGACTTTTTTAGTTAAATTTAAATGTAATTTGTTTAATTTTGAAAGTGACTTTTTTTAATATTAGAGAATAATTTTCTAATTAAGAAAAAGTAATTTACAAATTACAACAAAAATAGTTTTCTAATTAGAATAAAATTTCTTATCGAATTTTGAAAAAGACATTTTTCTAAATTATAACAGGTAAAAAGTGTAATTTTATTGAAAGTTTTTAAAGAAATCAAAATAATTGGAAATAGTTTCCAATTGAATTTGAAAATTTTTAAAACAAATTAAATTTCTAATTTGAAATATCAATTTAATTTATTTAGAAATCAATTAGTTTAATCTAATTTAATTATCAAAAGAGTTGGAAATATTATTTTAGATTATTAAGGATCGATAATTGGAATTAAAAAAAAGCTTGATGCTTCATGATATAGTTTGATTATATTGGCATGAGCAATTGCATGATATTAATATCTATTGATATATTTTGATGTATAGTTTGTTTCATGTTTTATATATGATATTTTACATTCATTTTATATTTGATGAGACTATTTGAATTAAATCCCTAAGTTAAAATATTTAAGTACTTGTTAATAACGTGATTGGTGCCTTCCATTATTATAATACTAAACTAGAGTTTAGTTTCATGTTTGGTTTGTTGAGCAAACTCAAGTCCTCTTTAACCCGAATATGTTTAGTCTTATAACAATAGGTCCTGCTTAACTAAATTTATGTGAATTAGATTTAAAAAAAACTTATCATCAAATGAATTTAGAAATAGCTTAGGACTAATATACAAGATATATTTTGATAAGAGTTGTCACCTAACAGAATGTTATATATCTAATTTAAGTTTAGTTGATTTATTGAGCAAACTCAAGATCAGTACATCTAGGAGTTAGAAATCATATATAACAAACTCAAGATCAGTGGATCTAGGAGTTAGGAATAACATATAACATATCACCTAACAAATCCAAGAGTTACAAGAGATGTGATTAATAAAGTAGTTATCTACCTAATTTAGGTTTAGTTGGTTTGTTGAGCAAACTCAAAATCAACTAATTTTGAATGAGATCTTAGCCCACTAGAAAGATTAGAGTAATCTTTTCGAGTAGTATTGAGGGCTATTATTTCGAATAAAATAGTAGGAGTAACCAAATATATGATTAAAGTCTTAATCTAATTTGGTGGTTATGACATATAATCAATTACTTGCTTTTATCACATTTATATTTTGTTCTGAATAAAAATTACCTATGGTTAGTATAATTGATATTGATTTATTAGTGAACCAAATTTCTTAAAAATAGGTTATATTTGAGAAAACTTCTCAAAGTTAGATACAAAAGTTGTATGTCCATCATATGATTTTGCTATAATCCTTATTATGGATTTGGTGAAAAATTTTAGAGACGTATCAATATCATATAGATGAAAAAATGTATTGACATTTTAGGTAGATTAATTTCTCATAAACTTTAATGACAACATAAAAGATAACACCATGATAGCATAATGAAAACAGTTGCATAGAGTAAAGTTGAAAGGTATATTACCTTGATGAAGTTGTTTCGCTCGAATTTAGCCTACTATAAGCATAAACATAGACAATAATTGAAGGCATTTTCTATAATGTGATAGTAGTTATCACTAGAAGGTTATTTACATTACTTGAATGTTTGAGACTTGAAATTTTGAAAGTTTCGATATTTCTTTGATAGCAGTAAATGATGAATGCTCGAAGTGATTAAAGGAAATAAGCATAGATTAGAAAAGAAGAAAAAATTAGTTCCAATGATCTTATAATGAAAGAATTTGTATACTACGAACAAGTTTCTTATAATGTCTCTTTAGTAAATTTCCTTCAAACCAACACTTTTATTATCCTAACCATACCTTACCTAAGCACCATTATAGCCCATATAAAGACCTTTTGATTTTTTGTTTCAAGCTTACATAAATGGTGGAAATGTGATAAATTTGCAAGCCTATGGTAAGAGTTATCCTATACATTAATTTAAGAGTTTGATACTTTTCACCTTAAATACTTGAGTGCGTTGAGTAAAATCTTGGTAAGGGTGTAAAGCTTTATGTTTTTTGTTGATAAGATTATTAATGTGACTATTATTAATATTAACTTATGAAGTTAGTTTTAGGATAACTTAACTTCATTTGGTTAGTTTTAGGATAACTTAACTTCAATGTATGATAATTTCATTAACATTATATTATTATTTAGCCTATGAATGGACAAGTTAAGATTAATGAAGGGTAGATTTTGTGAGTTTTATAATTTTGATTATAATTTGCTTAAGGACAAGCAAAATTTTAAGTGTGGGGATACTTGCTAGATGTATATTTAACTATATTTATACACCTATAGTTGATCTATTTTGCTTGATATTTTGTAGTTTTATTCTATATTTGGTACTTAATTTGCTCTAAGTGCATTTAGAGGTTATAATTGCCTTCATAGACTAAAAGGAGAAGAATTCGGATGAAAACACTTCATAAAACAAACTTTTGAACCAAAGTAGAGATACATGACTATGACTATGTGTTGGGACCCGATCCGAAAAACCGGATCCCAAACGAAACATAACAGGAAATCATATCGGAAATGAATAATGTGAATCGAAATCAAATCAAATCATAGTGGAAGCAAAACACACTCTTAACAAATGTGGATCCGACATCCGAAAACGAAAACAAAGAAACACGATCGCGTTGGAAA
>JAOSBN010000006.1:8004239-8020684 GCA_027563595.1 Erythroxylum suave | reverse complement strand
TCACATTCTTTCTCTTTATTTCTTGCTTTTCAACTTCATTTCAATCAACTCATTCATTTTTTAGTATTTCTAATTTCAACTAAAATTTCGGGGTCCAACACTATGCCCATGTAAATCTCTTAACCCGTGCAAATTCACGAATTTTGGAGATTTTGGAGCAAACAAGGTCTAGTAAAAACCTATATATCAGACCATGTATCTTCCAGAAACCCTAAATTTAATATAAAAACACATAAGCGGAGACAAATTAAGGAGAGCAGACTTCTGAAGAAGATTCTAGGCATGAATAATATTCAAAAGGAACAATATTAATCCAGGAATGTGGAGAACATGAAGAATTTATCAAGAGATCCAATAGATTACAACATCAAACCTTAAACTTGTATGAACATCCAATAAAAAAAAGAAAGGGAGATTTAGAATTATGAACTTTTTGTTTTCTATTCTTTTTTTCTTCCTATTTATCTTTGATTTTGTTTTCTATTATATGTAACTAAATGTTTTTAATATCTAGATGTGACGACCCTTAGTAGGTATAACAATATGTTTTGATTCTTTCACTTAATACAATTGTTTTGATTGATCTATTATGATTCAATTATGTGTTTTTATGCATGTTCTAATAGATCCAAAATATAATTATATAATCTGATTTCATAACATAAAGATTAAGAAATCCTATGTATAAATAGATCTACTATAATTAATAGGAATTGATTGCAAATCTAAAGATAGGTCCATATAAATCCTCCATATTAGGTTTAAACCTAATAGTAGAATTCATAAATCGATAAAACAATCCTAGAAATTTAACCTGAATAATTTTAGTTAATAAACATATGGATTAGTTGTTAGTAGTCTCAAGAGAGTTATTAACATAATATAGGAATTTCTATGGTCCAATTGTCAATAAAATAATTGTATAATAAAACGTTAACTATATAATGATTTTTAGGTGGATTCATCACCTAGACACTAATCTTTGTTATTTAGTTTTCTAAGTTATTTCCTTTGTTCTTCATTCATTATTGTTTCCTATTTTATTTTATTTGTTTAAGTATTATTTTAATTAATATCCAATATCCAATTCACAGGCTAGATAATTAAAAAAAGGTTAACACTGGTAATCACCGTCTTTATGAGATCAACCTGTACTTACCTATGCTACAACTACGATATGCACTTATAGTTAATTCAATATATTGACAAATTAAAATTAGTCAATCAGGCATCTGATTAAGTTTCTTTAATGAAACACCAAGAAAATAAAGCCTAAAGAGAAGAAGTTACCATAAGCTACCACTTTTAAAAAAAAGGAATTTATAAATAGCTAAATTCCTTTGTTTGATCCTTATGAAGGTTAGAAAAAGGGTCAAATAGAATAGAAACTACTTCAAGCTTAACAACATGTGAAAGAAGTGAAGTGAAAAGAAATCAAAGGAAATTTTGAGGAAAGTGCCAAATTTAGAAAGTCAATGAGGAGACATAAGGTCTTTCTGAGTAAAAGTCCTGCTGAGACGTAGGGTCTGGAGAGTTCCAAAAATATGCAACATTACCTATAAATGGTAGAGAGGATATTTTCGATTAGTATAGATTTGAGAAATCCTTGACCATGGTGAAATAATACTCTGAAAGTAGTTTTCAAATATTATTAATTGAAATATAATAATCATTAATTTCAAACTCTATATCTAACCAAAACATTGTATGATGAAAAGTTAAATTATACAGAAAAATCACGCACAAAAAGTTAGCCAAAATAAATTTGACATTTCTAAATATTTGGATAGTCATGATGCATTGCTAGAGAGTAATCTTAATATATAAATATAAATTGTTTAATTAGAGAATTAAAGATAAATTAAAGATAAATTAAATGAGTTTATCTAATCTTAAATATGACTTAGGCTGATAATTTATATCCATTATCTACATATTTAGGAACCTACTAGGTCACACACAAAGAACGAGTTTAAGAGAGAAAAATATTTTAATCAAGTTAGACTTTTATTGTAAAGCTTGAGACATTTTATGATTAAATATGAGATATTTAATAAATAAGGACCAGTATGAAATATTAGATCTTATTTGGGCAAAATTGTTATTTAATTATAATTATGATTAAAATTTAATTGAAATTATAATTTTATTTCAATTAAATTACTAAAATGTCTAAAACTTATTATAAATAGGCGTAGGCTCTAAAAAAGTTAGCACTTCTTACCTAACATTGTTAACAACAGAAGTAGAGTCCTTTCAAAACATTTTATAGATATCATTAGAGGTTGGACAATTGTGAGATAAACCAAATTCATAAACAGTTGAAGAGATGACAAAAAATGGTCAAACTTTGGAATAAGGATTTACGCTTCATTATATTTTATATATTAATCACGTTATAAAATTTTAAGTAATCTTTGTTTTTGAAAAATCTTACGGAGAAGTTTCGTAATTATTTTGCTGCATGCGGACACAAATATTGCTCTAATTTCTCAACACTAGGATCATTGTGTTTGATCATGTTTCAAATACTAAATGGAATAAATAGAAAAAAACTTATTGAAACCACCGAATCTAGTTTGATTATAGAACCGAAGTTAAAAAACACTGCTTCCTTAAATCTCTATTGATTTTTTATATAGGAAAATATTAAATTTAAAAAAAAGGGTTGGCTTCAGTATTCATACTTTAAATCGAATGTGTGTAATTTAAGATGTAAGCATCATATTGATGCTATTTTTAGTTACCTACTCTTATTGAATTTTATTTTTATTAATTTAATATCATATTAAAATAATTTAATTAGTTTAAACATGAAGTTTTTCCTTCATTTTAGATAATGAAATTTAGAATATACATATATTCTTTAAGTACAAATTAAATTTTTGTTAAAAAAATATGATAACATTTCAATGATGTAGACTAAGTGATTTAATAAATTTAGGCCAAACAACTAATATTGAAGGAATCCAACTAAAAGATCTCACACACTTCAATTTCGTAAGATATCTTACAATTTCAAATTCAAAACGTTAATCACTCCTCAAAAGCATAAGTTTTGAAGACCTCCTGATAACACTCGGATCACCATCTCTTGAACAAATTCAATTTATTGATTAAGAGAACTCGCAAAGGACATCAAATGAGAAGCTGAAATTTCACATCTTAAAGCTGTGGACCACAAATACAATGACGAAGACCTAACACCATAACGTAACCGGAGAATGTGCTTTCGTCGAATTAAATATGCATTTAAGAACCTAAAATTCAACCAGTAGCTGAACAATTCCAGTCTCTTACGACAATCCGTACGTACCTCGCGCGAGATTCGTGTCCTAAAACAAAATCTAAAGTGGGGTTGAAGTTGAACTCGAGCAACAACGCAATAATTGACCCTCACTTGTCATTCCCAACCCCACGTGCACTGCTGCACGCGCCTGCTGACGCACAAGATCTAGCCTGTTAAGTAACTGAGCCATACATCACGCGAAGTGATTACAGTTCCGTGTCTTTACACGTGTCTCACATACTCAGATCTCTGTAAGTTCAAGCTATCGTTGACTTGTTAAATTCCCCACATAGATTCTCGTAGTGAGGAAACTACCGGACGGTCCAGATCCCAAATCACACGTTGGCTTTTATGTGTCGTTTCTTGGGAGATTATTTTTGTGTAGTAAACTACGAAGGCTCACCCGTCTCACTCTTCTTTTTCGTTTTTTCTTCTTTTGTGTGATCGATTTCCATTAGAGCTTCTCAAAGAGTCATCAAATTCTTTATCTCCTGGTTTATCTGGCCAAAATCAGTCGTCTAATATGCGTATTTGGAGTCTAGGTTTCTGTGTCCGTTAATTAGCTTGTAAAGGTTAGTTCTCTTTTCTTTTCCGGTTGTACATTTGCCATTTGCTTCGCATCATCCCATTTCTTGGGGGTTAACCAATGGTTGGTTCGATGGTAAGTCGTTTATGTCGGTTTTTGGTTCCGGTTCCTTTTCGTTATTCTGAAGAAGAAACAGGGGATTTGGTTTAGTTCTAGGGACTAGAGAGAGTTAGAAGCTAGTGTTGAAAGGAGTAGTGAAAGTTAGCATTTTGCTTTTGTTTAACTAAAGGTTGGTTAGGAAATTTATCTGATTTATTTTTGCGGTATTTGGAGTGTCAATCCACGTTTAATCTGCTTGTGGTTTTAGGACCATAACTCAGAGGCGCTTTATGATGGGGGTAGAATGATACCCTCGTGGTTTCCTTACTTATATAATTTGTAGATTTGCCTTTTTTGATTTGATGAGGAAGAAGAGGAAAGGAAGTGATACTGATGTGTGTGAGAATCTTCAAGAAGAATCAAAGACAAACCAACATGCTAAATCAGCCAATTTTATCTCTCACTTTTCGGTTGAAGATTTCATTAGGCTAAATAAAAGGTATAAAGAAGATGCTGGCAATGAGCCCGTCAGTTCTTGCAAAAGTAGGTTTGCAGGCATTGCCACTGCCCCACCTTGTGTTGCTTCATCATCATTTGTGTCTCCTGGAAGAGGCGTCAAGAGAAAGATAGGATGTATAGATGTGGCTATTCAGACATACAGAAATAAGATCGAAGATGGATATTTTATGGGAGGCACAATTGGACGTGGTAAATTTGGGTCTGTTTGGTTGTGTAAATCGAAGGCAACTGGAGTGGAGTTTGCATGTAAGACTTTGCGCAAGGGTGAGGAGATAGTGCATAGGGAGGTGGAGGTAATGCAGCACTTATCTGGTCATCCTGGGGTTGTGACATTGCATGCTGTATATGAGGAAACAGAATGTTTTCATCTTGTGATGGAGCTGTGCTCTGGAGGACGCTTGATTGATAAGATGGCTGAGGAGGGACGATACTCAGAGCAACGAGCTGCTAATATATTTAAGGATGTGATGTTAGTAATTAAGTACTGTCATGATATGGGGGTTGTACATAGAGATCTAAAGCCAGAGAATATACTTTTAACAAGTTCAGGGAAGATAAAGCTTGCAGACTTTGGGTTAGCCATGAGAATTTCAAATGGTAAGTGAACCATTCTTTTCATTGATTTATTTGTTGTTCTCATCCAGGAAGGTGGCTGAACCTGTTACGTCAATAAACATTTGGCAGCCAATTCCATGATAAAATTATTGGTGTTTCCCTATATATGATTTTGTTGGTAGATAAAAAGTACAATGCATTTGGAAAATTGGAGTTTTCCTTCTAAGAAAGTCTCTCTACTCTTGTTGTTTGTTTAAGGTATCCCTTTTCTTTTAGCGACCTAGACTTCATTGTTATCTTGACCTTATGTATAGGAGTACTCTGTAATTGAAGCTTAGTGCAGGGTACATGGAGTAAAAAAAAAGAAAAAATGCAGAAGTGCTAGTTATAGTCCACATTTTCTCAGAATAATAATTACTGTAGAAGATTCAAGTCCATTTTCTGGTTTACCAGATGGACTTTCTTCTTTGTTGATATGGTGCAACCTCAATATTTTACCACTTATGACTCAGTGCTTATGGTGGAAACAAACTTGGATATCTTTATGCAGATGAATTAAACATTGTTAAGTTTGTTCTTGCCTGGTTTAACATTATCATCTTTTTTCGTGGGAGTCATGTCCGTCTGTATAGCCTGAAAAGTTCTCTCCACAGTTTATTATCTCTCTGGTATCAATCATCTCTTAAATTCTGAAATCTAATTTCCTCTTTTAAACGAGGTGCATCATTAATTATATCAAAAAGATCTTGCGGGTACAAGAAAAACTTTCTGGAACTTGTTCCTTCTTGTTAATTATGAGCACCTATTTGCCCTTCAAGATTCTCCTATCTGTTTAAAGTTGCATTCACTTTATATTGCAGGTCAGAACCTGTCTGGTTTAGCTGGGAGTCCAGCATATGTTGCCCCAGAAGTTTTGACTGGAAATTATTCTGAGAAGGTCGATATTTGGAGTGCTGGTGTCCTCTTACATAATCTTTTGGTTGGTGTTCTTCCATTCCAAGGAGTCTCAGTGGAGGCTGTTTTCGAGGCAATCAAGAACGTAAAACTTGACTTTAACAAAGGAATATGGGAACCAATCTCAAAGCCTGCTAGGGATCTAATGTCAAGAATGTTGACAAGGGACGTTTCAGCAAGGATAACTGCAGATGAAGTCCTAAGTAAGCTCCTAAATTCCTAATACTTGCAAACTTCAGATTTTGACTGACTAGTGTGTTTTTCAGTTTGTCAAGGTTGAGAGCCCTTGTTTCTGTATTAATATATTAAATTTGCTAAAGTTTATTGATCGTTCGAGCAAAAATATTTCTCACCCTTTGTTCACATAGTCATTTGTGCGTATTAATAGGTGATAATTGAATCTTTTCCACTACGTGGTGCTGATTTCTTGCAGCTTTTTCTTATTTGTCTTTGCTTTTCCTGAGATTCTGTGTTGTGAATCCAATTGTTGGACTGCTCGACTCCTTTGACATTTAGTTTCTTCTCTCTCCGGCAATGTAATAATTTTGTTGGGTGTCCTTATAGGGCATCCATGGATTCTGTTCTACACAGAGCAGACATTAAAGACATTCATGAAATCAAAATCCAAGGACCACCTTGGAGCAACGCCTTCCTTACGTGCTATTGCGCCTATAGGGGAATCGCATGGAAACAAGATAGCAGGTTTCTTTCTTGGTGGACACTTAAGACCAGAATCTTTTTCGTATAGTTTAAGCTGCGAGTACGAAGAGCAGGATGAATGTTTAGTTGATGCCCTTGCAGTGGCAATTTCACATGTGAAGATTTCAGAGCCCAAGAGAAGCAGACTTTGAGGGCCCACAGGCCCAATAGAGCAACAACGTTCATCAAATCTGACGACTTCTAATCTCTGTACAGCATGTTGATCCTGCTAATGTACTGATGTCACTAACAAAACATCATTATCTCCGCTAGTTTTTTAGAGCTGGGGATTTAAAATTAACAAGGCGTCGGTGCAATTGGAAGTGGGCAAGAGATATTCACCACGTCTGGTAAATATGGTGTCATTTCCTTTCCAAGTAGAGTAACTTCATGTGTTTGGTTCTTTCTTCTCACTGAATGTAATAACATTTCTGACCCAACAAAGTGAGAATATTGATGTACAGAATTTATTAATAGATACTGCAGAACAGCTGTTCTTCTGTTGTGGTTTTCCTCCCGGAGAATCAGGGGTACCGTCAATATTGGACCATAATGTAAAATTGGTTTTCTTTAATAATCTCGCCGATGCAATCTCAAGATAAGGATAGCTTTCTGTAACTTGCAGTTTGAATAAAGATCTGAAATCTATGGATGTGAAAAGAGCCTCAAGGCTTCAAACCTTCAAGAATCAGTGAGTCTTCTCCCTCTCGCTTAAACTGCCATTGAAGGGAGCACCTGGCTATGAGTTCGACGAGTGCACCTGCGCTGAAAACGATGCTGAATGCCTCTATTTCCCATCAGAAGCATCAAAGGGTTGTCTTACCCCTTTGATGACGTGACGAATTCATGTCCCTTGGCATGGCCTGAATGTCTTTCAGACTCTGCCACGCCTATGGAGGGCTTGATCTTTTTTTAGGACACGTAGTACCATGATTACCCAAATTATTTGCCGTGGCTTCTTTTATTGACCAACAGTTACCGGGGAGAGATCAGGCTGAAGGTGGGGCCTTGGCTAGAACATTTATGAAAGCTAACTTTAGAGGAGTTGAAAATAGGGAGTTTTGGACAAGGCGATGTGCCTTAATGCATTGAGAAGGTTATTCTGATGAGACACAAGCTTATAATTTTTGATCTATTAAGATAAACTTGAAGCTTTTTTTTGGCACAAATAATTAAGAAAGCTGACTTTATTAATGGGGGAGTGGTTCAAAGGATGCAACAGCTTTTTAAATATATTTGTTTTGTTATCAGTTTCTATTTAAGTTGTCGAAGACTTCTACGAAAATCGGCAATCGTTGAAAAGTTATTGAAACTCTTGATCGTTCTTAACAAAAGTTATTTGAAATCAAGTATACAAAATCCTTTTACGTCTTTCTTAATATACGAATGTGTTATTGTATTAGAAAAAACTGTATATCCGTATTACTTTAGTTGGTCCAAGAGACCTAATAGTTATTTATAATAAGCTTATTAGATCTTCCTATAATAAGTTCAAAATAGAACCCTACCCAGATTCATAAGATATCATTTCATTTACTAGATTTCAACTTAATTAGATCATCTATTGTGTCATATTATCTTTAAACCAGGTTAAATTTTAATTTTCTTAATCTAAAATCTGAAAACTAGTAAAATATTAATTATTATATTTATAATACAGAAAAATAAAAAGGCTAAGAGAATAAAAAATGTTTTATAACATTTGATTCTAAGATAATTGCAATTTATTATTCAATCGCATATGGCTTTATACAGATCTAATACAATCACACATTTAATAACCATATTACTATCAATAATTTGACAAAAAATAATGGTACGTGAATAATCTATAATGTTCTATGTTTTGTTTATTAATCTCAATTTCTTTAAATTTTATGTTAAACGCATTAGAAAAAATCTTTCTAGGATTAAAACTTAGATCCCATGTATCTCATAATAAGTCAGTATCTTGAGATACCTGAATGTCTTGAAACAAATAAAATCATAGTCAAATTGAATATATGCCTAATAAGCTTTAATTTGTTTAAAATTGACACAAACTTTAAAATTTTCTCTTGTATTATAGTGCAAAATAATATGCATAACTAAGAACCAATGATGATTATGCAGTCGTAATACATGAAAACAAGTCCGCAAATATACAAACATCTCTACTCGCATCAAATGACTTCAAAACATCTATACGGTAAGCATGTTTATAAAAAATGGTAAGACAAAGTCTTTTACTTAGAGGATCAATCAACATATGCTCAGGCCAAATATGCCCTACTATAATGTCACTTTTATTTATAAGCTCTTTTGTGATTAAGGAAGGCAATGAGTTAGACAGGTTTGGGCCACCTATGGCTTGAAGTCTAACCCAAAGCCCACCTAGACTCGATCATCACCATCACCAATTCATCATCGTTAACTTTGTTGGCTGATTGCTCCCTCTTCTCCTCCTTTGTACTACTGATTGAGGTTGAAATTAGTATCATTCTTTACCAAAAACCACAATCGCACAAACGAAACTGTGTTCCTATAATTATATTCCAATCAATTAATGAACCATTTACAGTATAGTTAATGATTTACGTACGTTCAAACTTCGTTGCTTCACTAATACACAACAAGAAGATTTGCTACTTTGTTGGGAGACTAACAATTAGACAAATGCTCACTTTTGAAGTCGCTTGTGCCATCCCAAGTTATGACTTGAAGTATCGTTTTTTATCCCTCTTCTCTTTTTTTTTTTTTAGTTTCTTTTATACTTGTCATTTTCAGTAAGGACAGGGCATTAAGATTTCATGTGGTTGACTTTTTTATATCTAAAACAAATAATGCTATTTGATTTGCGTTTGTATCTATCTTACCTTCTTGAAATCTTTTCTTTTACAGAAGTTTTTGTCTTAAAAAACTTTTTAAATTTTGTAATCATATAAGTGACATCTTCCTTATCGCTTTCACTTGTTGATGCCTCTTCTTCTTCGCTTGATTTCTTTAAATCACATTATATTTAAGTAAAATATTATTATCAATTAAACTATAACTAATTAAAATATAATTATTAATTAATTAATTAATTAATTAAAATATTATAATTAATTAAGTAATTACAATATAATTACTTAAATTATTAT
The DNA here is from genome assembly GCA_027563595.1 of Erythroxylum suave. Taxonomy (NCBI): domain Eukaryota; kingdom Viridiplantae; phylum Streptophyta; class Magnoliopsida; order Malpighiales; family Erythroxylaceae; genus Erythroxylum; species Erythroxylum suave. The sequence continues at coordinate 8,010,921 of JAOSBN010000006.1, read as the reverse complement.
TATTATTTAATTACATTACATTACATTTAATTAAAATATAATTATGCATTAATTTAAATATTATAATTGATTATAATATAATTAATTAAATTATTATTATTACTTAATAGGTTTGAGAGATGTGTTTTGTTTTAGGTTTTAAAGGGAGGGCATTTTTTATATTTCACCAAAGTCTTTGGTTTCTGTCTCCGTCTTCTTATTTCCGTGCCACAGTCATGAAGATCACAAGAATTTAATGTCCCTATCTCTGGAGTCAGGACAAAATTGAGTGGAGACAGCAACCAAACAGGTTGGGAGACAGGACTTTTATGTCTCTGTCATGTGTCTCCACCCTTGGAGACACTAACCAAACACTACCTTAGAAAGACATCTAAGTAATTGTCGCACTCTTCCACAGTTGATATATGTCTTGCCTAAGCCTTAAGGAGCATTGATAATATCAATAAATATAACATGCATGCTAGAAGTACATTCATAAATATTTTATATGAAATTTTTAATATTGATAAGATAGCATGTTTAATTTGCCTTCCTTGACTTGATTTATTCCCTTTTGTGTAACTTATAATGTATGCCAAATTTCGAAAGAACCATTTCACAAATGGAAACTCTATTAAATTTATTTCTTCTTAATGCATAAAATAAAATGTGAATAACCTTTCTATTAAAGGAAATTAATTTCTTATCCTAATATTCTCTTTTTTTATTTAGTATGGAAGCTTTTCTATCGTGTATAAAATTATATGAAATGAACGGGTCATTAAAAGCAACTTCTCACAAATCAATATTTTTGGCTATCAAGAAAAATTTTCATGATATTTTTCTGATAAAGATAACTATGTCCATCAAGGAAAAGTGTCCTATTAATATTCTAGCCCTTTTAGTAAGAACAAGCAGAATTTGGAAGTGGAATCAGTCTCAAACAATCAAGCTAAGTTCATGCTTGTGCTACTATTTTCGTATCAATTTTTTTCCCATACAAGATAAAAGTGTTCAATACTATTTGGAAATATCTTTTTTTTAAAATGGCATTGGACCTCGGATGTCATCTGGATACTCTGACTGGAAGGCGCGCCATAATGCTTATTCGTATAGGGAAAGCCCATGATTTCTGGACCTTTTGCTCCTAAATATGCCTCATCGGCTTGATATTTTGGACCACATATACACCACAAAGAAACAAAACAAGGCGAAAACAACTACATGGACAACATGATTTGCACCGCTCTTTATGATGCTCTGATTCAACTTCCTTATGTTATTCTTCACTCCTGCTTGAGCTTTAATCATTGTCATTTGCTGTTACACCACAAAATCAAGACCTCTTAGTAGGCAATTGCAACCTTTTGCATTAACCCACAATTTTTATCAATAATATCCCATATTGCAAAGGAAAGATCACGAGTCCATATTATTTCCCATTTCTATGACTATACCAGAAGTTAGTAACACTACGTTGCTCAATAGCACATTAATTCCTTTCAAATGGTGTTCAACAAATTGAGAACCAGCATACTGTGTCTTGACCATATATAGCTTACTTCTTCAGGCCAACATATGAAGAGAATAATAGAAAACATACTAAAGAGAGGTCATGTTAGTGTGGAACAAAGCAAAGTAGCAAATCAAGGAGTTAAAAGGGGAATTTCAAGCTCCATATAAATTCCTTTCCTGATTATCAAATGCAACCCCCCGCAACTGAAAGAAATAACAAACTAAAGCCAGAGACCTAGTATTTCCTTCTCAAATTTATTTTATCCCAAGCATCCAGTAAGTATATAAAATAGAAAGTATTTCTTGTATATTTTCCATACGTAGTGGCTTGGGAAACAATGATTTGGTGTCTTTATTTCATATAATCTACATAAAAAAGAGTGAGGTCAAGGGTATTGTCAGCTCCTTCTTAGCATTTAGTTTTTAGAAGAAACCACTTGAAGACTGAAATAAATATTAAACTTCAAATTTTCTGACCATCAATTAGTCATTGATGTACAAATCAAAGTAGAAAACAAAATATAACAGAATAGAAAAAAAGTTAATTTTAGTAAAGAAGGCGTGCATAAATTACTATAAAGCAGTAAAAAAGAAAATCGAAATTTGTAGTACCAGCTGATCTAAGAATTCCTTCTGAAATTTTGCTTCTGCATTTATATCCTGAGAGACCTGCAAATTTTACTTAACATTATTTAAACCAAATATACAAGGAACTATAAATACGTGCGTACCACTTAAGTGTGGAAGCAAAAACACCTAAAGATTCACACAAGTCATGACAAAGTTGAAGCAAAACATACTTTGATGCAGTAGTCTGATTTCATATTATGATAAATTCGAACTGAGGTTACAGAACACACAATCATAACTACGAAATCTCTGAGCATCCCACAGAAATTTTTATCGATTGCATTCAGTCCCATCCTACAGGTTTCCAGATAACTTTCTTCACATACAAAAGTATTCTCCTAATCTTCTCTCACTCTATCTCTCTCTCTCACCAAAGCAGGAAAATGGACCCATATACATCCAATTAAAGCCAAATAATAACTAAAATGAATTGAAAACAATATTGTTGACACGGTTGCCATAGATTATAAGGAGATAAATCTGCTTGTATAATGTAAGACGAGCGATGAGAAACTATTCATGCTTAACCAAGTAAGATATTCCATAGTTTTCATAGCTCAGGAATAATGTGTTTTCATATAGGTGGAAATGACGCTATAAAGCTACTAAATTTCCGGTTTCAAGGCTTCATTGTAGTCCAATTACCTTACACTTGCAATTGAAAAATAGTACTCTATCACCATAATTAAAAAAGAATTCACACACACCAAACAAAAGTCACCGAACAGTGAAGTTGCTACGACAGTATCATCACTTAACGAGAACCATTAAGAGACATAACATAACGGAAACTAATCTGCCAATTACCACCTAATGATCCTATGTGCTAGGTATAAAAATGAAAAAAGAAACTCGTAAACAAAGCAAAATAATCCACCAATTAATATCCAGAGTTCTCGATAATCGAGGAGAGAGAGCGAGAGCGACTTACATTCCTCAATTGCTTAACTTGGCTGCGAAGGCCACTAATTTCGTCATCCAAGTCCGCGTGCATGGGATCAATCCGTAATTGAATTTCATTGGAGCTCGCCGCCGGCCGAGTATTTAGACCTTCGCTGGGCATCAAAAATTGAAAATTAAACAAGGAAGCCAAGGAAACATAAAAGCGAGAAAAACCGAACGCAATACCTTGATCTGTAAGGGCCACCGCCGCCGTAGAAAGGACCACGACCGCTCGCCATGGAAGATGGTTTGACCGGACGAAATTGAGAGAGAGTGTAGAATGTGGAGATCCGAATGAGCAGTAACGTCGGCTAGCGAGATCTCTTCCCTTCGTTCAGAGTGTTTTCTTGGGTGGAGACTCTCCTGGGCTTGCCCTTTCGTCGTTAATCGACCTTCTTTGGGTTGGGCCTCGATCGTGATCGACCAACTTTCTAATTCTTTCGGCCGTTGTATGTGTGCAACAAATATGGATATCATCTTTATAAGCAAGTTATATGTTTTTGTTATGCAATTTCATTAGCATTTAATATATTATAGTTGTAAGAGTATAATGTAAAATAATAAGAATAAAATTTTCATTTTGCATATAAAATATATTTGAGTTAAAATAGCATTTTAGAATATCTATTAAGAGAACTTTAATATGTAATGAATATTAATGTAAAATATTATACTTTAATCATTATAATATTTTTAATAATAAAAATGCCATTTCCTAAAAAACATATTATCGTAATGCCTTATCATGTATTTCGACATGCATTTCAAGTTCTATACATCTTTGGAAGAAATTATATTACATGTATTATGTAACATTGTACGTTGATATTAATGGTACAAAATATGTTACTTGATAACTAGTAAAGCAATAAGATAACCATTGATGCCAGCAACGAGGCCGATCACTAGTAAAGCAGCATAAATACATCTCGATAGTGTGATTGACCACCTCTGTCTGTCTATTATTTTGAGGATGATAAGTAGAATTGAAAACGAGCTTCAATATACTCGAGCGAAATACTTATGTCCAAAAAGAGCTAGTGAAGGTAACATCACGGTCACCGAAATTGTTATGGGTAATCCACAAAGCCTAAAAATATTATCAAAAAACAAACAAGCCACACTTACAGTCATATATGGGTGGGACAAAGAAAGGAGATAAGCATGTTTAGAAAACCAATTAACAACAACCATCAAAACATTCTTCCTTTGAGAAATGAGTAGCCCTTCAATGAAATCCAGATATATCGGACCAAACGTGTAACGATATAAGTAAAGGCTGCATGAGCTTGGTTGGATGTAAATGTTCTGTCTTGTGATATTGGCACATAAGACATTGTTGTACAAAAAAGTGAACAGGACTCTTCATTTCTTTCCAATAGAAGTCTTGAGTTATTCAGTGAAGAGTTTTTGATAACCTTTATGACAGTTGTCATATATGGTAGATAGGATAGTGGGACTAGCAGAGAAGTGGGGAGTAAGTAAATCCTCTTTTTGAATGAGATGAAGCCATCCTTATACACCCATGACCCCACTGCTTCATCCTGCTGGATCTTTTGAACAAGCTACTACTATTTTGGACTATATTAAACTTCACTGTGAATCGATTTAAACAAGGGTAACTATGACATAGAGATTACAATAATCTTAGCTTAATCCTCCATAAGTCGGGACAAGGCATCAACTACCTTATTATGTTTACCGACTTGATATTCCACCGTAAAATCAAAACCCATAAGCTTATTTAACCAATGTTATTATGGGGTAGTAATAATTCGTTGCCCCAATGGGAATTTAAGGCTATAATGTTCGGTCTGGATAGAACGCATCTACCCCTATAAATAAACTCGCCAATGTCGCACAGCTTTAGCCAACCTGATGAGTTCCTTTTCGTAAGCAAGAATCCCCTTATAACAAATCAGTGACCAGTTGTCCTCCTTGTTGTAAAACTGCAACCATACTCGAATTTGATGCATCACACTCTAAGATGAATAATTGAGTAAAATGTGGTAATGCCAACACAGAAGTGCGAATTGTCATCTTTAAGTGTTCAAAAGCCTTGGAAGTTTCCTCAATCCATTGGAAGGAATTTTTTCGTAACATTACTATCAAGAGGGTTGTAATTCTGCTATAATTTCACACAAACTTTTGGTAGTAGCCTGTGAGTCCTAAAACTGGCGTAGCCGCTTCATCATACTTGGCTTGGGCCAATCTCCCATAGTCGCAATTTTGTTTGATCCACTATTATCCCTTTTTTTAAGATGATGTGACCCAGGTAGGAAACTTTGGACTGAGCCATGAGGCGCTTGGATTGCTTTAGAAAAAGTTAGTGGCCCTTAAGCAGGTGAAAGACTACCCAAAGGTGGGAAAGATGATATGCCTATAATTTATTGTACACAAGGATATAGTCAAAAAACACAAGAATCAGTTGAAGTAGGTGAGATTGAAAGACCTCATTCATTAAGGCTTAAAAGGTGCTTAAGGCATTGGTGGGATTGAAGGGCATGACCAAGAACTCAAAATGCCCGTGATGAGTGTGAAAAGTTGTTTTCTCCACATCAGAAAGACACATTACGATTTGACGATATCCCAGGGGAAAATCTAGTTTGGTGAAGTATCGTGACCCATGTAGTTCTTCTAATAACTCCTCAATCACTAGAATCGGGTAACTTGTCCTTGATCATTCGAGGGTTCAATGCCCTGTAATTTGTATAGAATCACCAAGTATTATCCGCCTTAGATATAAGCAGAACAAGTGAGGAGTACAGTGACCGACTAGGTTGGATAATGCCCTGTTCTAACTTCTCCTTGCACTGCTTCTCAATTTCATCTTTTTGTGCATGAGGGTACCAGTAAAGTTTGACGAATATGGGTCCCATTCAGATGATGCGATGATCATGACTACAAATTGGGGGAAGCCTTATCAGTTTGCAAAATGGGCACTCAAATTTGATCATGAGCTCACTTAACATCGTGTATGTATGGGACTCAACTTCAATGATGTTAATCTGAGTAACAGGAGGTGGGAAAGAACTCTCTACATCCTGTAATTCAACCACTTGTCCATTCCGTTTGAATACCATATATTTAGCCCCAAGTTCCCACAAAATTGGCCACAATGATTAAAGTCAATTAACTCCCAACACTGCATCAAATACCATTCAAATTGAAAATAAACAGATCAATATAAATCAGTTGGTGATTCATTACAATCGACACTCTTGGAATTGTTTAGTAAATTGGAAGATGACTCGCCCATATCTATTTGCTCTTATACCACTTTGTTATGGTCCCATTAGGCATGTCAATAGGCCTGGCTGGGCCTGGGCTGTCGAAAAAAATTTGTGGGCGAGCCTAGCCCACGGCCCGTGGTCTGTGGGCAGACTGAGACCGGTTGGCCTGTGGTCCAGCTTGCCTAGTCTGCCCAGGCCACGGGCTGCTCGTCAGGCCTGAGTTGGCCCAGGTATTTAATATTTTTTAGAATAATTTGTAAGACAATTTTAAAAAATTATAGCTGTATTTTTTAAAATTCATAAATTATAAATTATAAATTATAACATAATCATTTATAGTAAAATATAAGATGAAATTACCCATAAATTATACAAAAATATTT
>JAOSBN010000006.1:7989953-8004139 GCA_027563595.1 Erythroxylum suave | reverse complement strand
TATTAAAACTAGAATACATTTTATAAATTCTTTTGATTTGTTTTTATAAATTATTTATTTCATTAAATCAAAAATAGTTCTTTTACTTTGCTTTTGAAATCATTATATTCTAATTAATCTAAATTTATATAAATTATATTTATAATTTTTTCTCCTATCTAAATTCAAATGTTAGAAAATTCATATTTACCTAAGTCACTCTAATTTAAAGTTTATTAAAAGTAATTCTTTAGATCCTTAATGGAAACCTTGATATAAGATATAAGTATTATTTTAAATACTTCTCGTCATTAGAGTGTTATAAGCATATCATATATTCACATTTCATAAAATTAATAAAATTTTCACCTTTTCTTCTTTTTAATATATATCATGTGACAACTTTAAATTATAGAAACATATAATTAATTAATTATGATATAATAAAGTTATTGAGATTTATGTAATAGTATGATTAATTAAGACATTTAATTCAATTAATTAGAATTTTATATGAAAAGTTAATAAGTTAACAGTTATAGTTAAAATTATGAATTACATTAATTACAAATTTTTAATTTACTTAAGTTATTTATTAATTATTGTAAGATAGAATTGATAATTAATTATAGCAACATATAAGTAATTACCTATGACATAATAAAGTAATTAATTATAGCAATATATAAGTAATTAATTATGACATAATAAAGTTATTGAGATGTATGTAATGGTATGATTAATTAGGACATTTAATTCATTCAATTAAAATTTTGTATGAAAAGTTAATAAGTTAATAATTATAGTTAAAATTATGAATTACATTAATTATAAATTTTTAACTTACTTAAATTATTTATTAATTATTATAAGAGAGAATTGACAAAACCAAAATTATGTTTCATAAAATTAATAAAAATTTCACTTTTTTTAAATATATGTATTATATGACAACTATTAATTATAGCAACATATAAGTAATTAATTATAATATAATAAAGTTATTGAGATGTATGCAATGGTATGATTAATTAGGACATTTAATTCAATTAATTAGAAATTTATATGAAAAGTCAATAAGTTAATAGTTATATTTAAGATTATGAATTACAGTAATTACAAAATTTTAATTTACTTAAGTTATTTGTTAATTATTATAAGAAATAATTGATAATTAATTATAGCAATATATAAGTAATTAATTATGATATAATAAAGTTATTAAGATGTATGTAATGGTATGAAAATTATGAAATTTAATTTAATTAATTAGAAATTTATATGAAAAGTTAATAGTTATAGTTAAAATTATGAATTACATTAATTACAATTTTTTAATTTACTTATGTTAATTATTAATTATTAAGTTAATATATAAAAATTATTATAAGTTAATAAGGTGGGTCGGCAGACCCGACCCGCGTTCCACAGGCCATACCCACCCGGCTCGTGGGCCAGTTTGACCGGGCCAAACCTGTTGACCACGGGCCTGACGGGACTAGGTTGGCCCGAAATTGACATCTCTAGGTCCATACCTACGATCGAGTTAAAGGGAAATTAACCATAATATCAACATGCAATTCCTGTATAAGGGGGTATTTTCAGGGTTTCCTTCCTTTATAACCTCTGTTGAATACAGAAGTAGGCTTGTTAAAAGAGAGACCATAGATCTCTATAACACTAATTATTGAAATAATTCTCGTTAATCCTTCAATTCCCGCATACAATCCTTTTTAAATAAAAAGTCAATAACTACTTCCTATAAAACAAGAATCCACTATGTGCAAGACTTAAAAGCTAACTATTAGGATAACAACTAAGAATTTGAAAACTATACAACTTAATCAACGAAAATCATTATAGTTGGGACTCAATAATGTCACATCACGTTCTTGTTGTCCATCTATGCTCTACATCGCTTGTAAATATGTTCTTTCAAATTTCTGTCCGTAACAGATTTAATCTTAAAAAAAGCTCTACTTATTTGTTTAAGTTGAGCCCTAATGATTCCTTAAGGGTGATTACTGAAGTAGGATTACCTATTCACCATTTACCATTCACTTACTTGGGAATTCCTATCTTCACTAGGAAGTTGAAGGAATCTAAACGTAGACCTCTAATTGATAAAGTTCATAAAAGAATTTTTATTTTGACCAATAAGTTCCTATCTTATGGAGATCGAATTCACTTAGCTATTTCAATTATCAATAATCTACATATCTACTGGTTGTCTCACTTAGCTATTCCTAAAGGAGTATTGAAGAAGATTGATAGAAGCATTAGAGACTTCATGTGGCATGGGCTAAACACAGGTGGTAAGAAGATTTGTAATGTTAAGCGGAGTGTCTTTTGTTTTCCCAGAGAAAATGGAAGGTTGGGTATCAACTCTACTAGTAGAATGAACCAAGTACTGTTAGCTAAAAGGTTATAGAGACTATGACATGATAAGGAAAGCCTTTGGGTGAAATGGGTGCATATCTTTCATGCCAAACAAAGAAGCATTTGTTCCATCTATCAGAAAAGTAATTATTCCTATACTTTTCAACAAATCTTATGTACTAGGTTAATCTTGCATTCTCTTATCTAGCACCACGTCAGAGATGGAAGAAGTACTAAATTATGGTTTGACAATTGACATTCTCTTGGGCCATTACGCTATACATAATATTTCATTACCTTTAAAAGGCTTATCCTTAAAAACATTTTGATGCAAGAACTTATTAAGAATAGTAACTAGTATTGGCCATATCACACAAGAAGGGGAATTAGCCCAATTGCTACAGTACGTCAAATTATTTACCAATTCAGGGGCCACAGGATGAACTTAGATGGGAGTTACACAACTCACGCAAGTTTAATGCTCTTTAGTGTAAAATGTTGATTCTTAGTCCACTCATTAAGCTCCCTTTTATAAATTGAATTAGGATTCTAGTATCACTAAAGCTCATTCATTCATTCTCTAGTTAGCAACTATTCAAAAGTTGGAAACTAGAGATAACATTAAATTTCAGATTCTAAATAAGAATTGTCCTTCATCTTTTTTAAGTGTTGTCACACAAGTTAGTTTTGAAGAAAATTTCTCAACTTGTTTGATGTTCATGATAGAAGCCTCACCTGGCTGGAATGTCTATCTTGAAATGGAAAAGTAAAGAAGATTGTAAGGTGTTTAGGGCTGGTTTTCTATGCTAGTTTATTATGTTTGGATGATGAGAAACACCAAATTATTCGAAAAATCTGAACAATTTAGTAAATTCACCTAGATGGGATTTTACCTCAAGTTTAGATTGCAGATTAGAGCACTCATCTCTACTTGATTAATAGTTTCTCTTAAATTAATAATGGTTTACATGTTTTATCTTAATATGTAGTTTTATGTTATATTGTACCATTGGGATCAATTTTATTTCTCATTGTAATATTCAACTTTTTTAATGAATAAATTAGTTACTTCCCAATAAAATATTCTTTCCGTGTCATATATCATAGCCTTATAAATTGCCAACACATCCATGCCACTTGCTAACAGAGGAGCATATGTGGCGTAATCATAAACCACTTGCCCCTTTTTAACACAATAAGCTCAAAGCCTACGATCAATCAACGACAGTAGAGCAATTATTATTTATAAAAGGAGACAAACAAATCTGCAGGAAAATAAAAAATATGACATCAAATTAACACTCCAGGCCAACTTACTCGGCCATAGAAGCATAAAATTGGCATAGATATACGTGATTTTTCTTTTCTTTGTTTTGCTATTTCGAACACTGTTGTTGGACCAAATGATGTTCCAGTTTATAGTTTTGATGATAACAAAATATATCACTATTAATATTTTTATCCTTGACAATATTAGGAAGTTAATATGTGAAATACCAAGTTTAATATAAGGATAAAGTGAGTAGATCTAATTGAAACAATTAAACGATCGACAAATCTAATTAAAACAATCGAACAATCAACGAATACATAAAAAATAAATTGGAGCATATATTCAACTTTAAAAGGTTTCAAGATAATTCAAGTGAAAATAACCAAAGTAAAGCACATATCATCAAATGAGAATCATTAATGGTATCGTCATCAATTAATTTTAAAAAAATTATTAATAACTCTCATATAAGACACGTAAGGAAAAAATACCAATTGTAGAACCAAGTGAGGAAGGAAAGAATGCAACTATTAACGATATACAAAAGGAGTTAACCATTTACATTTATGCTAATAATATTTGAGAATATTGACTTAACATGCATATTTTGGGGGAAAGAGCATTATTGCATATACCTAAGGAGAGAAAGAAAGATTGACCTTTGAAATTAGTAAGTATTATAAGAATTGCTCTTATTGAACTTTGAAAGTTGTAAGTATTATAAGAATTTCTCTTTAATTTTAGGATAAAAGATTCTAAAGTGACCAATCTTTTAATGTTTTTCCAATTTAGTGCTTAAGCTTTTAAAATTTTCAATTAAGTGACCAACCTTTTATTATGTTAGCAATTTAGTATAAAATGTTAATTTTGTTTAGTATTTTCTTATTTATCTAACAAAATCATTTTTGTCCATAACATGCAGCTGCCATATAGAAAATTAATGGTCAACTAATCATTCGTGTGGATTAAAAAACTCAACCCAATTTGCGAAAGTGGTTATTAGCTGGGTGTTTTAGTCTACGTGAATGATAAGTTGGTAATTAGTTTTTCACATATATGCCTACAAGTTATGGAAAAAAGATTTTGTTAGCTAAATCAGCAAAATACTAACAAAACTGACATTTGGAACTAAGTTGCTAAGTTTATAAAATGTTGATCACTTAACTGAAAATTTTAGAAGGTTCGATACTGAGTTAAAATAAACTCAAAAAGTTAGGTACTTTAGAATATTTTATCCCTTAATTTTATAATGTTTTGATGAGAACTTTGCCTATATCATAGAATCTTTTTTTTTAAAAAAAAAAGATAGAAGTTATTTATTTTTCTTTGATACTTATAGATTTATATATCATATACATTTTATAATATTAATAAAAATATAGGGAGAATAGTAACATTGAAACATTGCAACTTAATCATTTGTGACGCATGAATTAATGGAGATCATGTATTATATATTGTTTTAATGTAAGGGATCATTATATATTGTTTTAACATAAGGGATCTTACTCAATATCATTTACTTTCTTTAATATCATTAAATATGTTGTCATAATAATAAAAAAGGTGAGATTGTTGGACTAAGTTTCTAACTCATAGTTTTGATGATATCAAAATATGTTGCTATTAATATTTTTACTATTGGTGATATTAGTAATTAATATGTGAAAGAGCAAATTTAATTAAAGGTAAAATGAGAAAAGAATTCGATCGAATCAATTGAGCATTAAAAACTAAAGAAAAAATAAAATGGAATACATATGCAACTTAAAAGCGGTCTAAAAGAATTCAAGTGAATAACCACAGACAAGGAATCAAGCATATTAAATTAATAATATCATTGCAGTCATTCTTGTAATCTTATTTTGGTCATTTCAATAAGTTAGAGGTTCAATTATGTCATGATCATTTGCACATAGGACATATTACATATATTTTATAATAGTTAAGAAAAAATTTTAAATTTTTAAACAAAATTCTCTTAATGCATCAAAATACTTTTGGGGAACTTTTGAAATAGTTGTAAATTATGTTTTTGCTAATTAAATGCGTTTTAATATTGTTTTAAAAACTTGAAAATTTTTAATAACTTGTTTTAAAAATTTTGGTGATCAATGTAGTGATTTAAGTGACTAATTTTAGGGTCTTGTAATTGATCAGTATGGTAGTGTGGTCAAGTAATATCCTTTGATCATATGTATCATAAGTTTATGACCATACTGATTGATCAATATACTATATTGATTAACCAATATGATAGACTAGTCAATTAATGCTATTATTATTGATCATTATAATTTTTAATTCTAATGACTAATTAATGTTGTTTTTGAGTATAAATAGATCATATATGAATTGTGAGAGATATCTTAAATATATTACAGAGTTTCTAAAAATTTTAAAAGGTTAGAGAGTGCAATTGAATAGATGAATATATTGTATAAACTATATAGAGTATTAATTCATTGGTGTGAGTAAAAAAGGAAAATTTTGAATCATATAAAGTTATATTAGTGTAGCAATTACAAAATTTATTTAGGTTACACATTGTAAAGGTTTTGTTGACTTTTAACAAAATTTAGAAGAATATCTTTTTAGTTATAGGGAAAAAATATTTTATGAATAATTACACTCCACCCATTAAAAATAATAATAAAATTTTGGATATAGGTCTTGTTTGATAAATATCTTATTAGCCATTTTTTAGCGGATTAAAAGGTTTTTAGCTTTTTAACTTTGTCAAACTGCTGATAATTATGTCTGGTAATTAGTGAATTGAGTTGGCAGATTGAATTTAATCCGCTGATTTTGAAAATGCTCAGCGACTAAAAAATTAAGAGACTAAAAGATTATTATAATCATGTTTGACAATCAGCGGATTACATTAGGACAATCAGCGGATTACATTAGCTGTTAGCTGATTCTGTCAATGAGTTGACAGAGGAGTAATATAGTTGATTTGACCAACGGATAATATTAGTCGTATATTTAAAGATATTTGATAAATTTAAGTGTTTAATATTAGCTGTTTATGTGAAAATGTCTTAGATGACATAACTTAAAAAAAGAATTTATAAAGACAAGAGTATTATATTGGGCATTGTTCAATTCCTCGTTTGTACAATTTAATCGATCATTTCAATTATTTTTATTTTTACTTTCAACGTTAAAGGAAGACAAATGTAATGAGATTATAATTCTTTATATTTTCTGACTCATATTTGATCTTAATTCAACTTCAAATATTAAAATTAAAAATATCAAATTTAGATAATAAACTTACTATTTCTATCTCTGTCTCTTTGAACTATGTACCTACAAGATCATCTTCTTTAACACCTATACTTATATAAGAAGAATTTGCCTCTTTATTAATTAAGCATATGATTGTGTACTATTGGATCTCTTTAGATTTCGTAGAATAGCATGATTATATAGAATGTTATTGTTGTTGTTGTTTTTATACAAGAAGAATTAAGAGAGGTTTAACGGTATTTTAGTGTTTTGACTCGATATAATGCGTAACATGCAAACAATCTTAATCTAAGAAAAGAAAATGGTAAAAAAGAAAGAGAGGATAGTGTCATGACATGCCTGACGATAAAAAAGGGAAATCTTGAATAATGATAAACGTCTGAAATCGTTACTATTTGCTTTACTAGTTAAGAATTAAGAGAGATTTAATGGTATTTTAGTGTTTTGACTCGATATAATGCGTAACATGCAAACAATCTTAATCGAAGAAAAGAAAATGGTAAAAAAGAAAGAGGATAATGTCATGACCTGCCTGACAATAAAAAAGGGAAATCTTGAATAATGATAAATGTCTGAAATTGTTACTATTTGCTTTACTAGTTATTATAATATCTATATAATTTTAATTTTCTTTTTATTATTTAGGTAATTTTCTTTTTATTATTTAGGTGAGTTACATAAAACTAATGTAGTTATGCTTGTTCAGTAAATTGATATAGGCAGTAATGCAGAAGTTTGACCTCAAGTAATTCTCAGTTTCAGTTTATAAAACTATGAAAAAGTATTTCACTCGAGCGTCTTTATTTTTACTGGCTTGATTTTAATGATTAAAAGATGAGATATTGATTCAAGAAAAGACTATATTGTTAATTAGTGTATTGTATATACAGATTTAGTAATAGTTTTTAACTTTAAAATCTTTTTCAGATATTTGGTCCCGTCTATAAAATATTAAAAGTAAATACGATAATATAAATATAATCGTAGCTTAAAGTCCAAATAATGTGGACGTTCCAGAACGACAGGGTCGGAGATCCCCCACTTTTGCACGTGGGTCAAAACAAAATTAGCGTGTGTCCAAGGTCCACGCCCTTTTAATACAGTGCAACTCGTATCACACATCACCCATTAGCCCACGGATCCAAAACCGTAGTTCAAGTCAAAATTCCCCACCCTCACCCCTCACCCGCCACCCTCGGATTGTTAGGCCCCGCTACGCTTTCCATCTACGTCCCTCTTCTCCTTTCAAAAGGGCTTTAAATATAATCCACAAGCAAGACGCAAGACATCAAGAAACAGCGGCTAGATGTTCTTTCCTCTATAAAAGCATCCTCCAAAATTCGTGGACTCGCGTTGGCAACGTCCTCTAATTTCTAGATTAGCGAGCGAGCGAGGGAGCGAGAGAGAGAGAGAGAGAGAGAGAGTCAGAGAATTTGAATTGAAGAAGATGGGAGAAGTAGCAGAGGTGACTATTGTGAGGAAGCCGAGGTTTTTGTGCCTTCATGGATTTAGAACAAGCGGTGAGATTCTGAAGAAGCAGGTTCACAAATGGCCTCAATCCGTCATCGAAAAGCTCGACCTTGTGTTCGTTGACGCACCCTATCCGGCGCAGGGCAAGTCCGACGTTGAAGGGATCTTTGACCCTCCTTACTATGAATGGTTCCAGTTCAACAAGGTTGTACAAATTAAAATTCTATCCCTGCTTTTCGGGGTTGTCAATATTTTATCAACTGATCGGTTTCTCTGCGTTTTTCCTTTCTTCAGGACTTCACGGAGTACACAAACTTTGAGGAATGTCTCGCGTTCATCGAGGATTTGATGATCAAGCACGGACCTTTTGATGGTCTTCTTGGCTTCTCACAGGTATCCAATTGACCATTTCAAAGTCTCCGACTGGTGGTAAGAGATTATATTAGGACGATACGGAAAGATTCTGGTTGAATTAGTACTGTCCGTCCATTTCTTAATGAACGTTTTTGTGATGTATACACGTATTATATCAATGATACAGGGGGCCATCCTGTCAGCTGGTCTTCCGGGACTTCAGGAAATGGTACGGCGACGTTTTTCTATCTGGACTCTGGAGGCCTTTGCTTTATCGGTTTAATGTAGGAGTAATAATCGAGTGACTGATTTTGTTTTTTTTGCAGGGTGTAGCTTTAACCAAAGTACCCAAAGTAAAGTTCTTAATAATAATCGGTGGGGCTATGTTTAAATCGTCTTCTGTGGCTGAAAAGGCGTATGCTTCTCCTATTCAATGCAAATCCCTCCATTTTCTAGGTGTCTCATCTCATATTATCCCTTTTTTTATGTTTGTTTTGTTTTGTTCCGTTTCTTGGAATCATCATAAGATAGGTATTTGTTGTATTTAAAAGCGCGTTGCGTTTTTGTATAAACTTACAATATTCTTCTTGATATGGAAAGTGTGTTATTTCTAATAATTAAGGGGTTTGTGTCGGCGGTGCAGGAGAGACAGACTTCTTGAAGCAGTACGGGATCGAACTCTTGGAACGATGTGTAGAGCCTGTTGTGATTCATCATCCTAAGGGCCACACTATACCAAGGCTAGGTGATTAATTAGTTGCAGTCGACTTCGTACAATTGCTTTTTATGCTGATGTGTTAGTTATTGACAGGTCATTGTAATTTCAATGTTTCAGATGACAGTTCTTTGCCAACAGTGCTCAACTTCATTGGAAATATTCAAAATACGTTACAGGCCACGGAAGCAAACTCGGAAAGTGCTTAGGTTGGGAATGCTGTTTTGCCACCACCAGAAATACACATGGGAACACATTTTAGTTCGAATCAATGCCATTTCTAGTTTAATTCTAATTTATTTTGCACCTTGAAATATGAATATAATTTTCCCTTTTGTTTTGTTTTGTTTTTATTTCACCTATCATTTCTGCTATTTCCCGTTGACTTAAATCTGTTCTCATCATATCCTGACAGTGTTGCGAATCACGTACTGTATCAACCAATAGGTCAAAAAATGGTAAGAAATTTAGCAGTATTGTACCAGCTAGTGTACATGCCTTTTTGGCTGGTGCTGGTTGGTGAAATATTAACCAAATATTGGTTAATTTTGCGAAATTTAAAAAGCCCGAGGATTAAAATGAAAAAAAAGAATTTAACCTTAAAACACCAAAACATTAATGTTCTTCCACTTTCCTAGTTCCATGCTGCCTCTTCTGCTTAACATCAGTCTCCTTCTCCTTTATCTTTTTAGAGTCCATCCTCTTTCGGTTGTCTCAATATCGCTTTCAATCTCCCTCATTTCTTTCTTCTGCCTTCTCCATAAAAGTTTTTTTTGAAGTCATAACATAAGATATATAAGAGATATTTTTAATATTTTTCTTAGATTCGAAAACACAAGATCCATTTCTATTAATAAATCGATCATAGATAGAATTTGGTCATAAATTTTATAAATTGTTTATTATGGAATCTTATTCCTTTTTAGTTTCAGTTTTAGTTTTATTTAAGTCATATATGTCTCCAAATTGAAATGATAGAATTAAATTTCTTTTTGATTGTGAAAGTTTGTTTATTATTTCTTTTATAGATAACACTTTTTTTATGACAAATTTTGTCTTTCTTTTGATAAATTGAAAATTAACTTTTTTATTCATTTCTTTCTATCATATTATCGGAGCTTTAATGTGGAATAAAACTCAACTAAAAAGAGAAAATAAAACTCAACTAAAAAAAGAAAACCCATTTTCTTTTTTTGTCAAAAAAAAGATTTTGGAGATTCTGTAATGTTTACTTTAAAACTTTTTGCTTGCACAGTAGTGATATTTTTTTATTTCTCTCTTCATCTTTGGATTTTATCTAACGATCCAGGGTGTAATCTGGGACCTGAAGAATAAAAAATAAAAGCTTTTACTTGCTTGATTTTTCAATGTTCTGAGCATTTTATTTATTCTACATCTTTATAATCCCATTTTTTAATAAAAATTTGGATTGAAAAGATATACATAGATATCTTTTTAGATATCAACAAAATTTTGTGTATCAATACACAACTTTTTCTTGAATAAACAATAAAAATTATCAATAAATACATTTCCAATAATAAACAAAATTTCAAAAGAATTGATAAAAAATCAAAATCTAAGCTCTTTTTTTATTATAAAAAATCACTTAATATTTACTTTATTAATAAAAATTTAGAGATTTTCTGTGACGTATCCTCCTCATCACAAGCATACATTTTTTTTTATAAATTATCACCAATCCAAGTTATTAACTTATACAAATTAAGATCTGTCATTTAATATCACGAAGAATCTCTTTTTCTTAAAAATAAAATGTTAAGCTTTTTATCATTCTTGCATCAAGCTATTTTTCTGCAGGAGAGTTTAAGTACCAAGTTCAGGATGGATTAGTGTGGTTCCTTGACGCCTAAGACACCAAAATATCGAACCATGAATGAAGAAAGGCATGAGAGAAAGACATATTCTATTAACTAGTGATTGTGCGACCTCGATTCTTAATTGGAGGGGACACCAAAGGCCTCTGCCCTACCAATAGAGAGCGGGGCAGAGCTTCTAATTCTATAAGGTTTAATAAATTAAAAAACAAAAAATTCCATTGAGAATTTGACATAATTGTTATGCTTAATGTGTGACTCGTTGATTTTTTTAGGATCAGTATTAAAAAAATGGAATGACCTGATAAATATAGAACGGACTAATAAATATGGAACTGATAACCAACTCATCACTTCGCATTATCTGGATCTAAAGAAAGAGTCAAAATAGACTATATTGGACCTATCAATCTATATTGATCATATCAATATAGTAAATGAAGACCTTTTTGCATAAACAAAAGAAAAAAAACATGATTATGAGTTGTAAAGCAAAATATAAAATATTGCGGATAAATGGAAAGGTGAGAGAAAGAAAGAAAAAGATATCAATGATATTGGGCGCTGTGCATATTGACGCATGCAGTGTTGTAGCTAACGCGTTAAGTATCCCACCTAGGGAGTATGTTCGTAAGAATGAAACTCAAAGAATTGACGAGGGGCCCTACACGTGGTGGAGCATATGGTTTAATTCAATGCAAAGCGAAGAACCTTACCAGGTTCTCAGCGTAGTCTTTGTCACCTCGTCATCTCTTCACCTGGTTGTCTTTGTCGTTAGTCACTGCTAATCTTATAATCCCGTTACAAATCTAACTTTCAACACCCATCACTGATCGTCCTCCAAACTCCGCCTTAACTTTGTATCCTCCAAGCTTCACATATGATCCTTCACTATTCCATTACATTACCCTTCACCATAGAGCGCAGAGCTTCTAATTCTATAAGGTTGAATAAACTAAAAAATAAAAAAATTCATTGAGAATTTGACATAATTGTTATGCTTAATGTGTGACTCATTGGCTATTTTAGGATCAGTATTAAAAAAAATGGAATGACCTATCTTATGAACTAATAAATATAGAAAGGACTAATAAATATGGAACTGATAACCAACTCATCGCTTTGCATTATCTGGATCTAAAGCAAGAGTCAAAATAGACTATATTGGTCCAATCAATCTATATTGATCATATTAATATAGTAAATGAAGTCCTTTTTGCATAAACAAAAGAAAAAAACCTACTTATGAGTTGTAAAGCAAAATATAAAATATTGCGGACAAATGGAGAGGTGAGAAAAAGATATCAATGATATTGGGCGTTGTGCGTATTGACCTGTACAGTGTTATAGCTAACGCGTTAAGTATCCCACCTAGGGAGTACGTTCTCAAGAATGAAACTCAAAGGAATTGACGCGGGGCTACACAAGCGGTGGAGCATGTGGTTTAATTCAATGCAAAGTAAAGATCCTTACTAGGGTCTCAGAGTAGTCCTTATCACCTCATCATCTCTTCACCTAGTTGTCTTTGTCGTTAGTCACCGCTAATCTCATAACCCCATTGCAAATCTAACTTTCAACACCCATCACTGATCGTCCTCCAAACTCCACCTAAACTTTGTGTCCTCCAAGCTTCACATCTGGTCCTCCACTATTCCATTACATTACCCTCCACCATGTGTTGTGTTATGTTGTAAAAGTCTAATGCTGTGAGCTCGTGCCTGTGATAAAGATAAAGCCAAGATTACATTTTGCAAGCAAAAATCCGCTAGAAGAGGAATAGTGTGATAACTGATAAATGGATCATGTGATTACTTATCTTATGGCCACGTGGGCTTATGGTGTACGACTTGTGAATTGTGATTATGGAAATTTGAATTTGTGTCATTCAATAAAAATAACAAAGTGTTGTTTGGAAATTGGAATTGATCGTGTTTTTGTGATGATTGAAATTGGAACTTTGAATTGGATTATGAATTTGAAGTTATTTATTTGTTGTTTGAAATTTGAAATTGGATTATGAATTTGAGGTTGTTCTTGTGTGAAATTTGAGATTAAGATATATTGAAATTTGAATGAAAGGTTGGTCTTTAGTATAAATATAGTTATATATTATAAATTGAATTTTATAATCATCAAAATAGATTTAGTTTTATAATTGAATTATATTATGAGTAATGATACAAATTGAGTTACAGTTGAATTTTATGTCTGTGTTGGAATATTTAATCAACTAATCAGTAATCATACAAAATAAGTTATAGTTAAGAGTTTATAGTTGAATCACATAATTATATAAAATAAGTTATAATTGGGAGTTTATTTTAAATTACATAATCACACAAAATGAGTTATATTTGACACTTTAGGGTTGAATTATACGATTATACAAATTGGATTATATATGTGAGTTTATAGTTGCATTATGTAATAACACAAGAGGAATTATAATTGTAACTTATGAGTTTATGATTAAATTATATAATAATACAAAATAGATTATAATTGTGATTTTTTTTGAATTATATAATTACACAAAATATTTTATAGTTGTGACTTTATGTTTGAATTATATAATCATACAAAATAAGTTATATTAGTGAAAGTGCATCAATCAATGTATTCAATTGATTTTTGAGTTTAGAAAGAAATAAGAGTTATTGAGAAACTATTATTGATACATTTTTTACGTTTTTTTGACACAACTTTATTTTGATATGAAGTTATTAAGTTAATTTTGATATATATATATATATATTTTAAGATAAATGGAAGGAAGTTCAAATATTCTTGATAATTCAGTCACTTCAAGAAGATTCAATAATCCAACTTGGGCTCATGTTGGATTGATGGCGGGAAGGATGTGAAAAGGTCAAGTTGTATGGCTGGAAGTGAAAGAATTTGGTTTAAGAGGCGATTTGGTGAA
>JAOSBN010000006.1:7957540-7989853 GCA_027563595.1 Erythroxylum suave | reverse complement strand
ATTCTAAATATAATTTATATGTTACAATCATTAACAAATTAAATATAACGTTTTATCATTAAATATAATGAAAATATAAATTAAAAAATTAATGATAACCATTACCGACGGAGAAGCTAATTTCTGTCGGTATGTATATACCGACGAAAATTAGCTTCTCCGTCCGTAAACAAGAAGACAATTTACTGACGGTAGGACTATTTCCGTCAGTAAGTTTGCAGATGGAAAGTTTTCTCGGTCGCTAATTTACAGACGAAAATTGTTTGGCCAGTTGGTAAACTGTACCGACGGTAGGTCTGGTTCCATCGCTAAATTTAGCAACGCTCACTAAATTTTCGTCGGTAAAGTTAACTACGGCCGTATCACCGACGTTTTCACAGTGTCGGTATATTCCGTCGGTAACTTTAATACCGACGGAATATTTGGTTATTCCATCGGTATTTTTCGTCGCTAAACTGCAATTTTCTTGTAGTAAAAGGTGATGTGAAACCTTGCAAAAAAGTGAATCATGATGTGCTTGAAGACTTTGCTTGAAGAGTAAAAACATGAGAAAGATAAAAGGCAAAGATTAAACTATGAAATTGGTAGTGGAAATTCTTTTATTGGTAGTCAGGATGATAGTGGGGATGTTGAAGGTGGTAGTATTGCTACCCAACAATAAGGGAATGTTACAACGGATGTTAGGAAAAGAAGAAGATATATTTCTAATTTTTTTGCACCATGAACAACTCTTAAAGCTCAGCCTTCAATCTGTAGTGATTCACATTATAAAGAAGTGACTCAAAATGTGGACATTAACAATGACTAGATGGTGACATGATTCAGGTATAACATTCAATGCTACCTAATCTTATTATTATCAACATATGGTTGATGCTATTACCTATTACGGTGTAGGATACAAAACTCCTTCAATTGATGACTACAAAAGTAAACTTTTGAGTAGCTCTATTGAATAAAAGTTATTTGGATGACAAACCAATGAATTGGACTACTTACATGTGTTCAATCATATGTGATGGTTGGAGAAATAGAAGACAAGAACCTATTATTAATTTTTTGGTTTATTCTACAAAGGGGATTATTTTTTAAAGTCTGGCCTTATTAGGAACGTTGATCCTTTATTTCAAATATTTGATGAAGTTGTAAATGAAATTGGGCCAAAAAATATTATTTAGTTCATTACTGACAATGATTCTGCTTATAAAGCAGTTAGAAGAAGATCGCAAAGTAGGTATGCTTATTTTTATTGGACTCCTTGTGCTGCAAATTGCATTAACCTGATGTTGAAAAATATATACGAGCTTAGATATTTTCCTATTATTAATGAGACTGTATAGAAAAAATAAGAGGTGACCAAGTTCATATACAATCGTGCATGGGTCCTAAATTTAATAAGAAAGGATTTCACAAATGTTAAGATTTTTGTGAATGAAATAGGGATAGAAAATATTGTTCAGTACATTATCGACGATGATTTTGCTTATAAAGCAGTTGGAAGAAGATTGCAAAGTAGGTATGATTATTTTTATTAGACTCATTGTGTTGCACATTGCATTAATCTGATGTTAAAAAATATAAGAAATGGTAGATATTTTCCTATTATTGATGAGATTGTGCAGAAGGAAAAAAAAAGTGACTAAGTTCATTTACAACATTGCGTAGGTCCTAAATTTAATGAGAAAGAATTTCACAAATGGTAAGAATTTGTGTTTGGTAGTGGATCCTACTTTCGAAATAGTTGGACGGGTTAAGGTAAGGTACCATGGTTTTACTGGGTTAGAATGTGGTGACACATTAAATAAAAACTTTGACGAAGATAAGTCGTGATTAGATATTGATCTAATCTAAGAAGGGTCAAATTGAAGTGAAGAATCTTGTGAGCAATTGCACACCGTAGTGATTGTTGAAAATTGAACAAATGGTAGCATACACTGTAATCATCATCATTACACAATTACTAACATGTATGTTAAAAAAGTGTAAAGAATGAGTATTTTGCATAAAGAAGTTAAAAGGTAGATAAAATAAACAAGAATTAAGGATATAAATAACAAGATTACCTTCTATAGATAAGAGAAAAAAGTTGGTGGATCGATTACAAAAGCTTTATAAAGTCTAGATGGGTAATAATCGGTAACAATTTTCAACGTTGATAAAGTAAATTTATGAAAATGAAAGCAGGATTGAAAAATCCTAATATAAAGAACAACAAATTATAAAATAACATATGAATAAGTTATATGTAGTTAGTGATTTAAATCTAATTAAAAGGTTTTTCAAAAGGCAGGAAAGGCATAATAGTGAAATCAACATACTGTCATCAAAAAGAAGCACAAAATGTTCAAAGTCTTTTCATATAGTTGATACAGCAACTTCCAAAGTAAACACAACGAATCGTGTGAATCTATAGAAATTGGAGGAAAAGATAGAATGTTGATGTGATTAAGTAAGAAGAACAATTGAAATAAACGCACAATTAAAAAATAATGTATGGTAACTTACAATTTTTTAGAACGAAACTTCCAGTAATCTTGCTTAAGGCAAAAAATCTTGAACCAATGGCAATAAAGGAACAATAAAGCTTTTGAACGATTAAGATGTAAGAAAAGTCAAAACGAAATTTAGAATAAATATATATAAACAATCTTATTGATAATTTCTTTGAATTTTATAAAAATTGAAAAAAAGTAATCGGTAGAGTTAGAAAATCACCAAAACAGGTATGAAATCTTCATCTTTACCCGCCACATAAGCAAGCCCTTTGGTGATTTCAGTGGAAAAATTGAGAATAAATCATCTGCTGTCAATTTTTCTATATTTTTAAAGAAAAAACAGAAAGTAAAATAAACAAAATTCGAGTGCAATATTTTGAGACAATGTAATGTATTTTTAACTGGCAAAACATTACTGATAAATATGCTTTCTCTCTAAGAAAGGAAAGCCTTTAAATTTTTTACAACTAACTTAAAATTGCAACTGTTAGCTTTAAGGAATCTTTCAATGCAAGACTTGTTACAAAATTTCTTCTGTCATCATGTAGAAAATAATGTTAGTATAATCTTGCTTCTTCATCTATAAAAAAACCAAAAGAGTACAAAAAACAGAAAAGATCTTACCTGCTTCAATGATAGAGAAGTTTGCTCGGTTAGATGCAGTACACTTTATTTTATTGAATCAGTTGGGAAAGACCTTTATTCAACTGATATATCATTACTTTATTATTCATTTTGATCAAGTTAAGAAATAGGAAGCAAGCAAAGAAAATACGAAAGGAACAAAGAAAATAAATATGGCTGAAGAATGATAAAGAAAATTGAAACGACGAGTATTAAATGTTTCTTAAATTTTATTACTAACAATAGAATAAAATTCATTGGAGTTTTAAATGAACGTATCTATTAAATTGGCGGTAGAATCAACATATATGTTAAATCAACCTTAAAATTTATTCGAAAGATTTTTTGTTCAAATCATTATCAAAGACTGACATGACAGATTATTTGTTGGGATATTAATTTCTTTTTAATGATTTCAACAACTATGATTCATCTGATGTAAATTTATACTTGTAAGAAGATCAATATAGGAAAATTATGGAACATCATGAGTGTGACATGTTAAGTCACACCCGATATATTAAGATTGCAAAAAGCACGAGTGTGACTTATAGGACAAGAATCTAACCATTAATTAAATGGATGGTTGATGTTACATCCCATTCGTTCATCACGAGTGTGACATGTTAAGTCACACCTGTGAGAAATTAAATAAATACCATTTGTAATTTATAAGGTGATCAATTAGTTACTATAACCAATAATCAATATGCTTTCGTCAGTTATTTACAAAGATATATGAAAGTCAACCCAAGATTTAACAAGAAGTAAAGTCTATGATTATGCCTTCCAAAATTATGGATGTCTACTAATTCACCTTTTTATAATGTCTACATTTATAGACATCATTTAGGTTGGGAGGTCAACTGTGGAAGAAAATATTCTCTCATACATTATAAAATTAGAAATCTATTATCTATTGAAATAAATTAAATTATAAATAATAATAATATTTATATATTTTAATTTAGGTTATGAAATGAAACCAAAATAAAATATTAATATTAAAGGTTTTGATTAATGTAGCATATTATTAATTTTAATATATTAACAATTTTTACATTACTATTGACAATATATACTAATTTTTGCTTGTAAAAAATTAAATTAATTTTATACAATAACTTTCCTAATTGATACAATTTTAAAAGTACTTGAAAAATAACCAATTTATTGATTCATAAAAATGTTTGTTTTCGAATGTAGATAATCTAACAGAGAGAGTTCAACCTTTTAAGTATTGTTAAAACCAATAGATTAAATATGAATTTAATTCATTTTCTTATGGAATCACTATTGTATATATGCATTTAAAGGGTGTAATTCACCTTATTATAATGTTATAGTATTGCTGAATAAAATAATACATTTGTATACAAAATAATATATATGTATATATCATTTAGTTTGAGAGGTTAATTGTTGAATCATACATTATAAAATTAAAATTGTATTTTTATTGAAATAAAAATAAAAATAAAAATAAAATATTTATATTTATATTTATATTTATCTATTTCAATTTTGATGATAAAATGAAACCGAAATGTTTTGATTAATGTAATTTATTATTAATTTTAATATATTAACAGTTTGTACATTGCTAAAATATATACTAATTTTTGCTTGGACAAAATTAAATTAATTTTAAAAATAACTTTCATAATTTATAACCACTTCATTTATTCGTAAAAATATTTGTTTCTGAATGCAGATAATGTAACAGGAAATTAGACTCCTTTTGCTAACTTCAACCTCCTAAGTAATGCTAAAACCGATATGTTATCTACGAGCTTGCAGCAATGAAGTAATACAATCTATCAAACATTTACAACATAACTTTTACGTACAAAAAATAGAATTGTATCATGGTAAAGTTCGTCGAGGGCTTGCAATTGATGGGATGGGTTTTTGGGGTTGTATTCCTGTCTTCTTTCCACAACTTCACATGTGACAAGTCTTGAACCAGTTACATGATAAGAGAGAGCATAAATACCAACTTCACGGTCTAATGATCCTAAAATAGTTTTAATCATATGAATGTTAATATTAGCCTTCTTTTGATAGCCTTGTTTTGATCTCATAACTTTGACAACTAAACGTAACAGGTGGGCAGATCTTACCTGGTTGGCTATTTGAGACTGCTGAAAACTATAACCACTCTTCGAATCTCAAAATCACAAATTACCATTCTCACCTACAAAATTATGAAGGAAAACTCGTAAGAAAATCTCATTCACCAAATGGAAAAAATAAATACTCCTCCTATCCACCACTTATAACAAGTAAGGAATCAAATGCAGGCCAAGGTTGCACATGAAAAAGAAAAAGATGAACTTAATTATATTTGCAGTTGATGATGGAACAAGAAGAGGATTAAGGTAGAGACATTATTTAATTCTGCAGTCACACTTATTTCAGCACAACTTTTTAATTCTTATATATCTGACCCCCAACTAACTTTAATGATCCTATAGAAAAAGCCCCACCAAAAAATGGATTGTTATAAAAGACACCGTTCAATGTTGAATAAGGTTAAAGGACCTAATAGGTATGCACTAACAACTACATATGATAATAAAATAGTCAATTTAGTATCAGTCTCCTCAAAGTATTACCAACACAATGAAAGAAACTCATAACATGTATTACTTATAAGGGTAGGTGTTTCAATACAATTCATGAGTTTACTGAATAGATAGCAAAATATGTCAATTGCAGCGATAGGAACATCAAAATTTACAACATTCTTTTTTGTCTCAGAAAAACAAATTAGTTTGTGTTTCAAATAACCTTGTAAATTAGTCATCTGATACATATCAAGTGTAGAAGGCCCATATGCACACCGAAGATGCAAATTTGAAAAGAATACAAAGATATATTATCTTAGAAAGTAAGAAGAATGATAAACTACAGGTTTAAGCAACAGTGTTTAACGACTTACAATATATTGGGAAAAAAATCTCCTTTAGGAAGACTAAATTTTTTAAATATTGTCAACAGATGTAAATGCAAAATAATTAATAAGAAAACAAAGAAATGAATACATATAAGATTCACATAAAGATATACTGTCCTAGAAAATAAGAAGAATGATAAACTACACCTTTAAGCAATAGGGTTTGACGACTTACAATATATTGGGCAAAAAATCTCCTTTAGGAAGATTAAACTTCTTAATATTGTCAGTAAATGTAGATGCAAAACAATTCATGAGAAAAAAATAAATGAATACATATAAAATTCACATTGTCACAAAACCAAATGTATACAAAAACAAACGACAAATATTTTCTCATCGCCAATAGAAAACATATACGTATGCCCTTGGCTGACAACAAGGCCTACAAAAAGAAATATGCTAACTGATTAATTCTGGAAAATTAAGATTAGTCACATGCAATTGCAATAACACAGGAGAGAACAAGAATTAACTACCTCCTACTTGTTCAATGTGTCCAATTAATGTCAGCCTCAACCTTACAAAAGCAACATCCAATATCTGGTCAATTAAACTCAGGAGAAAATAACACTTTTAACATATCGTTCCACTAATTGTTTTCAAAATTGTGAAGTTATTTGACGACATAATAGCCAAACCAAAAACAATAAGTGTAAATAATCACAATGGAATGGAACCTATAGATTTTTTTGTTTCAAACCATTTTCCATTAATAACAACTTAAAAGAATTTTATTGAAGAAGACTGCATTGAAGCTATTTTGACTTCTATATCATCACCATCATATGTCGAACAATTAATTGAATATATTGCCAATGGAGAGAACCTTTTGTGACTACAAACACCAAAAAAACATGTAAAGAGAAAAATCTCAAAAAAAGAAAATTAAGGAACAAGTTTGGTAAAGATGAACTAACTCATACCTTAGGAGGCTACAGCGGTTGAGTCCTTAACTTGGCTATCTTGGTGTTCAACTAAACAAGATAGTACTCCGCATAAAAACTTTGGAATTAAATAAACTTCACAAAAGCAATATATTTAACAATGTTATCAATCAAGAACTAAAGATAAAGGGAAACAAATCATCTATGCACATATATAACGGCGCACTATAGATATAATAACTATGGCTTTACTTTTTCGAGTTCAAGCCATCTCGGCCTCAATTTCTTTAATCTTCTCAATACTCCCCATATTTTCTCCAGCTGACTAAAACCATCAAAAGACATAGACAAAAAGATTTAGTCTTTAACAATAATTAACATGCCTTTTTCATTGTCAACCAAAACAAATGCAAGTCGACATTGTTAAGAGGATATACAAACTCAGGAAAATTAGATTAAAGCAACATATTCAACAATGTTACTAATCAAGAACTTAAGATGAAGGGAAAAAAACATCTACACATATATATAACGGTGCAGTAAGGATATAATACCTATGGCTTTATTTTTTTGGGTTCGAGCCATCTCGACCTCAATTTGTTTAATATTTTGAATAATCCCCAAAATTTCTCTAGCTCATTAAAACCATTAACAGAAAATAATAGACAGAAAGATTCAGTAAGAGGGAACAAGATTTGGTAAAGATGAACCAACGCATACCTTATGAGGCTCTTATGAGGCTCCAGCAATTGATTCCTTAGCTTGGCTACCTTAACTCCTAAATACACCTGAGGAGGATATGTTTATGCGTTGTCGTTAATCGTCAATAAATTTTTAAAAGGAAAAGCAAGAATTGAATAATAATAACAATTGAAAGAAAATAAATAAGATCATTAAACTGAGAATTGTCACCTGAGAAGAACTAGATGAAGCCAAAGGAGGAGGAGAGAGGAGAAGAGAGAAAGAGCTTTGTGATTGCTTAAAAGTAGAACATGCAAGAGTGTCGATTGAAAAGTAAATGACTCTATCAGTGTGTAAAGATAGAACATTCAAGAGTTTGGGTTCAAGAGTAAAAGGCTCTGTCAAATAGAACATTCGAGAGTCTCAGTTGTAGAGTATAAAGGGTTATGTGAGATCCACCTGAGGATCTTACTTATTATTTATTACTGGAACAATATGTCTCGCGGGTGTGACATAACCCATGAGAGGCATTTGTATTTTAATACTCTCACTGGTGTGACTTAAGAAGTCACACCCATAAGAAGCATTTATATTAAATTTTTTTCAACTTTTTTTACTTCCTTATTTACAGCAATCTTAAGTGAGAAGCATTTATATTAAAATTTTAAAATTTTATTTTTTTACCTTCCTTATTTACAGCAATAAAATTATAATTTTATTTTTAGTACTAAAATTATCAACTTTTATTAATTTTTTTTAACTTTTTTTTTACCTTTCCTTATTTACAACAATAAAATTATAATTTTATTTTTGGTATTAAAATTATAAGCTTTTATTTATAGTTTTTCAACTTTTTTTTTACTTTCCTTATCTACAACAATCTTAAGTGAGAAGCATTTCTATTAAAATTTTCAACTTTGATTTTTTACTTTCCTTATTTACAATAATAAAAATATAATTTGTTTTTATTATTAAAATTATCAACTTTTATTTTTTACTTTCCTTATTTACAACAATCATCCTATAATTTTGTTTTTAGTAGTTGTAGAATTGACTTACACTTATAATACATATTATTTATGATAATACATATTACTTATTAGTTAGCTAAACAAAAATTATTTAAAATGTCTCACGGTGTAACCTAAGATTTCACACCTGTGAGTATTATGAAGTTCGTGCTTAGTGGATGGTAAGTCATCCTATAAAACGTGATTGTAGGAACAGAAGCCATCCTATAAAACGTGTTCGTAAAAAGAGAAGCCAAGAGTCACGATTGTGACCATTTTAGTCACAGGCGTGATACAGGGAAGCATTCCAACTGCTAGATGAAATAGACGAATGGGATCGATTTCGTGGTCATTCTTCTTATTCGTCCTTAGTATTTATACTTAATAAGTCATCCTATAAAACATGGTCGTATGAATAGAAGCCATCCTGTAAAACATGGTCGTAGGAAGAGAAGCCATGAGTCACGACTGTGACCATTTTAGTCATAAGTGTGACACAGGGAAGAATTCCAACCAATAGATAAAATGGAAGAATGGGACACATTTCGTGGTCGTCCATCCCATTCGTCCTTAGTATATATACTTAATAAGCTTCAATGGCTAAATGAATATGGTAAAGTGAGGATCAATGAACAAGTGTTGATTTTACTCTTAATTAGAAGATAATATGATGAGGTGCTGTATCATGTAGTGCCTATGCATATTGGCCATGTTCTCTAAGTAAGAACTTGGGAATTTGATATAAGGTCCATAAAAGATAGGTTTGCAAATATATCTTGTTTTATTGCAAACAATTAACATATGACTCTTATGCTATAGACACCTAAACAAGTGTATGAAGATTAGCTCAAGTTAAAAGGAGAGAGCCATGGAAAGAAGAGTTAGATAAAAAATGAGGATGAGTGATCAAAAAAGAGAAAAGTAGGAAAATTTGAGAGAAAAGGGAAAGAGAGTGCTAAGAGAAGAGAAAACTAGAGTGTTGAGAGAAAATCGAAGAAACAAGTGAGCTTTTATACTAAAGAAAGTGAGATCAAAAGAGCTTTTTATTTGAACTAGCCTATAATTGTAATTTTACACAAAAAGGCTAGTTTTAGTACTAATAATCTTGATGTTTTCTTTTGTAGTATTTTTATTTCTTTGTTTCAATTTTCAAGATATATTCTCAAATGATGTTCTTAATGGTTTACTAGTAATTAGGAAAATTGAACATTGAATTGATTTCATACTTAACATTACCATTTTAAAGCGACCAACCTATAAAAGTAATTTGGAGGAGATTAAAAAACTTTAAGACAAGTTAAGGAGCTTTATTGAAATGGTATAGTAAAAAGAGCATGAGTTATCCTTATGCCCAATAAGGATTGGTAGAAGAAAACATGTACTGGTTGATTAGTTATTAATAAAATAATGACAAAATATCAACGTCTATTTCTAGATTAGACAACACGATTAATGCTAATATAACCTATCAATCCTCCCTATATTACTAATGCACTAGCACTCTCTCAAAGAAATCCTAGAAACACACATTCTTTTTTTAAAAAATTATTATGCCTAATTGCATTAAATGTAGAAAAACTAATCTAAAAGGTATGTATACTCTTTTTTCAGTTCCTAGTGAACCTTAGGTTGATATTTATGAGGATTTTGTTTTGATTTTACTTAGTCCAAGAGCGGTAAAGATTTTATTCAAGTTGATGGTGATAAGTTTAAAACTATTAATGCAACAAATATAGTTGATTTGTTCTTTAGGGAGAAAACATGACTTTATGATATTCCTAGGAGTATTATGTTTAATAGAGATATTAAGTTCTTTACTACTTTTGGAAGGTTTTATGTGAAAGTTAAAAACCAAATTGTGGTTTTCAACTACTTAACACCTTCAGACGAATGATCAAATTGAGGTAGTTAATAAGATTTTTACTACTTTATTATGTATTATCATTCAAAGAATTTAAAATTTTGAGAAGATTGGTTGTCGTTCATTAAATTTGAATATAATAGAGTTATTTATAGTACTAATGGTTATTTATCTTTTGATGTTGTTTATGATTTTACCCCCATTTATTATATTGGATAAGAGGAGTAGCTTAGATGGTTAAAAAAAAAGTTAAAATGGCAAAATAACTATATGAAAATGTTTAATGACACATTGAAAGGAAAATTGAGGAATACACATCCAAAGCAAATTAAGGGAGAAGGAAATTTGTATTTTTACCAAATGACTAAGTATGGGTGCACATAAGAAAAGAGAGATTCTTAGATCAAAGAATATCTAAATTATAACTAAAAGGAGACTATTCATTTCAAGTTTTTAAATAATTTAATGATGATACTTATAAATTAGATTTTCTAATATGACAAAACTTTTAGTATTTCTAATTTAACTCCTTTTCATGTAAGAGATGATTCAAAGACAAATCTTTTCAATGAAGGAGGAAATGGCGTAAATCAAGTGGCCTTTGATCATTTGAGTTTGCCATGTAGACCAATTACGTGAAAAAGAAATAAAAAGGCTTCAATATGTACTTAAGATGGTCAGAGAAGTGATTATACATGTGGAATTGAGACAAATTAAAGAACAAGCATCAAGTTAAGGTTTTAAAAGACCTATATCTGAATATGACCTTGAGCATCATTGTTCATAAGTTCTTATAACTTGTTAGACAACTTATTAGAGAGGCATGGTCACTAATATGCAAGAGAAAAGGTGGTGCTCTATACACTTACCAGCTAGAAAAGTTGAGGGAAAAATGAAGAAGATGAAGGTTGTTTCATTGGTGTATAATGTTTATTTCCAATTGATTACGAGTCTTTATACTTCTCCATTTAATGGTTTAATGGGATGGGATACTGTTTGTTTTATTTTGTCAATTACCTTGGTAGGATCTGTTGTTTCTTAGGAACCATCCAAGTAAATATATATTACGATATCAACAATGGAGGCTGAGTTTATGATTTTGGAGCTGGCAGAACGGGAAGCTGAGTGGCTAAGGAATCTCCTAGCAGATATCCCACTTAAGGAAAAACTAGTTCCTTCTGTGTTTCTTCATTGTAATTTGCAGACAATCATTCATATTGCTAAGAACAAAGCATATAATGGCAAAAGTAGACATATCATATTGAGACGTAAAATTGTTTATACTTTGATTAGACATGGTGTAATCTCTCTAGACTAGGTCAAGTCAGAGAGAAACCTAATGGATTTGTTTACAAAAGCTTTAAGTAGGAAACTATTTTCAGAGCGTGATAAAAGGAAGAGGTTGAGCCCAATTGTGTAGTAACTTAGTGATGGACAACTATCTTTGGTAACCAAGTTCAATGAGTCAAACGAAGTCATGTGGTGACTACTTACTTGTACTTTTTTGTGGGATAATTGTCACATACTTAGCTTTAAATTCTTGGGAAAAGAAATCCCAAGTCAGAGGTACCGGCAGCTGAGGACTCCTCAAAACGAACTTCCACCATGCATAAGCTGCTCCCTGCAGAAGGGTGACAGCACAGTGCACCATCTGCTCAGCTGGACAATTAATTTCATCCAATACCTTTTTCACCTTCTCAATCAAGAACTCAGCCCTTTCACATTCCACCAGAGATGTCCCAGTAAATTCCTCGGCTCCATACTTCCTCAGCTGATCAATCAGAGCCTTAGGTGCAGTCATACGATGCAACAATGTCATCATATCTTGGGACAGCTTAATCAAAGCCTTGCCCTGAGCTGGAGGAGGAGGTGGCACTTTACCTTCACCTCAATTGAGGTCTAGATATTACTGGATGAGTTTGCTCCGGTTGATTGTTCTCAGCAACTTTGTCAACAGTATTGCGAGATCCTTCCATCGTTAATTCTATAGACAAAATATGGGACACCGCATTAGGTCAGAACACAACTTGTACACTCAAATAGAAGCAATAGTTAAGCGCTGGTTAAACCAGAATCGCCTAAACTATGCTCTGATATCAAAAAGATGTAGCACCCTAATACCACCTGGGAAGATATTCCGAGTGCCACATACACATAGAACACACTGAACATGAAGCATTTTGAAACATACAAAACACTTTATACATACATTACCAGAATCTCAACAAACATACATCGCATATCAAAATTTCTGAAAGAAGCCTGAATTAAGGTTATTACAACCCATCAAAATAAAATTCAGGATTCATATACATTAGATACAAGTCCAAAAACAATCTCAAATTACATATGAACAAAACAAAAATCAGACTCCTTTGGCCATCGCGGTTGTCTTGTCCCAGTTCCTACGTCCCTCTTTCAAAACCTACACGGGGCAAATCCACCGTGCTAAGCATATAGCTTAGTGAGTCATAACTAATCTATGGATAAACTGACAACTTATCATACTGAATCATATAATAGCATATACATGCATTAAACAATAAATCAGACATAATGTATTTCATAACAGACTTTATATAATTAACAGAACTGAATATCACAAGAGGCTATAAACCCTTCTAAATCAGAATAATAATGTTTATGTCATAATCAAACATATATATCAGAATTACAAAACTAGATAACTGCTAATCCATCAACAGAAGTGGATAACGGGACTTATACAGAAGAGATCGAAGTCTCAACACCAAAGTGTTACAGAAGAGACTGAAGTCTTGGCACCTAAGTGTCAATATCATAAGATACCAAAGTGTCAAAAATAAAAGACACCGAAGTGTCAATAACAGAAGACACCGAAGTGTCAATAACAGAAGACATCGAAGTGTCACAGAAGCAGCTACAGACCCTTCTAGGCATGCCTATTTACCCACAACTAGGACTTAACAAAATCAAAACAAAAATGTCTGAAATTCAATTCACATGTTAATCTAACAGCTTTGCAAATCATTCAATAGACCAAAAGCAGTAGCAACAAAATAGTCAAAGCAAAACTATCAAATTTGACCATCTAAATTACTTACAAAATTTACCCTCTAAAATTACTTATAAAATCTCCCTTATTGCTTATTGCCTCCCGGTAATATCTAGAATCGGTCGCTCGATGGATTCCTCTAAAACATTTAATACAAACACATATCATTATTGTGCATAATTATGAATTCAATTATGCACATTCATGTATACTGAATATGTATGATGGATGTTTATGACAAATTCCGGGTTTCTTATCCTTAATCTTGTTACATTCTCAATCATTTGAAGTCATACTCAATTCCTCAATTCAGATTTATTTCACATCCAACTTTCGGGTCCACTTTGTTCAATTATTATCACCAGGTAGATATGGTAATTAGGTAATACTTCCTTCTAGAAAGTTGTCCCTCTTTATCTTAGGTTTCCAATGATACCAAGTTCATTCAATTTGGTTTAGTATACTGAAAGTTATACTCAAAAGATTTTAGACTATTCTTAAGCTACATCAGAACTCTTATCTCAACTTCCAATCAGATTCTAAAATTCCTAGAGGCAGAATTAGAATTTAATCTCTTCATAAAATTTGTAGCCTTATGTTTCTAGTTTAATCTAAATAAAAAATCACTCCATTTAGCCGCTGCAAACTTCATCCTTCAAGTTGGCTGCGGTGAACTTTGACAGAATCATACTTCATTCTCTAGATTTTTACCTTCAAGCCAATTTTCCAAACTCTTAAAGACATAATTAGAATATAATTCCTTCATGAAAAATTTAGCTCTATGTCTCTAGTTTACTCTAAATCAAACTTAATCCAATTCAGATAGTTACAGATCATGTTATGCCTTAAAGACAGATGCATGTTCTGTAAAATTCTGCATATCCTAACTCCATCTCGCTTCAAACTTTCACCAAGTTATGCACATCTCTGAATCTACTTCTATATCATCTGAACTCATTCTCAACACCATTCAAAACCAAGTTTTTAATCAGGTACTAAAATTCGATGCATGCATGTGAAACCATTTTTAACTCTCTCTCTCTTTACTGTAAATTCCTATCTTTCATCACTATTACCGAAATGCCTCATACACAATTCATGCATGTATTCCTTTTCTCAATCGTGAAACATCATCAAACTCATACAAATTAAAGCAATAATAAATCACTTGCTTGATTCACACTTCAAATTTTCCAGCAAAAATTTCAGAAATGAGGAGAACAAATAATAGGTGTCGGTGATGGCAAGGAAAGAAGGAAGATGTGTGTTTAGTGGAGACTAAATAAAGGAGTTGTAGAAAGTTTCCTACCCAAACATGACTTAGGTGGCTTCATCATACAATGCCACATGTCACCTTTGTATGTAACCTATTTGTCATCAATGTAAGGCTACCACTTGTCACTTAGTAATTTGTCCAATTGTAAATTCTTAATAGGTCCATTTGTCACTCCATAATTTGTCTCTTAACTTCTTTATTTTTTTCTTAATCTAAAATACATCAAATTTTCAATAAATTTCCAAAACATCCTAAATGTCTCCAAAAATGTAGAATTAATAATAATAATACACACCAATTTAATAATCCAAGACAATTAATCCATAATTCACCAAAAATTCCAAAATAGCAACTATTATCACCAAATAAATTTGTAACACATTTAATCCAACATTCTTACTTTAATCCCCGAAAAATGTCATGAATGCCTGTATAATATTAGTATGAGTCCAAAAAGGCATATGCACAAATAAATAAAAACTTAATTATGCCAAGCATACCATACATTGAAATTCCTTAATATTCTAACCACTAATATAGGGTGTTATAGCCTCTATCTTCATTGGATCCATTTGTATGCCTTGTCCAAATATGATATGACCCAAAAATACCATTTGATCCAATCAAAATTCACACTTATTGAATTTAGCATACAGTTGTTTCTCCCTCATAATCTGTAAAATCACTCTCAGATGCTCATCACGTTCTTCTCTGCTCTTTGAATACACAAGTATGTCATCAATGAACATAATTACAAATCTATCCAGGTAGGGCTGAAATACCTTATTCATCAAGGCTATAAATGCAGCTGGGGCATTAGTTAACCCGAACGGCATTACTAAAAACTCTAAATGTCCATACCTTTGCTATCTTTAGTTAATAATACCCAGATCTCAAATTGAGCTTAGTAAAAACCTGAGCTCCCTGAAACTGATCAAATAAATCATCAATTCTAGGCAATGGGTACTTATTCTTCACTATAACCTGATTTAGTTGCCTATAGTCAATGCATAGTCTCAAGGTACCATCCTTCTTCTTCACAAATAGGACTGGAGCTCCCTAGGATGAAACACTGGATCTAATAAATCCCTTATCCAATAACTCCTGTAACTGAGTCTTCAGATCCACAGGAGTCATCCTATATGGGGGAATGGATATAGGAGCGGTACCTGCAACTAGATCAATTATGAACTCTATTTCTCAATCTGGAGGTAAGCTAGGTAATTCTGCGGGAACCACATCTAGGTATTCCCTAACTATAGGAATGTCTTGAATATTCTGCACAACTGGAGTATCAATCAAGTGGGCCAGATAAGCTTCACATCCACCATACATTAACTTCAAGGCACTCACAAATGAGATCAGTCTGGCTGGCATTGCTTGGCTAATACCTCTAAACACTACCCTCGATTGATTAGGAAACTCTAAAATTAGTTCTTTCCTATAGCAATTCATGATGGCCCTATGAGTATTGAGCCAATCCATTCCTAGAATAATATCTATCTCCCTCAACTGTAATATAATCAAGTCTGCTTCCAATTCTAACTGTTCAATTCAAGTCAAGCATTTCTTATAGACTTCCCCAATCACCTTGGTACTACCTATCGGTGTACTCACCTCTAATCCACATCTCAAATATTTTGTATCACAATGCAGCCTAGATGCCAAATGTTGTGTGATAAATGAATGCGTAGATTCAGGATTTAGCAATGCAAATGCTTTATAATCAAAGATAAGTAACACACCTGCTTTTTTACACAGAATATCACATGTTTTAAAATGCGAATACAATGCACGTGAGACTCACTTTCACTTGTTATTGTTGTTGTTGTGACTGAGTGCTTTTTTACTAGCTCATATCCATTAGTAGATACCGAGTACTTTCACAACTAAGCCTAAGGCTTTGATCACAGTATAAGCTTTAAGCTCTTTACATTGGCAACTCCAATCACAATTGCTTTTATCTTTCATGCATTCATGTAATAAAATGCTTTACATTTAGATATATATAATCAGTCACTTGATTTCAATTTTACTTTCACATTCATATACATCATCGAACCTTGGTCCGGCATTCCATAATAATGTGGAGTATCACTAATTTATTCCAATTCACATACAAGGAGCACTTCATTATCACAATCATCAAATCAAAATCATCGGACCTTCATATCTGGAACCCAACAATCAAATCACATTCATAGATGATTCAAATCAGAAATTAAGCAAACAAATAATTAAATAAGACTGTCTAGGATACTCACAGTTTACTCTTAAACCTAATGCCTAGAAGTTCCAACAATATCATGAAGTGATCGCTCTACTTGTTCTCCTATATGCAATCATATACAAAAATTACATATTTAGGTAAATAGTTAATCATAAGCACATTCATGAACGTATCATGTATTATGCATGTTCAATGACAATTTCTTGTGTATGTTTCTTTAATACACTTTATAAGCAATTTCAACACCTTCCAAACATTCTTTAATCTCAAAAATTCTTTACTCAACTTCCACTAAGAAATTGAAATTCTTAAAGACAGAATTAAAATTCAATTTCTTCATACAATTTGTATCTTGATGTCTCTAGTTTACTACAAGTCAAAAATCATTTCAATTAGATACATACAGATTAAGATATTGTCAAAATACCGAACCATGTTTAGTGAAAATACTCCAATTATGAAATTCCAGAATTGTTCATAATTTCCTTCCCAGTTTAATTAATCAATCTCTACCAAATGATTTTAGATGACTATAATTTTTAGTGTAGATGTAAAAAAATGTGGTTCAAGTCTAATGGTTCAAGTTCCATATCATTTGGAGGTTGGAAGAGGAAGTTATATCCAAAAGAATCAAGGATATTCAAATTTAAGAGTTTCAACGTTTTAGAGTCGTGATCGTGCACATGCACGATCGCGACTTTCTTCTTTTTCAGTAGAATCACGATCATATATTTTTCAACAAAGTCGTATACGATCATGACCTGCTGTGTTTTCTTCCCTCTTTTTCTACCTTGCCATTTTTGACCCACAACCAGACATTTTTAAACAATACTTTCTTATAAACAAATGTTCCTCAATATCTTAAGTTTCTAAAGACATCAAATTCATACATTTTGGTGCTTTATCATGCGAGTTATGATCAAAATACCACAGCCTGTATACATTTGGAATTTTGGCTAGAGCATGATCATGCAATCAAGTTGTATAACCCATATCTCTCAATTCCAATATCCAAAAATCACGAACTTTATATCAATTGAAATATAAGAGAATAAGCTATAACGTTTGTGAAGAAACCTTCGTCTAATTCGGCAGAAATCAATACAGTTCATTCAATAACTATAAGACCTAATTTCTATCACTGGTAGTTTGAAATTCTTAGAGACAAATTTAAAATTTGACTTCTTCACGGAAGTTATAGACAAATGTTGCTAGTTTGATATGAACTAAAGGTAAACTCATTTGAAAATCTATAGCTCAAGATATAATCAACATACAGAAACATGGTCAATGAAAATTCTCCAGATCAACATTCCAACACATTTCCTCACCTTCGTCCAATCAATTATTTTCAAATCAATTCATATGGCTCTAAATTTTCCCATAGAGAAAGAACAATGTCTTAGGAGTCTAGTGGTTCAACTTTCAAGTCATTTAGTGGTTAGATGACAAAGTTGTAGCTAAAAGAATCAACATAGTTCAATTTTTGGAAAAACCCTTCGATGCAACTCTTCTTCTCTTCTCATTTTAAAACACAAATTTCTTCTTCTTCCCTTTTTGTAGGTTTTCTCACTTCTATCTTATTCAATTCACATATCTAATGTATAAACCAAATTTTCTGCTTCCATCTTAGGTCATCACAACTCAAACAAATTGAAAATCCAAGATTTAACAATAAACATCAAAACAAATCACTATTCACATATATTATCACTTTTCTGCATTTTGCCAGATAACTCCAATTTTCTGCACTTTCCTACACACATTTTCAGTTATTAAGCACTATCATTTTATAGACTCTGAACTATTAACAACATGAAGAATATTTCAATCCTCACATTTATTCACCAAAACTACACTTCTTAAACCTCTCAGGCATGTATTCATTTACAATGTTAAAATATCATCAAAAAGCACTTACTTGGTTCAGCAAGGTTTCCAGCAGTGGAAATGAATCAAACGCACAAATTATAAAGCTGATATTTTAGTGTTGAATAATACAAGAAGGAAGTTTGGAAACCAATGTTTTCAGTGATGAAGAACATCACAATAATTATTGTTTTTATCAAATACATAACCACGTGCCTTAAGCCAATCTCTCCACATATCATTATTGCATCCATTTGTCCATTTTTCAGCATTTTTCTTAGTCAAAAAATAGTCTAAATTTTTTAAAATTCACCAAAAATTTCGAAATAATACTAATAGCCTCCAAATAAAAATTTAACATAAATAAGTCACAGTTCACATTTTAATCAATTAATCATACCCAGAAAATGCCATTGAATGCATGCACAATTATTTTATTATCAAAAATAAATATTCACATATGTGTGAATATACTATGATGCATGAGCATAAAATCGCACTTCTAATTTCTCACAGTACACTCAATTCACTATTTTGAGGTCTAATCCCAAATATGGGATGTCATAGTACACTAAGTCATTATTCCAACCGATTCCATATATCTGGCAAACAGACCTTTTTATATCCTAAAATACCATGTTTGCCATAATAATCTCCTCCACGATCAAATTTGACTATCTTGATGAATTTTCTCAATCATTCTCATCCTTTAGTCTTTAAGTAAGAACACATAAACTGTAATGGGAATAATCATCAACAAATCTTAGAATATATCTAAAATTGCACAATGCAATTGTATAGGGTCTTTTGATATATGTATGTATCAAACTCAATAAGCCAGAAATACGAGTTGACCCATTTTCTTTATTTTAGTAAGCTTACCCCAGCAACAATTAACGCATGTTTCCATATCATCATAATCTAGAATTGAGAGAATGCTTTCCTTAATCAATCTCTCAACCCTAGCTCTGAAAATGGGGCTTAACCTTT
Organism: Erythroxylum suave; assembly: GCA_027563595.1. Taxonomy (NCBI): domain Eukaryota; kingdom Viridiplantae; phylum Streptophyta; class Magnoliopsida; order Malpighiales; family Erythroxylaceae; genus Erythroxylum; species Erythroxylum suave. Next base: position 7,969,937 of record JAOSBN010000006.1, on the reverse strand, counting down.
ATGCCACAACATGTATGATTTATCCTTCATTAGGGTCGTCTTTCTTGACTTGTTTTACAAAATACAAAGAAACATATATCTAATTTGAGGTAAGACACATTCTATACAAACCATATGACACGAAAGTTGTATCATTATGTTTTGCATAAAACAACAACTATACTTCATAAGCATTAATTATAAAATGTTAACCTTGTTTTCCCAACATTGACACAAAGATTGCATATAAAATGTGTAATGTAAAACCAAAATGAACTTTGCAACAAGGTTCAGAATATACTCCTCAATAGATATCTGAGCATCTCCTTCTTTGTTGTCAACCATCAGTTTCTCCCTTTCTTTATTTGGCTCTATCCTCGATATGAACCCCTACATTATGGAAACGTCATAATCAGATGCTCTATTATCTAGTCACCAAAAGCCAAATGTGGCTACAACATAATTGGATTCATGAATTACTAAGCCAAGGAGTTACCTAATGGTTGCCATCTTTCCTTCCAGGCCTTATACCACTTACCTTCTATCTTTGATCATAAGAGGCTTCTTCTTTGCCTTTAGTTGCTTTAAAGGTTGTAGAAGTAGCAAGCTTGAGTTTCTCCTCCTCAAAAATGTAACTGGCAATCAAAGCATTAAAGTCCCATTCCTCATCCAATGCATAATCTGTTGTCACGAGATTACTAAACTCTGTAGGGAGTGTACTCAGAGTCTGATGAACTATGAAGACTTCAAGAAGAGGAATATTTAGCATCTTTAATCTACTGTGAAGATGGATCATTCTTAATATGTACCTCATCACTCCCCCTTCTCTAGTATACCTCATGGAGAACAATTCTTTTCATCAAGGCACTTGTCTCAATATTAGGTGAGATCATGTACCTTTGGGAGACATTGCTAAGAAACTCCTTTACTATGTTTGTGTTCAGAAGTCTACTAAGTAGATGGTCAGGTATGGATCTCTTAATAGTCATCAAAAATAATTTGTTAGACTAATCCCAGACAGCATAAGTTTCTTTATAAGATCTCGAGCTCTTAGATGTAGGTGGAGATGACCTATTTATACGTACAGCCATATCAATTTCAGCCATCTTCAAAGCATTCAAAGCATCCTTTATCCACTTCTGCAATAGTGACATTATGATTGTTGACCGAAAAGGTGACTGCAAAATAACAATATAAAGATCAACATAAATGTAGGATAACAACAATACTCAAGAGAATCCAATCGCATAGATTATGAAACAAATTTAGGCTGAATACATAATATATACAATTAGACCTCCACATAAAAGCGATCAGAGTATAAACCATCAACTCTCATGGCACTACCACCTTTAACTGAATAAACCATTTAAACAACGACTTTCCTTTATCTAATGTCTTTATGCACATCTCAAAATCTTATGTAAGGTCAACACCTTTGTGAAGAATAACCAAACTTAAGATCAAAGACAACCCCCTTCATACAAGTAGAATAATTTAAAAACTGACTCGAAAGGCCACTTTGGTGACTACATCCTCATTAGTATCCAAAAGGTCCACAAACACAAGGGATACATCTTTATGTTATCCTCACATTCTGGGCATACCATACATGAAAATGTAACATCAATAGATGCAAAACTTGATTGCACAATCTCATTTTCATACACTCGTGAAAAAAGACATTATCTAAAAACTTTATTTGATACTTTTGTAGAAAAAAAATCTCATTATAGCAACTATCATGTGTCACCGAACACTGAACCGACCACTCGAGACACGAGAAACTCTTGTATCTCCCTTATGGCAAGTTCTTGTATGAAAATTCACTCAAAAACTACTTTGGAATGTCTAATTCCTTTTTCTGGAGTAAAATTACTAATATAATAAATCCAAAAAAATGGGAAAAACACACTATATGAATTTTCTGAACCTAAAAATTGACCCAAAACAACTCGGGACACCCTTATAAGAAATTTGAAAATTTTTGTTTGCTTTTGTTTTGTAGTGCGATGATGTTAGCAATGCGTTAGTGCACTATAGCGCTAACGTCAGCAAGGCATTGTGTTGAGTATTCGACACATTGCTAACGTCAATGTGACGTCATTGCTGACGTTGCTGACCATGACCTAGGATGGCAAGTGCAACTTTGAAGCATGCCCATTACTATATGGCACATGCTATTCACAAACCACTCGCACATCACATGTTTACCAACATTGACATGTGCATCACACATGTAGCACGTGTCCTCACCAAGATAGGCCACACATTGAGTATTCGTATACATGTGCTCGCTACACTGCCTCTACCCATCATTGTAAACAAGATGGCGTGTGTGTGGCACGCACCACATGCGTCCTCCATCCCACTGCGCCACACACGCGCGCCAACCTAGCCACCATTAACGTGTACTGTGCATGCATTGAGCACGTTTGCTAATGGTCTCCGTTGAATGCAATGGTCCAAATAATTTACAGCTAGTTTCAATCTCCAAGGCTCATTTTTGACCCATTTTTCAAGGCTAAACACATGTTTACCACTATCATGCAACAATAAGCAAGAAAAAACTAAAAAATGGAAGTTAATTCTCTGAGAACTTTATGGAGTAAAATTGAAAATTCTTTATTTTTAACCACCTGATCATTTCACCGCTCTGATATTATGTATAACACATAACAAGACCTTAGTTACGTATCCTTGATCAAGCGTGAAAGTGAACTAAACAAAGAAATGTGAAAATACCTGATTTTGGTTCCATAACTTCAAACAAGTTTTTCAAGGTCGAAACGAGTGAGAATCCACCACCATCTACACAGGAACTACTCACTGGGATGCGTTAAATCCTTTCTAAAGTTTTCTCAAAACGTGAACTTCTAAATGGGTCAGAGTAACTTTACATTCACGAATGACATGAGCAACTACAGGAGACTTTAACCTCTTTATATAACATTCATATCGAGCTTCTCCATCACAGGCCTGATATGGGTCTGGTCTATACTGATCGAGATCTATTTTTCTCTTAAATTTCAGCCCATTGACTTAGGGTACTCTTGGTTCATGGAGGGCAATGGGAATGAGAATGGGAATGAGAATGGATATAACCATTATAATTATGATGGTTGGTTAAGATGAAGGAATGATTACCATTACCATTGATGGTGGTTGGTTTGTTAATAATGTTGAGAAATAAATTTTTGTTAAAAATTTGTTTTATATCAAAATTTAAATATATTTTAATTGATTATATTTAATCTCTGCATCTTATTTATAATGACAGAATGTTTAAAATCAAGTATATTGCGGTATTTCCTTTTCAATAGCTCTTGAAAAAAATAATCTAGTATTTTTCTTGCATCAGCATACCATTAGTTACATAATATCCTCAAAAATATAGTTTAATCATCCAAAATATTGTATAATTCATCAACATAACCATAATATCCACCATTCCATTGCTATAATAAAATCAAGTAACATAATTTAATATAATTTACAGTCCTCTGATAATGCAAATAATGTAAAGTATCACAGCTATACACAATATCTTAACCAAAAGCCTTCAATTGATGTAAAATAACCAGGTTAACATTACAAACTTTGTTTGCATCATAACTACGAAATTCCTGACTAATAAAAATAACCTGTTAAGGCAATATCAATTGCGTCATAAATTCCTAATACTTATAAAAATATTAAGATGCTTCCCCGAATAATTCAGCATTACAAATACTTGATGTAAAATCACCAGGTTAACATTACAAACTTTGTTTGCATCATAACTACGAAATTCCTAACTAATACAAAATAACCTAGTAAGGTAACGTCAATTGCATCATAAATTCCTAATACTTATAAAAATAATGATATGCTTCCTTGAATAATTCATAGGTTAGAAGATGCATAGAGGAATCCTTTCTAAATGACTTGGCAAAGCAAACAAAACCTGAAATTTAGTACAATCATTACAGAATATCATAATAGCCTTACCAATATCTACTTGAGATATCCCAATATTAAGAAGCTCACTGATGAGCTCTTGAACCTTCTCATTATTTAGGGAATCAGATTAGACTCCACAATCAAAGCATTTGTAACAGCTGCATATTGTGAGGCCATTTGTGCGCAAATAGACTCAAACTTAATGGTAAAGCTACTTAACCTTGACTTAATAATATTCTGATTTGTTGCTTTTTTTTCTTGTAAGAACTTTCCTTTATTGGTGATAGGTTTTTTTCACCTTTTTATTCCATGGCTACTTGAAGGAATAGCTGAGGATCCTTGTGTATCAAATACCACAACAAGTTTATCTTCACTGTTTGATGAAGAGCTCACTGTCATATTCTTTGGGTTATTAGCCTTAGCACTTGCTTCAACTATATCCTCAGCTTTGAGTCCTGTCGCTCTATCTTTACCACACACCATGTCTAGTTCCCGCAAATATGATAATTTAAAGTTCCACATTCCAATTGCATTCTTGTGATTCTGTAAAAAAGAATTACGAGAAGAAGAAGATTAAAAACGTAATAACAAGAAGAAGTTATAATTATGAGAAAAGAAACTACTAAAATAATAGTTCAATCAACTTTTGAGTTAGATGTCCTTACCAAGCACTATTTATCAAACCATTGTTTCTCACAATTGATCTTATGCTCAACATCATCCCACTGACAACCAATTTGCATAGACATTTCAGAAATGGGATTGTACTTTTTTTAAAACCATTTAATCTTCTAGTCAATGTGGGGATCGACATTCTTATCAAAATTGGGAATCTTGCTCAGCAACATCTTATGCAATTTAACCATGTAATTGTTCTTAAATCTCACATCTACTTTCCATAAAGGATCGCAAGCTAGTTCCTACAAAATGTTGACCAAAGCTTCAACCTCATCATTCTTTTAATACTACTTATTTTTTCCCTTCCCACAGGCAGCCATAGCCATTCCTAATAAAAGTTAGACAATGTAAGAGTTATCAAAGAAATAACATATAACATAAATAACTTTGCTAAAAAATCTAAATATAATGATGTAGTCTAATAACTCATGAGCACATAGTCAACCAAACAAAGATGTTCACATGGGTGCATTTCAAAAGTAATCTAATAACTCTCAGTTATATATTACTAATAGTAAACAAACAAAGATTTTCAACATTCAGGTAAATCAATCAAAATCAAAACATTTCAACAATCTAATAAGCATATAAAACAAACATATCTTAAATTGCTAATCTATATCATTGTCATTGGATCTAGTCGTCCATATGTTATACATGTTGGTTGCCATATTATTCCTGAATGTCAACCACTCATTAGTTGGACTAATTTGTGTAATGTATTCCATTTCATAATCTTCATCATTCTCACCTTCCTCACTCTCCTCTTCATATTCAGTGATTGACCCTTATGGATAAAAGCTTACGAACTTGCAAATCAAGTTATGTAAAAGGGAACAAGTTATTATAATGCGAACTTAGGTTTGAATTGAGAAAAATGACAGGGATACAAGGATCTTCCATCTTCCTTTCAATAATCCGAAGCATCTCTCAATAACATTCCTTGCTTATTTCATATTAAAGTATTCCTCTACCATCTCTGGTCAATGTCCATCGAATTCTTTGAGATGATAGCGTTGCCCTTGATATGGAGCACAAGTAATAACACCCATCATAATTAAACAATAAGTTATAATTGAGTAACATAACTCAAAGAGAAATGAAATTGAATATTGTAATAAAAATTTACCTCAAGGGACTCATAGATCGTGAGACCTTAAGTTTGTATCTCGAAGCACACGACCATTGCGTGTAGAGCCCTCCCAACTAGATAAGAGATATATGAAGTGCATTTTTCGGTAAAAAAACACCTAAAACATTTGTTGAAATACACATCCTTTTCTTGTGTTATATTGGGGCTTATCTTCATTAGGAGGTGTAACTTTAATTAATGTCCCATTTAAGGCTCCTAAGCAACCTTACAAATTAAAACTAAAAGGTGATTTAGCACAAAAAAGTTACGATATTAATGTTATAGGTTAATTATAATGTTCAATTATATGAAAACATTTCCATCTCTCATCTTGACTATCTTGAGTAATAGGCTCTAGCTTCTTGAGCAGAATATGATGCAATCTTATAATTGCATGAAGAACTTGATGGAATTACCAACTCACGGTTTCTTTACTACAGAGAAAAAGTAAGCTTATTGTCCTACTCTTTTTATGGCAAGCTAAGGTGTATATGAACATTGCTACAACCTCTTCTACAGATGTATTCCTAGTGTCTTTTAAGCCCCCATCATCTCTAACCATATCACACAACTCCTAAACATTGCTCTATCCGTACAAAGTTCACTAATGCAGGCATTACCATAATCTATGGTTAATATAAACATCCATCTCATTATATCAATCATTTTTTCTTCCTTTGTTTTAATTTGACAGACTTGATCTTAAAGGTACAAACAATAGATAACATAATAGAATGCTTTAGTTTGTGTCGTCGCTCGTTAATAGGGGGCAAGCCATGTTGATCCACTTTAAAAAATTTAGAAAATAATTGTCCAACATTTAGATAGGGCATCTTCAAAAAGCTAGGTAATGGCAGTGGAAAAGAGATAAAATAATAAGCGAAGGTAATAGAGAAAGATGATCAAGAAGAAGATTAGTTTCTATGCATACTTTAAACCAAATAGCTAATGTACTTCTAGTTCCCAACCTTGATAAAAATATATCAAGTTTTGGTCAATTTATTAATAATGGATATGAATGAACTTTGCTAGTGGTGAATGAGTGATAATTGATATTAAAAGAGCTCAAATTCATGAGAATTTGCATGAAGAAAAAACTCTTTTTTGTTGATAAGAATGTTAAGAAAAGTCTTTTGAAGAGAATACCTTTATAAATGTTGTTAAGTTGCCTATATTAATTAACAAATTAGTAATATGACATAACATAATGGGACATGTTTGTTTTGATGCATTTAAAATTATGGATGACAATGATATTGTGCAAGATCTTTTCAAAGTGATTAAAACTAAAGAAATTTGTCAATCACATCAACTTAGTAAACGAGCAAGATTTTCTTTACAAACTTCTTGGAGAGCAAAGTAAAGGTTAGAACTACTTCACTCTTATGTACGTTAACCTATGAGTAAGGTTTCACTAAATGGGAGTAGACTCTTTGTGTTATTTATGTATGACTATAGTAGATATAGTTGGATTGCATTGTTGAAACAAAGGTTAAAGTGCTTATTAAATTCAAAAAAATGAGTAATAGTGCAAAAAGAAATAAAGGTTTCACTTATTAATAAACTTATATACTTTTTAACAAAATGGAGTAATAGAGAAGAATATTAGAATCATCATAAGAGTGAAAAGTGATCATAATGGTTGAAAAGGTAATACCTAAGAAGTTTTTGATTAAAAGAGTGAATATTTTAGTATATTGGCTATATATACTACCTACCAAAGCACTCGAAGGTAGAACACTATAGTTGATAATTTAGTAAATATTGTGAATGGTGATAATATTATGGAGATGACTCTTAACCACTTCATGAAGAGGAAGAAGTTCTAGATAAGGGTCGAGATGAACTTGACATGAGATTTCAATTAGGAGAATAAAAACCTTTATTGAAATTTATAAATAGGAGTACTTAGTAGATGTTACCCTAACTATATTCAATAAGGCAACAACGAAGAAGGGATGGGTTGCATCTATAAAATGGGAAATTTTCATAAGAACCTTTATTGAAATTTATGAATGAGCATACTTAGTAGATGTTACCCTAACTATATTCAATAAGGCAACAACCAAGAATGGATGGGTTGCATCTATGAAATGGGAAATTTTCATGATAAATAAAAGTGAAAAAAGCACCAATAGCAGCAAAACAACATCAACCCAAAGACAAAACACAACTTAAAATTAAAAGACATCGCATTGAGTTGTCTTATCCTTTTCCTTCCATGTTCAATCATACGGTATAAAGAAATTATGTTTCTTTATATAGAGACATTTATATTGTGCATAAAATAGGAGCTCTTGAATCTAAAAAACACAGGTGTAAATGAAGAACTTACAAGAACTCGATTTGGGTATTTCTTGATGATCTTGTTAGATTCTTGGAGTCGTTCGCCTACATCATTACCACAAACATCGTTTAATGTAAATAAATATATATAATTTCTAATATCGACTATCTTATTGCCAAAGAAATTAGCAAAAAGCAATAAAAGTAACAAACTTGGAGATGTAAGACCAAACAAAATTGAAAGACCGTCATTGTAATAGAAAATAAATTATATATGTGAAGAAGGGTGTTCACAAAAAAAAAATCATCAAAGTAGTTCTACGGTGCATCAATAACAAAAGAACATGCCTTAATCATACTCAACCACCAATTAGTTCTAGAATAGTACATTCATAGATGGACTTCAACATAAGTATGTATGCACTTATATAATGTGTTCTAGAACATTATATTCAGATGAACATAAACAAAAGTGACTTCCAGGGAATGGTGGTTCTAATTCAAGCACAATTAGTTGCCCCGCATTATAAATAGCAAATATGCATACTTGAAGCACAAGAAGTACCAAATTCAACCAATAGCTTTTAGTTATTGCAAAAGCAATCTAAAAAATGCATGTTTAAGTTTATGTCGTGCCCTCTACAATTCATGTCTGACCACATCTATTATTAATTGTGCTAAATCAAAATTTCGTTATCACTTCTTCCCAAAGGCTTATCATTATAAGTAGTTTCTTATTGTAACACGAAACGTATTTCCAATTTCAAGTGGTTCATATTTTCTAGGTGTTATGAAAATAGTGAACTACGGTTGGTCTTAATGATGATGTATTTTACATCTTCAAAGCATGATCACTCAAACAAATTTTGTTTTGTCACTAACTAAAATGTTTTTTTAACTTTTTTCCACAGGCAACAAACACTAGCTCAACCGATAGCTTTGTCTCTCTCAAGAAATCAAAACAAGTGCATGTTGAAGTTTCTACTGTATCCTCAGCAACTCGGGGTTCTACAACATCCAATGTCAATCTTCCTACTTCAAACTTTCATCCTACAATTTGGGATGATCACTTCCTATCCCATATCGTTGTCTAGATGCCTAACCATATGGAGTTATCACCTCAACCTTGACTCATTTGTAGTGTATGTCTGTACACGACTGGTAAAGTGGTTGGCCGCATAATTATGAATATTAAGTTAATAATAAAATAAGAATGATATAATGATTTGCTTGCATCTTTGATGCTTTACTTTTAAGTGATAACGTGAAACTACTTTATATACTTCATGCTTTCTGAAATTATCAACAAAATTTACTCAAGAAAGTAATTTTAAAATTTTCCTGACCCATATTCAACAAAACTTCTTTTGTTGTAGATTTGTTAGGTTTATCTCAAAGAAACAACACCAAAGGTGCTTCGAAGATTATTTGCACAGATTTTCCCATTGGGAAATTGAAGACGCCAAAGCAAGATTTTATAGCAGTCCTCAGGTTTATGTTTGGTTACAAGATTTTACTGGAGGTCATGAAAGAGAGTGTTGGGAAGCCAAAGATTTTCATAGGACAAAAAGAAAAAGAAAACCAACGATAAGTGCGGGGATGCATCTAGCGACTTGAGCCTTTCTAATGAGTTTCTATTATGTTAATATGCTTTTGTACTATGAGCACATGGGTAAAGAATTTATGACAGTATATGGGTAAAGAATTCATGTGAGTTTGCGTATGATTTCAAGATGTTAGCAACCATTATTTCAAGAAATTATATCTCATAAACAAAATTGATTCACTTCTGCGTATCTCATAAACAAAATTGTGAGAGATGACAATATTGCAGAAACAGAAACAAAAGTGTGAGAGATATTCTTATTGGTTTATGGTAGCCGATACTTCGATGGTAGAACTGTAGCATGTGGTGAGTGAAATGAAAAAGAATACTGGTGTGAGTAGTCAGAGCCAGACGAAGGAGAAGAGCTTAACTACAAGAGTCTTGGGCAAAACGTGAGTAAAAAATATATAGCAATGACTCCCATTTCTCTGGATTACGAGAGGAATCAAGTAATGCCCGAAAATTAGGAATCAAAGCTATCCAATCATAGTTCCTTACCAAACATTGCTTTTCATTCCATACTCATTCTTCTTTCCTCGTACCTACTAAACAAGCACACCCTTAAATCATTTTATTAGGTCATTTTGTTATCTTTATCCAGATCAAATTGCGTAACTATTAAGCGATTGTTTCACCACAAAAGCTTAAGCTATTGTGTGAGGCCAACTTAATTAGTTTTATATATTTGCTAAAACACCCTCTCAAGTGAAAGTCCTTTAGGCTTGAAACTTGCACAGGTCCACTATACCTTGGCAGAATTAATTTGATAATAAATAAGTGGGTTGTAGGATTTGATCTCAAGACCATTTGGTCATAAAGGCTCTGATACCATACTAAGCGATAGTTCACCATAAAAGCTTAAGCTGTTATGTGATGTCAAATGAATTAATTTTATATATCCACTAACAGTAACTTAACTGATAAGTTATTAAAAGCCAATAAAATGCAATTACTCATTATCCAATCCTATGGAAAATGTAAAAAATATCCAGCACTTAGTGCCTCCCATGGAATATAATCTGGCTTACAGACTCCTTCTGCCACCACTAAACCTTGTGAACAACCCACAAAGTGCATCCTTAGAGGTGGAGGTACCAAATGAAAGCCCCCGTCTTCAAATTTAGGACGAAGGTGTTGGGTTCCTTATAAGCACATCCACCATCATCGTAACCATGTTGAAGCGAAGGTAAAGCAGATTTGCTTGAACATTTCTTGTGCTCTGGTATCCATGACTTAGTCACACCCTTAAAAATAATTTGATGCAATAACGTGCAATTTGAGAAAATTTGTGAATGGATTCAACTGATAATGCCTCCTTGCTAATCTTCATTTCTTACGTTAGTTTATATACAACACTTGCTAAAATATGCTACCAAGAATTTCTCCTATAAACTAGCAACTAGAATATACTATCCAAAATTATTGCCCCTAAAGTAGGAAGAGAAGCAAGAATACAAGGCAACATGATATATTTAGAAGATATGTGGAGAGATATTAGGAGTCGTGATCTTATCCAACTATCACAATCCCATGCTATTATGTTGATGAACTGTTGAGGAAGATGAGGTCACGACATGGGATGGCCTGCTTTTGTGTGAGTTAATGGAACTCGTTTCTTGCTTTTCACCTGATCCTTTCGATACACTGCTGTAAGAGGAAATAAGAGGCGCAGTGGCTTGAAGGGGATGTCTTTTTGAGAAGGGTCTTATATAAACAATTTCATGCATGGCCTCTAAGGAATTTAAAAAGTAAAAACTAGACAACCTTGTACAGCAAAACACCCACCATTCCAATCTGACATGGATGAGACCTTGGAGGACAAGCTTTCCTACCCAATAAACTATAAACAAATCAAAAGTTGTTGATTGTTTAATGCAAAAAATATAATATGGTTGAACAGATGGAATCATGAAATAGCGTGATGTTCTCATAAAAATGGATTCGGCTGAGTTCAAGCTTCGATATTGAGACTAAAAAATCCAACGTAACGTCGCCATTACATAAAATACTTAGATTGGATGAGAATCATTTATTCAGGCCAACCTAAAGCTATCTTAAATGGGCTTCATTTCAAAGATTTAACTTTTTCCATAGTAATTAATTAGCTTTTTTTGTTGAACGTCTTAAATGGGCTTTAACAAAATTATGCAGTTAGATCTATAATCAATTAAATTTTCTTCTGCAATATATTTATGGAAGATTCAACATTTAGTTTTGATTTACTTCATCACAAATTTCAAAATTGTTATTAATAATTAACAATTTAATTGTTCGTTTGGCAGATTTTGGAATGCGTTGAATGAATTATGAAGGATAATATTGTTAGGAAACCAGGTCGAGATCCAATCCTAATTGCAACGGAATAATCACGAAACTTTTTCGTGACTTTTAATTTCCAAAAAACCAAGATCTATTCAATTCTATAAAATGATTAACACAAATCATAATAAAGCAAAATCTTAATTCGTACCTTATTCAAAAGCTTGATATTCATCTTGTCGTATCCCTCGAACTGTTCCTGAAACCGATCTGTTTCAACCACCGTAGCCGCACAATTGTTTGGCCTCTAACGGTATCCAAAGAATGAGTTGAAAAAACCCTGTAACTATTACAGAGAGGGTTAAGCATGAAGTATTAGCTTCATAGAGCTTAAGCCTATTTATAATAAACTTTGGACATTTTAGTAATTTAATTGATATTAACTAATTTCAATTAAAATTCAATTAGAATTGCAAATAATTTTAATTAAATACCAATTATGCCCATATAAGATT
>JAOSBN010000006.1:7939016-7957440 GCA_027563595.1 Erythroxylum suave | reverse complement strand
TTGAGATATGGGTATGATTTGTGTATGTATGAATGTGAATGAATGTATTTTGGAATTGGATAATGTATTTTGATTGAGTTTGGATTCCAGACGGGGAGTCCGATGATACTGGTTATTGTGTGAGAATATAGAAGTGTGTTTTTAAACCATTTGCAGGTTTGGATTTTTAAAAATGCAGTCGTTATGCTACCGAAATTTTGGTAAATTTGGTAATAAGATGCATTTTGGGAATTGATTACATATATAAGAAGTTTGTATGAATTGAGAGTTTATTGAGAAAATTTTCCACTTGAGGAAGGTATGTGGATTTGAGTTAGATAAGGATTTGATAAAAGGTGAAAAAAAAAATTTATACCGATTCGGACGAACTTTCGAATAGTTAAGTCTTAAAGTTTCCAACGCGATCGGTGTTCTCTATTCTTTGTATTTCTCGAATGTCGGAATTCGTTTCATTGTGATCAAACTGTTTGTTTGCTTCCGATTAGATTTATTCGATTTGAATTTCCCATGTTTAGGTTGGGAATCTGCTTTTGATTTGATTCGTTTTCGATTCATACGTTAATTGTGTTCGCTATGTTTTTGTTCCGCTGCTGATTCCGATTCGGATGTTATTCGTTTCTGATACGATTTCGCTTTATATTTCCGTTACGGATTCCTTATTGTAGGATCCGTTCCTTCGATTTGTTCGATTATTGTTTCGCCTTCGTTCGCTTTCGCTTTCTCTTCGACTTCGTTTTGCAATTTTTGTTTCGTTTTCCTCATTTTTCGGTTGGGGTCCGGTTCTCGGATCGGGTCCCAACAGACAATGGTACTCCATGCAGTCTCACTATTTCATTTACATACAAATCTGCAAGCCTATCCAAAGAATAGTCAAAACGAATAGGCAGAAATGAGCAGATTTAGTGAACTTATCTACGATCACCCATATAGCATCATGCTTCCTTTGAGTGAGAGGAAGTCTAGTGACAAAATTCATGGTAATGTTATCCCATTTCCACTGAGGAATAGGAATAGGATGTAACAAACCAGATGGGACCTAATGCTCAGCTTTAACCTGCTGGCATGTTAGACATTTTGCTACATAATCTACAACATCCCGTTTCATACCTGCCCACTAGTAATACTGCTTCAAATCCTGATACATCTTGTTTCCACCCGGATGCATAGTAAAGACTATATTATGAGCCTCAAACAATAGCTTCTTCTTCAATTCATCATTAGTTGGCACACACAGTCGATCCTTATAATACAATTGACCATCACCTTGCACAAAAAATTCAAGTTGTTTACCTTTCTGAGTAACCAAGATAAGTTGTTGTAACTTACCATCAGCTCTTTGAGCGTCACAAATCTCCTATCTCAAAGTAGGCCTTGCTTTCAATTGAGCCATCAAAGCTCCATCAAATCCCAGTTCCCATCCATTCTGCTTAAGTGATAATATTGAGATGGTCTTTCAACTCAAGGCATCAGCCACAACATTAGCCTTACCTGGATGGTAGTCCACAATACAATTATAGTCTTTAAATAATTCCAACCAACGTTGTTGTCCCAGATTGAGTTCCTTCTGGGTAAGCAGATACTTCAGACTCTTATGATCTGTGAAAATTCTACACCTTTCACCATACAAGTAGTGTCGCCAATTTTTTAAGGCAAACACTACTGCTGCAAGTTCTAGATCATATGTAGGGTAATTCTGTTCATAAGTCTTTAGTTGCCTAGAGGCATAAGCAACTACCTTTCCTTCCTACATCAAAACACAACCTAAACCAATTCCAAATGCATCAGTATTCATAACATACTCTTTACCAGAAGTAGGTTGAACTAATACAGGAGCTTCAGTAAGAATACTTTTCAACTGATTAAAGCTACTCTGACATCTATCAGACCTTTCATACTTCACTCCCTTCCATAACAGTTTAGTTAAAGGAGATGCTATCATCAAGAATCCCTTAACAAACCGACGGTAATAACCAGCCAAACCCAAAAAACTTCTCACTTTTGTTACATTTTGTGGTGGCTTCCAATTAACAATCGCTTCTATTTTATTAAGATCAACTCTGATTCCTTCAAACGAGACAACATGCCTTAAAAATGATATCTCTCGAAGCCAGAAATCACACTTACTCAGTTTAGCATACAACTACCTTTCCCTCAGAGTCTGTAATAAAATTCACAGATGCTCAGTATGTTCTTGTTCATTCCTAGAATAGACCAGGATATCATTAATAAACACCATAACAAATTGGTCCAAATAAGGCCTGAACACTCTATTCATCAGATCCATAAATGCTACCAGAGCATTAGTTGACCCGAATGACATTACTAGGAATTCATAATGTCCATAATGGGTCCTAAATGTAGTCTTTGGTACATCGACATCCTTTACCTGAAGCTGATAATACCCTGATCGTAGATCTATCTTTGAAAACACTCCTATATCTTTCAACTGATCAAATAAGTCTTGAACCATTGGCAACGGATACTTATTCTTCACTATGACTCTATTCAATTGTCTATAATCGATACACATCCGTAGTCTGTCATCCTTCTTCTTAACAAACAACACCGGTGCTCCCCATGATAACACATTGGGTCGAATAAACCCCTTATCCAGAAGTTCTTGTAACTGCACCTTTAACTCCTTTAATTCAATAGGAGTCATTTTGTACGGTGCTCTGGATATAGGAGTAGTGCCAGATATAACTTTAATAGATAACTCCACATCTCTTTCATGAGAGATTCCAGGTAATTCCTCAGGAAATACATCTGGAAATTCATTCACTATAGGAATGTCAAGCAGTTTATCCTTACTACCCTCCTTCTGGGAATCAAGCACAAAAGCTAGTAAGCTTCACATCCCTTCCTGAGGAGCTTTCTAGCTTGCATAGCAAATACCACATTAGCTAAGGAACTAGTGCGGATGCCATGCAACACTATCTCGGATTGATTGGGTCTCTTAAATATAACTATCTTAGCATTACAGTCAATTACTTCCCGATGCTTAGATAACCATTCCATACCCAGAATCAAATCAAATTCATGAAATGACAATTTAATCAAATCCGCTACATACTCAATTCCTTGAATCATAATAGGACAATTCCTATATACCTGATTAACCGACACACTATTACCCAGAGGACTGGTCACGTGCATGTCATACTCTAACTGATCCATAGGCACCTCCATATCAAACATTTCTCCAACACAGATATATGAATGAGTAGATCCAAGGTTAATCAATGCATGCATTTCAAAATTAAAGAGGGAAACAATACCGGCAATGACATCCGGTGCATCCTGATCCTCACGAGCTTTCAGTGCATAAGCTCGAGCTGAAGTAGTAGGCACAGCTGGTCGATCTATTGTTTCTGATTGGTTACTCTGATTCGATCTATTCTGTCTAGATCCTCCTCGAACTTTATCACGTCCTCTGTTCCCAACAGACACATGAAAGACCTCTCGACTGGCTTGTAAAGTCTGAGCCTGGTTGAGAGGGCAACTGGCTATCTTATGCTTAGTATAACCAGAGCGAAAACAGGCTCCTGTAGCCCTTCTGCAAACTCCCTAATGATGTATAGAACAATCAGGGCACTTCGGGGGTTCAGAACCTCGGCCTCCAGATCCCCTACTAGAAACAGCCGAAGAGGGAAAGTTTTGTTGCCTTCCCCATGTCACTGATCTCTGAGCATTTTCTGGTGTAGAAGTAGTACCTTCCTGACTCCATTTTCTTGAGGACTGGCCTCCTCTACCAAAACCCCTTCTCTGACTCCTTTCTCTCCTAACCATCTCCTGTCTCTCAATTTTCATTGCAGCCTGTACCAGCTGATGGTACATCATTTGCTGCAACAGAGTAACTGCTGCCAGATGCTCCTTGATGGAATCATGCAATCCATCCTCAAACTGGTGACATCGGAACTCCTCAGTAAGCACAGAGTCAGGGGCATACTTACTGAGTCGGTTGAACTCCCGATCATACTCAGCAACTGATAAGTTTCTCTGCTTAAAGTTCAGAAATTGCTTCCATTTATCCTTTCTGTAAGCCTCTGTGATGAAAAATTATTTGGTGATTATTAGTATTACTTTGGAATTTTTGGGCAATTTGAGGAATTTTTCTGGAAATTTTGGGATATTAAGAAAATTAGACAAATGACATATTGACATATACCACTTATATATGGATGACAAATGGCCCACATACAATGGGGCCACCGGTCAATGGGTTGTTAAAGCACTTGTCACAAGTTGTGTAAGGTAAAGTTACTAAAGCTCTTTGTTGTTTCTTTTCGGATTGTCTGGTCTTTACCAAAGGCTATTGAACCACAAATCTCATCTTAATTGGAAATTTTAAAACCAATTGTACCTGAAAATGTCAATGAATACATGTATAATATTGGTATAAGTCCAAAAAGGCATATGCACAAATAAGCAAAAAACTCAATTATGCCAAACATACCATGCATTGAAATTCCTTAATATTCTAACCCTTAATATGGGGCGTTACAATAATATTGAGATATATTCAGTTGTTGAATTGCATCCCTTGGTATAACTTTTTTACGTTTGATGAGGTTAGATGGTTTAATCCTTAGTGAGTTTCGTAGCCTAAGTTTAGTTGTTGTGAGTAGTACATACTTGATGAACTCACCTACCTGGTCGTGAGGGGCTAGCCACCCTCCTTTGATAGCATTTGGGCTATCTTCGTAGAACAATCATGAGACTAGGACATTTTGAGGTTGTTTATTTCTCTAGCAGGTTTTATCTCCTAATTTGTTGGACTCCAAGTTCAAGACTTAGTTCAATTTTTGACCTATCTTTCTTCTAAACTGTTACAATTTGTTTCTCAAGTATTGGAAAAGTGGGGGATTGTTGGTGTTGTTCCAAAACTTGGAACATTTCTCTTTCCTTGTTTTTTTTTAATCCAACATTGAAAGAGTAATGAACTTTCAACTTAGTTTATATATTAATGTGCTTTATAAGACTTTGAATCAAATCTCTTGAGGAAGGTATGGATACCACACATGCGCTGGCGTGTCACCTAACCTAGCCTAGTTTGATTGCTACATAACGCATGTGAAATAAACTTTCGGGCCCACTTGGTTTAATTCTTATTTTCAGTACGTTTTTAATGTTTGTTTTAGTTACTAAACGTTATTATTTTGACCTAGTATTTCCCCACTTTTCCTAAAATCTCTCCATATTTCTTGTTATTCTCACCCATACTTATGATTGTTGCAGAATAATGTTCTCTTTGTTTTAATTTCCTATATATCCATCCCCTCTATATAGTGCAAAACACACACAGAAATTTTATCTCTTCTCTTCTCCATTCTTCAACTATTTTTTAATCCTTGGAGAGAGTTCTACTCCATTCTTTGGAGTGCACTGAAGCTAACGAAGAAGACGTTAACCCTTAGGTCAAATCTCGTTATCTTATTGTATCGTAGAGGGGGAATTTCTGACTTAGGGTAGTGGTTTTCATAGCACCTTGCATTCAAATAATTTGTTTTATTGCTATTTCGCTAACATCAGTATTCCAAAGTCAACATAAGTATGTTCTTGGTCTTATTTTTGCTGCCCATCAAATAATTTTAAATTTGCAATAGCTTACGGCAAGCAGGGTTAAAATATTGCTTCGATTTGTCAACCTTTCCTAAATTTTCGATCCATTATGGTAGGTTTCATCTAGTTTAACCTATTATGTGTTTTGAGATAGTTTTGAAGAATTATGACTAAGGTATGTAGTTATTGTTGTATACTCTCCAATATTGATGGGTGATACGTAAAATCAAGTTTGGAAGAAGTTGACAACAAGGAATGGCCTACATGGTGTAAACTCCTCACTTAAGGCTCTCCCTTACAGGAGGTTTTGAGTTCGAGTCATGCAAAAGGAGGGGAAATGAGAAATGTTCTTTATTGATGATCCTTTAGCCCCCTAGGCAAAGCTCCTTGATCGGATCAATTATAGACACCTCGCTTCCAGCGGCAGAATGAGAGTTGAAGCTACTAGGGAACTCGAGGGTTGCTAGGAACCTGACACTGAGCAGGGCCAGCAATCAATCAGCAGTTGACCAATCAAGAATGTGACGACTCCTTGTACGCAGAAGTGTACAAGCTACGTAGGAACCTTAGAGATCTTGGGGTTTCAGATTTACATCATTTAGAACTCTTGGGGTGGGGTCTTAGGGGCTTAGAATTAGTCCGGCTAAGCTGAGATACCTAATGTAATAAAAAAAAAAGTTTGGAAGAAGTTATATGAATTGAGAAGGAGGCTTTACCATACAAATTATGAATTTGTGATCGTCTAGTTTATAAGCTTCACCTTATCTAACTTGCAGAACCACATACTGAATATTTTATTTTAGTATTTGACCCCTTATGATCAAATTAGTAAAAATATATATAAAAATGTTAAATTTAGGGAGAGCATGGGATTATATGAATGAGGTCATCATTAAGAATATTAATTACTTATGTTGTGATTTATAGATGAATCTAAAGATATCATTTATCTCAAAATCCTTAATTTATTGTATCATTTATTAGAACTGGTTTCATAAAAATTTGATCCATGTCTATCAATTCAAAGGCCTAACAACTAGAGAGGTTTCAGGATTAAAACAGGATCTTTGAATTTTGGCAAGAACAGGATTCTCGCTTGTGTAACAGGGCATACGTTTTCTTTAAAAAAATTTTGCTGCCTTTAAAAAGAAAGTAAAACAAAATTGGCTTACGTTCAAAATTGATTGGGGTATACCGAGCTTTGCAAATTTAATTGTGTTTAAATCTTTATGTGGAATGTGGAGAATTAAGCGGTTCGCTCCCTCAGTATTACTTTCAGCCTCGTCATTGTGAAGGTCACGATTACTGCCACATGGATCTCTTGTACTCGTTTGATCAGTACTTGAACTTTTCTGAAGATTGTATTTAACTTTTCTGAAGATTGTGTTTAACTTTTCTTATATTGGCAATCCTTATCTCAGTAAATTGAACTTGCGTTTTGTTAGATTTATTTTGTTTGGTCAAATTGTGATAAAGATAGATATGATCATCTCCACTCTGTGTATTAATACTCGTCTTACAAATGTGCATGTATCAGATTATGTTATTGCAAAGTTCCATGTCTTCGAACAGGATACTCACAGAGTATTGTACTTTACTCTTTGCCGAGTTTAAAACAACAGATTATATTTAACCAAATTTTCTTTTGTTCGTCTCTTTTTCGATGGAAAGTGTGTTGTTTATCGTAACATCTTTTGATGCTTTACAATGAATAATATCCAAAACACAAAGACAAACACTGTAGAAATTGATATCCTTAGGAATCTGAAGAATATCAACCCATTGGACGACCAGAATTACAAACTTCTGTTTCCTTTGTGACCATTGATTCTGAAAACTGGAGAAATTTCTAAGTACGTATAAAACAAACCCAAACAATTGAGTCTGTTGAAGATTGAATGAACAGAAACAGCGGACATTAGTAAACCCAGAACTGATGAGTTATTGGAAAAACAAATCCTAAAACAAATTGTCGGCAAAGGCATGAACAAGTGACCGGCATGACGGGCGTTTTGACTCCTGGGCATGACCAATTTTGGGCCAGCAAGAACAAACTATAGGCCAAGTCTTTTTGGAGTCATTTGAGTTGTACAACAACGAAAGATAAATGGGTCGAATGCTTTCGAGATTTGGGCCGTAAAAATTTCGGTTTAGAGGATTACATAAGTAATAATACAATTTGGAGAAACGTATACATGCGCGTGTATATATACTCACACACGCTACATAATATGATTAATTAAATGATATATTTTACTTAGAAACAAGCTTCTAAGTTTGCAATTATGATGATTTTGAATTAATTTGGTAACACTTGGAAATAAGTTTATGAACATATTATAATTTATAATTATTAAAATTGATTAATTCAATTATAACAGGACGTAAGCTTCAAATTGAATTCAAATATTTAAGTTCATGTGTTTAATAACAAATAAAAATAACTTTCTAATTAAATTGAAAATTTTACTATGATTGGTCGAATAATATTTAGAAGTCAGATTCTAATTAAATTCATAGTTTAAATTGATTAATTCAATTACTATTAGAAATGAGTTTATAATTAAAATGAAACAATTTAAATTTAAATATTTCAATAATGATTGAAACTGAGTGTTTTAAATTAATTATAATAATCATAATTTCATTATGATAATGAGCTTATTATTATGTTAGTAAAATAATTTATTTTTATTATTTCTAGATTTTGTAACTATTTCTATTTTCTAAAAATTTGTTCTTCAAGAAAATACTCATTATGATATCGACACCCAAATTTATACGAACTGGGACACAAATGAGACAAGTCATCATTATATTAGTGTAGTTATTCCAAATACAATACATGCCTAGAGAAGATATGATAAATATATTATTATTATTATTATTAACTTAATTCAAAAGTTGTATTCCGAAGGTTATTTGGCTTTCACATATGTTGATGTAAAGTACACGAATTTACTCTCAATATTATTAAAACAAGAAAATGGATTGTTAAGCATGCTCTAAAATTTAGATTTGCCGAATCCAAAATGTTTAGTTGGTTAGTGATAATGTTTATAAGAGAATTTTGAAAAAGGTAATTCATTAGGATTTTGTATCCTATTAGCTTCACAATCAAAATAATTAATAATATTATATATCAAGCTTTAAGGATATTATCATGTGAATTAGTTGATTATATTCCATATAGGGTTTCTTACATTTAAGTGATGCTTATGTTATGTCAAAAAAATTTGTTGAACTAAGTTATACTTAATTATATATATCATGTTCATTTAAATATGCCACACTTGATATTTTCAATTTCTCAATATCTATTTCACATAAATTCTTCTTGATAATTATATTTGAGTATGATAATTGGTATTTAATTGTCACACGAATGATGATTGAGAACATACTTTCTCTTTCAATTTCGTGATAATTAAAATTTGATTATTCATTATATGTATGTGTGATATGATATTATCATGCACCTATAATATATCTGTCTTCATGTAGAAACTTTGTATTTTAATTATGGCTAATTCATCAAAAAATATTATATCAACACGATTTAGAAATAGCGAAAATCTTGAAATTTGAAACATAAAAATTCAATATATATTGAAGGAGCAAGAGACTTTATAACCATTAAACATAACTATGGATGTTATGAGGAAAGCAAAATGAACCATATAAAAGGGATCGTGATGTTTATAAAATATGGAGAAAAAAGAACTCATCAGATCACATTATATTGTTGAGTAGCATAGATAATGATGTAATGCGTAAGTTTTAAAAATATGAAACTGCTAGAAACATATGGTCAACATTAGCTACAAGTTTTGGAGGTAGCTCAGTGACTAAAGTAAGGTCACTCACTATCAAATTTAACACATATAAGAAGCGATCAAATTGCACAATGCCAAAGAATTTGAGACATCTGTCAAATTTGATAAGTGAGTTATGTAACAAAGGTTATGAAATATCAAATGAGCAACAAGTGCAAGTTGTGATATGTTCATTTCCTTTTAGTAGGGAGCATATAAAGATGCATTTGAACTACAATGAGAGCATTAAGACAATGGAAGACACTACTAGACACCTTATCCTAAAAGAAGAACATCTTGAAACCTTCAAAATGTCCTATAAGTTATATGCAGATGGTTTTATCTCACATAGAGTTATGAATAAGAAGTGTAAGCATCATAATGGGCCCAAACGGATAAAAGAGTTTTCAAAAAATACCTACTATACTCAGGGCTCAAAGGCAAAGTGGGACCATTATGAAAAAAATTCCTTTTAAAAATAGAACATGGAAAAAGTTAAAAGCTTTAATTTTGGCAATAAAAATCACTTTGCTCAGAATTATAAGAAGCCTAAAAGGTACAATCTTATTCTACAAACATTTGATTTGTGAATATCGCTTGTTTCATATTTCTAACTAAACTTCATCATTTATAAATTGTAGACTTAGAGCAATTAACTATAAAGCGAAGGATAAGGATGCCTTTACAGAATTCTAGAAAATTATGTATGAACATGTTGGATTTATACAGGACATAACTCAAGAGTTGTTATACTAGAAATTAGAAAATGCAAATTAGACATATGTGGTGGTTAATCCCTGATCTTACATGAAGTATGTCTGCTCTAAAGATTCAAAGAAATCTTTTTTTGTGTTGGTATTAATTAGTCTTGGTTTGATGTAAATTTTCACAATGGTGATATGAACTTATATCATGAACCCATTTATTGTGATAATGGATCTATATTAGATGGTTTTATTATTTTGGATGTTATTTATTCAAATAATAACATGAGTTTTCCTTATTTACATCATTTAGTGATTCTAATGATGATGCAATTTTGTAAAATGCTAGACTATGTCGCATTGGTAAAAATCAAATAAAATGATTAATCAAAGAAGGCTTTTAAGTGATTTACATCAAGTAAATTTACTTGTTGTGAACATTGTCTAGCTAGTGAAATGGAAAAAAAAATTCAATTGAAAAGGGAATATGAGCTTCCTATCCATTACATTTAACTCATCTTAAGATCTATGGTCCAACGAATATAAGAGCACGATGTCAGACTATACGTAGTATGATCACATGTGATTGATTTCTCATATGTATAAAGCATTAAATTATTTCATAAAGTATATGAATTTGTTAAGAATCAATTAGACAAGAAAGCTAAAGCATTAAGAACTAATTTAGGACAAGAAATCATGTCTGATAAGTTTAAGATGATATGTGATGAAAAAAGAATAGAAAGACAATTAACTATTCCTCAAATCTTACAATAAAATGGTTTTACGTAACAACCTAATAAAATTTTACTAGAAATGGTTAAGTCTATGATGGAATAACCAAATTTACTAATCACCCATCATAGTGATGCACTACTCACAATCACTTTTGTATTTAATCAAGTGCTACAAAATTGGCTATTAACATTTCTTATGAGTTATATATTCTCATGAGTTTTATATAGGTAAAAAACTGACATGGAAATTTTAAGATCATAAGGGTGTAGGACCTACATTCATGATCTCTCTCACAAATATAGGAAACTAGGCCCTAGAGAGAAGAAGATTATCTTTATTAATATTCTAAACTATCGAAAGGATATATGTTCATAGGCAAATAAGGTAATAAAGAAGTAACTAAATTTGATAACGAGATTTCATATTTTTATAAAATACATTTCCAAAGTAGGGTGAAGTAGGAAAAAGATTTATTTTTATATGATACTTTTCATTAAAATGATTATATTGTAAGGAATCATGAAGAGGGACTTTATCTGAATAGGAGTAGTTTAGAACTTGAAGAATAACTCAAGGACAATTAAGGTCCCAACTCACTGAAAGTTTATCTATAATATATGATCCGAGTGAGAGTAATCAGTATGTTTATGAATATGTTTCTCTTAAACCTCATTCACCTCATAGTAATCATAGAATAATTCGTTGACATTATTTTGAAATCAAAGGAAAATTTCACATAATTGTCCCACAAGAAGATAATAAGCCAAGGAATGTATATAAGGCTCTTACTAGTCATGCTAAAGAAGAATGTATGAAAGAAATCAAAGAAGAAATGACATTTTTAAAACTAAAATCAAGTATAGGACTTGGCTGATCTCTCTAATAGGCATAAAGAAATTAAGAACATATGGGTCTTAAAATAAAATGAAAAGCTGATGGCGGTATCTAAGGATACAAGGCATGCCTCATAGCTCAAGAATATACATAATAAGAGAGAATTGATTATGATGAGACATTTTTGTTTATTGTGAGGCTTGTTTCAATTCATCTAATCTTAACTATAGTATCCATTTTGGATCTTAAATTACATTAAATTGATATGAAGATTGCTTTTTCCAAATGGATAATAAGAAGAAGAAATCTAAAAAAATAATATGTAGGTTTCGTTCAGACAAGCCAAAAACATAAAGTATATAAGTTATTAAAATTAATTTATGGTCTAAAACAGTTCTTAAGGCAATAATACATTCATTTTCATAACATAATTATTTAATTTGATTTTTTTATGCTTAATGAAGACCACTATGTATATATTATTTATGATATTATATTGGTATGTGGATGAAATTTTGATTGCTTATAATTATTGTGAGTTTGTTAAACAAATCAAAGATTAGTTATCATCTAGATTAGAGATAAAAGACATGAGTGAAGCCACATATATTCTTAGGGTTAATATTTTAAGAGATGTTTCAAAGAGATTATATCACTTCCTCAAAATACTAAAATTAAAATATCAAACTTAAGACAAGCATTTTAAAAAACAGTAAAGAGAATATTGAGGTATCTATAATGTATTGTTGATTATGCATTGTTATCAAGGCAATGACCTATATATACAAGGGTATACAGATACAGATTATAAAAGAGATTTGGATGAGAAGAAAATATACCTCTAAATTTGTTTTCTTACTCAATAATGGTGCTATATCATGGAAAAATAAAAAACAATCATGTATTGCATTATCTAGAATATAAGCTAAATTTATAGCATTTTTAGCAGTAGTACAAGAAGTCATGTGGCCTAGGCATTTATTGTTTAAGTTGGAAGTTAACTAAGAATGAGACCGATCCAGTAATAATCAACTATGATAGTTAAACAACAATCACTATACTAAAGTTTCCAAATTTTATCGTAAAACCAAACATATAGATATCAAGTACAATTTTGTGAAAGATATAGTTACACGAGAAGAAGTAAGAATTAAGTATATATCAACACAAAATACAATGGCACGCCTAATGAAAAAAAAAACAATTTCTCAAGATACATACATTGAAATGTGAAGTCACTAGGATTACTATATATTGAAATATGATTGATTAACATTTCTCTATATATGTTCATTTAAAATGTTTCCATGTTCAACTACAAATATGGGTTGTCATTATTTATTATGTAATAAGCAATGTTGTGGTACTTGATTCTAAAATATGTTTACTTTATATGACATATGTTTTGTATGAATCAAAGAGAATATCATATAGATAAAAGATTAGCCCTCTCACATGATCAATAACCTCTAGTATTTATGATGACTGGAGATGAGGCAAGTTTTAACTTTATTATCAAGGTGATAATTAAAACTTAAACCATAAATACTAACTTAGATAATAAGTAAAAGAAAATTATTTTTAAGTGATTGTATAATCGCTATATCTATCTTAAATTACCAAATGAGAGTTCAAAAAGATGAATTTAAGGGTAAATAAGTGAACTAAAGGTAAACATTAAGTATATTTGAAGTAACACTTGTACGATATTACATCAACGAAAGACATACGTTTAAATGAAAAGGACCTAATACTGTAGCACAATACTCTTACCATGTATGCAAAAACGACTATGAAATAGGCTTCATGCAAGTTATAAGATCTCAACTTAAATTTTGTGAGACCGTAAAGGTTGAATGAGCCTTGTAGTATACTTTTACAAGTGTTCTATAATTTTTAAGAATTCAATCTATGGTTTATTGCTTTAGAATATTACCAAAAGATTGTATTTGATGCAATCTGATGCAATCTTATAGGACAATTCGAGGAAAGCAAATTAAATTAAATTTCAGAGAAATTAGAATAGAGGAAAGTCATTTTAATAGATAACTTACATAAAAAAAAAGGCTTGTATTCAAAGGTGGCCATTGATTCTTAGTAAGAGAATTGAATACATTTGTAACATGATGAAATAAACGAGGTCAAAGAAGATTAAAGAGCGAGATATAGCCTATGGTATAACATAATAAATTTACTTAAGATTTAGTTTATTAATTGAAATGTCATATATTCCTCACAAACACTACATCAAAAAGAGCTTTAGGCAACAATGTTGAATGGATATAACAACAGTTTCAATCTTTATAAGGCAATGAATTGGATTTCCTAGGCAACAATTTGTAATAATAAAAGTAACAATATATTCTTTCGCTACCAATAACATGTTAATGTAAAAGCAAACTCTTGTAATTGAGTAGACAACATTCATATATACATTAAGAGCAGTATATATACATTAATGTATGTCTTAATTATGTACATACTATTAAATATCAACTACCAAAAAATTAGATTTATCTATATAGTATAGGACTTGTAGAATTCAACCTTTAATATATTCAAAATAAAATAGTCAAAAATCACTGGCTAAAATATTCACCTATATTATTTCATATGGAATATAAGTTAATTAACCAAAATACATAACAAAACTAATATATATGGGACTCTAAATCCTTCATCAAGTACCTCATTATCCACTCTTAATCATCACCTTCCTACATAAAAAAGCAAGAAGTAAAATAGAATTTATAAAACTATTATGGTTATAAACAAGTTAATATATAAAAAAAATGAAATACTAACTATTTTATTGTGACACTCATTTAATCAAGAAATATAATGTAGTCGAAAAACTAACTATACAATGATTTGGTTCGTTTTATGAACAAATTTATCAAGCATGAACATCAGCAATTAATCTCAACAAAAAAGACAACAAGAAGATGCACAAAAATAGTGAATCAAGGAAAATTTTCCTCTCTTTCATTTTTCTATCTATAAAAACAATTATTAATTAAAATTTTCATATAATTTAGAAAATTTAAGTGGCTTCCTGATAAATTATAACAAATTAAGAACTTACCAACTTAGTATAAACACTTGAAAGCTATTAGGACCAACTATGTGCATTTCAATTTTATTTTATATTTTGAATTTTTTTCAAGAATTTGCTACACAATAAAACATTATATTAATTATATATCATGTAACTAATTTGTAAAAAGTACTAATAATTGTCATACCTTCACATTTGGGTGGTTCCAATAAGAAATGAGTTCCTCAAAGACTTCTTTGCTTATGTAGTTAGAATGATTAGCCATTCTTTTTGCATCTACCTTACATTGTTTGAAATGATTTCACTTCATTATGGATTTGTAAGTTCTCCAAGTATCTCTAATAGTCTTCAAAATCCATTCTTTACCTTTTAATGGAAGCATATATCTCTTCTACAATGTAATAAGTGTTTGTTTAAATTTCACAAATAAAAAATTAAAAGGAGCATTAAGATGATTGTTTCTTACATTAACATATTCCTAAATAGATTCTTTTGGAATCTTACACCAACACCTATCTTCCTTTTCCATAGGCAACTTACTGTTCATCAAAGTAGCATATTCAATATATATTAGGTTAATGACAAAGAAAATTTCATTGTGACATAATAAACCATGATGCTTTAGTGGCTAATAAATAGTAAAGAAAATTACGTTATAACGTAATAAACCAATTTGAATTAGTGGTAGATTGTCTTAGAGAAATGTACCTGAAGTATCATAATAGCAATAAGCTTGTCAATTTTGGGTTTTACTTTAAATAGATTTAAACCCCAATGCTTTAGTAGTAATTTTGTAACCTATGAAAAAACAATGATAATGAACTTTTATGTTATTACTATACATTATGAAACTAAGAGCTTGTGCAATTAAAATTTAAAATTTAATAATATACATAGAAAAATAAATAATCAAAGATTATTATTTAATGTGAAAGTCATCTAATTGTGAATTTGAAAGGTATCAAAAATATTATAAAATTCAATAACAGTTAGATTGTGATTTTGTAAAGTGAGTAAAGTTAAAACGTAACAGGGGTTACAGCAAATGTAAGAAATTTTACGGGAATGTATTCAAAACTAAGTGTCCTTTTAATATCAACAACCCAATGAACATATAAAAGACATTTTCAAAACTTATTTTATAAATGAAGTAAATTTTTAGTTATTACGAAAACGTTGATGGAAACTTTTTACAAATCAATGAACACTTTGGCTCCTCCTTTAATTGCTTGCTTCTTTCCAAGTTGAAGTTTCTTTTTTTCTACTACTAGAGGCTTTTATCTAGCAATATATCTTGATTACCAAATGTGCCTAATTTTAAATGGATTGCATTGTAGCCAAAGCTACAAGAGTATTAAGCATTGGAAGAAATGATAGTTAACAAATAAAAGAGAAGTGTCATATCACTAGTTCAATTCCCTTCTTTTCACTATATAATAATGTTTTATATCTAAATTGGGTCGGAAGAATTTGAAAACAAAAGGAAAACCAGTAAATTAGTGTTCAACTGCACATGCCACCATCCTCTATGGACTATGACATAGGGAAACCAAGTAGATCCTAAATTGTAGGTAATTTGCTAATAATAATGAAAGCCGAAAGCTTCTGTTATACATCAGTATCACAAAACAAGAAATTCTAGTCAATGTTCAAAATAACTACATCGCTTCAGGGTTAAAACTTTATTTGGGGGGAAAAAAGAAAGTTCTCAGTTATATGTATTGTTTTATGGAAAAGAAACTCTTGGGAATCAGAGGGTAAGCCTTAGAGCAATTGGTAAGGATACTCCTTTGTGATCAAAAGGTCAAGGGTTCAAGTAACAGAAACAACCTCTTTGTAAAATGCAAAAGGAAGGCTGTGTACAATTGAATGTTAGAGTATCCAATATTGACTAATCATGATAATGTTAAAGGGTTTATAAGTGGCAAGGGTCAACTATCTAAATGACAAATTCTAGTCATTTTAGAAATAGTTGACCCAAGCCTAATTCTAACATGGTATCAGAGTCAACGGTTGTCCGTTTTGATGTTCAGTCCCAGCGGCCCAGTTCGGTTACCACTGCATTTATTTCAAGTGACAACTGGATGTCTAATCCTAGTTGCACTTGAGGGGGAGTGTTAGAGTATTCTATATTGACTAAACATGAAAATATTAAAGGGTTTATAAGTGGTAAGGGCCAACTATCCAAATGGCTAGTTCTACTCATTTTGGCGATAGATGACCCAAACCCAATTCTAATATTGATGACTCTCTCTTGACCCTCACAAAGCGGGGAGCATTGTGCACTAAAGTTTGCCCTAAACTCTTAGGAATTAAATTATATGACATAGAGAACTGAACAAATGATTATAGAATTATGGGTAAAGTTAACTATTTAGGACCCTACGAGAAGGGTTGAAATACAAAAAACATTTCAATATGTTGTTGTGAGTAGTGACCTTGACCAAAGGTTTGGTTTGCAACATGTGACATGCGTAGTAGTTGTTGGACCCCGTTTTCGAAGTCCAACTCTTGATCATTATTGATTCATCTTCTTGCTCTGATACCACAAATGTTGGATCCCGTTTTTGGAACCCAACTCTTAATCGGAATACATATACTACTCTCTAATCTTTACTTCATCATACTCTTTAATACATTACTTACAACAAATTTTCATCAATCACATTTTCAATTCCCTTATAACAAAGAATTTTACAAAGCCATAATGACCTTTCAAATCACAATACAACATATGCTGAAATCTCCAAAATACAAAAGTACACGAACTACAATTTCCAAAAATGACTAAATCCTTGCATCTTCCAAAAAATCTTTTCATAAATGCGACATAAACAAGCTTGGAATGATGCCTCGATTCTCTTTCACTTCATCCTTTGCTCATTTCCTGAAGGTGGGGACAGGAGGGGGTGAACTTGAAAGCTCGTGGGTAACAGTTTATAACGAATAATAAACAAAAAAAATCATTTTCAGAAACCATAGAAAGTTTTTAAAAAAAATAGTCAAATACTTATTTCTCAGAATTCTCACTTTCAAACAATTCATAAGCAATTAGAAGTCATATATGCATCAAACTTATCACATCAAAATACAAATGCACAACAAATGGCTCGAGGGTTCCGTGAAACGAAACAGAGAAACCGAAGTTTACTCTATGAACAAAACAAGTCCATTTTTGGATCTCGTGGGCCACAAGCGGGCAGCCGAGAGAAGGCTTTATGTCAACGTGCACGTGACTACGAAACAATTCCACTCTCGCCCACACAAAGCACATATTCATTCGATCATATACTCATACTTTCATGCTTGTTTATCTTTCCATTCAAACAAGATGTCATGACATGTTTCAATTACATAACGTAACATAAACATGTTAACAATTTCTTATTTCATTCGAGAAGCAATAATGCAATACTTATGAAGTAATTGAAATCACTTTATCTTCTTGATTTGAAAGAAAATATTAATGGCTCATTACTCAATTATAAACTTGTACCCACCTTAATTTCCTTGCTTATATTCTTGCTTCTTTTCTTGTTCCTCTTGCCTCTTTGATCCCTTTATACAAAAACAAAATCCACTAATTAGGGTTTTCAATTGAAAAAATCCCGCAATCATAATCACCAAAGTTGGTTTTAGAATACTTAAACCCAAGCATTTTCTAAACTCCATGAACAAAATCCTTTCAAAAATACAAAAGTCTCAAATTGGCT
>JAOSBN010000006.1:7910730-7938916 GCA_027563595.1 Erythroxylum suave | reverse complement strand
AACCAAGTCATTTGAGAGTCTAGAGAAGAAGTTATGGCCAAAACACTTTCAGCTTTTATTAATCCGAGACTGAACACGAAACTCTACTTCAATTAAGAAATTGAAGGTCTTGGGGCCTATGTTAAAAATTTATTCTTTTAGATAAATTGTATATCCATGTCTCTAGTTTTTTTTGCAACTAGAATCAACTCAATTGGATCTCTACAGGTCGAGATATTCCCAAAATACTGAAGTATGTTCAGAAAAATATCCAACTCATACTCTTTTCACCGATCCCTTCACATTGATTAAATCCATCTTTTTCAAGTTAAGAAAAGACCTACAAATTTTCATAGAGAGGTAGAGGAATGTCTTAGGAATCCAATGCTTCAAAAATCACTTCATTTGGTGGTCGGATGATGAAGTTATTGCCGAAGAACCCAACATGTTCATATCTTTACTCGTATTGAACATGTCCCGGCGCAATTGTCATAACTCTCACTACTGATGTCGGATTGGCTTCGTTTTTGGCCTATTAGAAAGAAAACGTCTAGATCTACAACTTTTATGAAGAACATATAGTAAGATTCACCTTTGAAAAGGATCAGAAATAGGACAGAAGATGACACTACAAACTAAGATGATGCAGAAACGAGCAAAGTAAGATAGTCAAACTGAGGTGCAAAAAGTCAAACTAAGATGATGAACAGTAACCGAGACGATAGGATGAACCGTAATTGAGACGATAGTGATGAACAGTAACTAAGACGATAGTGATGAACAGTAACTGAGACGATAGTGATGTCATCCTAAGACGATGCTGATGTCATTTTGAGACGATACAACCTTATAACTCGTAATGCTCATATCTTTTAACTATGATATCCAAAATTTACAAATTTTATATCGTCGGAAAGCTTAAAAGATTATCTACAACTCTTATGAAGACCTCAAGGACAGATTTTATCATTTTAAGGGTCAAAAATGCACCAGACGAAGTGCATAAAAAAAGAGACGAAATTTTCTACTTCCAAATCATTAAATACACTCTTTAGAACACCTCCACTTATAAAAATCATAACTTTTGACTCCGATGTCCAAAAATTTCATGTTATACACCGTTGGAAAGCTAAAAGAAAGATATACAACTTTCCAGAAGGCACATTTACCTAAATCATCCTAAATTAATTTAGATTTCTCCTCGAATACAGAACATAAATTTTTACGTTCATCCAATGTACTGCACCCTGTTCTCAACTTCGTGGCAAACGTTGTGATTCTTAAAGACAGAATTTTAATTAGATGTCTTCATAAGAAATTCAGCCATGTATTTATAGTTTAATCCAAATTAAGAATCATCTTGTTTGGATAACTAGAGAAAAAGTTGTGGCTAAAGGACTGAAGCATACTCCTTGAAAAATTTTCCAGATCAACCTCCCATTTTGTTTCACAATCTTTCTTTAACACAACTCATACCAAGATCACCTTTTCTACTTCATTCATTTCTCATTCTCATCTCCTTTTCAGATCAACATTATTCACAAAAGAATTTAACCCATGATTAATCATGACCACCAATAACGGAACATACACATATTTACATATCTTTCATCAACTTACTACACAACTTCAATTCCATTTTCGT
The DNA here is from genome assembly GCA_027563595.1 of Erythroxylum suave. NCBI lineage: Eukaryota > Viridiplantae > Streptophyta > Magnoliopsida > Malpighiales > Erythroxylaceae > Erythroxylum > Erythroxylum suave. The sequence continues at coordinate 7,937,292 of JAOSBN010000006.1, read as the reverse complement.
TTGCATTCTTCCCATTTCAAAATCTTAGCCACTGAGAGAACTAAAGAATATTTATATGAACCTCTCCACTTTTCTCATTTATTAATTCTAATCTTCTAAGGAAAGTTTGGGATCCAACAGTAGTAGCCGTCATTGTTACTACAATGCAAGGTTGTAAAATGAACCGAACCACCAACAATTTGAGCCCTTTCTCATAGTCTCCGACTCCTACACCTTTAAATTAAATAGCACACTCCCTCTAACTTTGGTTATGGGACAATATAGTTCATTTTAAATGACACCCTATAGGAATGCCCTTAAATAATTGATTTTTATTAGTTACTACTATGCTGCCTGAAAGGTATCGAAAATATTATAAAATCACACCGTGTGAACCTAAAGAGTTATCTTTTATTCTGCATGAAAGTTATCAAAAATATTATAAAATCATAACATGTTAACCCAAAGAGTTATATGTTATGCCACCTAAAATCTCCTCTTAGTTTTTATAAATTTTCAAATAATTAATACCAACCAATATAGGGAAAACCATCATTATCGAATGAGAAAACTAATTGATGAGAAACTATTATCATTGGATGAGAAAACTAAAAATGCAGATAGAGGTACAAACAAAATTGCAACAACTAGTTTTGCATTTAAATACGATAAAAAGTGGAAAATCAAAATCTAGAATCTGTATAGAGCTTCCAAAAGTTCAACTTTGTGTTTAAATCTACCACACTTGTACAATTAATGGAGATGACTGGGAGAAACTTAAGGCACAATAATGAAGAGTTCTTAGTAAGGCTTGAATAATAAAGGGAAGCAAAAAGGGAGGAAATGATTTTGGTATCCATCGCCCAACTTATTATGTATAATAATCTAATACATATTTATCTATTATCTTTATATTATTATGTAAAAGTTAAATATAGTTCCTTTTATTTTTGTCCCAAACATATTATATAGGATATAATGTTTGAAATAGCAATATTTGTTTAAAGGTGACAAAAATAGTCTAGTTTAGACTGGTCTGACTTAATCAGACTTGACGCGACAGGAACCAAAATTTAGGTCTAGTTCAAACTTGTCTTTAAAAAAATTGGGCTTCAAGTCACGCTTGAGCTTGAATTGTCAGACTCAAAACTCAAATTTTTTATATAAAATGATGCCATTTTGAATAAAATAATATCATTTTTAATTTTTAAAAATTATAAAAATAAATTTAGTAGAGCTTAAGTTCGAGCTTTATTTATTACTTAATTGACCAAACTCATTATCAATCTTATACTTAATTCTTAAAAATACTTTATTAATTATTTAAAATATAAACAACTTTTGTTGTGGCAATGGCATATCTAAAATTTTAAGCCAACTTTTTAAAGTTTTGTCGTCTTTCAAAATATATGACAACAAATCACCATTAGCGTTGATTTTTAATATTATTAAAGGCAATACTTTAAAAATTGTTACATTATACAAGTTTTAAGTAATGTATTTTAAACTGTTACAAATTTATTATTGGCTCAAGTTCTTTTTGTCATAGTGAAATATATGACCATGAGCTCTCATTGTATGCCGGTGGCACATGTTAATGTTAATCAACTAAACCAATCCTATATCAACGAGAGATGATAAATATTGGATACATATGATGACTTTAGGATGCAATGTTTGATGCTAATTGTTACAGAGTATTTAGGAATTTGAACTTCTATGTAATATGATCATTTAAGCTATGTTTGGTTGAACGTAAAGTTTTTAACAGATTGGAATAGAATATAAGAAGATTGGTGTTTGGGAAGGATGAAAAGGTTCATAATGTAATGTAATGACATATTGTTTTGATGAAGGGTTTATAATATAATATAGTGTAAAATTAATCATTTTCCATTCCATCCTAAACTTCCCAAATCGAAGGTTTTTCATTTTTACTACTTAGGATGGAATGAGATGTAATATGAATCCGTCCTCTTTCTTCTCGTTCAATCTCATTCCATTATAAAATCTCCTTCTAACTGATGGAATAATATTATATTCCATTATATTTTATTATAGAACTCCCAATTAAATATAGCCTTAAATTTCTAAAGAAAAATATAAAGATCGAGCAATTAATTTTTTTAAAAAACGTTGTGTTCTCTACAAAATCAGTATCTTCTAATTTATGGAAAGAATCAACAATGTATAGTCGACGTTAAAGTTTGTGTTTAACTTATCTTCTAATTTATGGAAAGAGTCAACAATGCATAGTTGACATTAAAGTTTGTGTTTAAATTTTCTTACATGTTTATTGATATAAGAATCCGGTAACTAAAAGTGGTGGGACATCTAAAAGAATGTTTTTAGTGCGGAAGAGTAGCATTGGCAACTCAGATAGGAAACATATGTGCTGTAATCAATTTTTTTAGAGTCTTTACAGACGTTGCATGGAAAACTGAGTGAACATGGGTGAAGTTTAGAGCATGGACCAAGTGTTTGCTGGAAAGCCTAATTGGCGATGATGGCCAGTAAATCATCTTCTTTAAATGTTTACAGATCGATGCAAAGACCTTTTGACCCTAGCTATTTTCTAAATCATAGTGATTTTGCTACTAGTTTAAGCATGATTTTGAATTTTGTTATTTACCGGCTGGAGAACGGAACGAAATAGAGGTTTTATATATCGAGTGTAAATACCGGTCGATACCGGTTGATATTTATAATACCAATCATATACCAGCCAGTGCTGAAAATTTTGATATATTTTTGTTTCATATCAATTTTATTTGGTTGTTTTCTTATCACAAACTCTTGTTATAAATTGTAATAATTTGATAGTTAAAGATATTTATTATTTTTTATTAGATACCTTGATGTAATTATTATTTATTATATAATGAAAATTGAAATTGTAATATTTTAAATACTATTTATTGTTCTTAATTTTATATTTGTATGATAATGATTGTCTTTTTTATATAAATTGTGGTTATTATTTATATTTGAAATATCTTGAAATTTTTTTGATTTCATATTAATTGTAATTATTATTTATTATCATAATTTTGGAGACAAGGTTCAAAGTATACAGCACAACTGTACAATACGACAATAGACTATTTTATAAATTTTAAAAAGATTTAGTAACTATTTTATAAATTTAAACAATTATCTGAAGCGATATCTGGTACTGATCAGTACTGACATAGTACCATATCAAAACTTATTCCAATACTAAATTTAGCACTATATATGCAAAATTGAGTTTGAGTGCATAGAGTGCAACTTTTAATAAGCCTGAATATAATTAAACATGTCCACGGCACGTCAACAAGGTTGGAGCAAGGTCAAATATTGATCCTGACCAAACTGGGCTCCACCACCAAGCAAAAAATGAAGGGTTTCTTTTCAAGGTTCTTTTGACCAGTTGAGCCTGAATTCTGACGCATTGCTTTATCTGAAAGGCCACTTTGACGCAAGGTGATCATACACCACTTTCTTTTCCAGGGGCTGAGATTGGTGGAGGATAAAGATCTCAAGATTCCAATCTTAATACAGCAGAAACTGTTCTTTTCATGTCCTTACACTTGCACATCACAACAGAGATGCAAGAAGTAAAGGAGGGGGGGAAATCTTCTGATTCTAAAGGAGAAATGATTGGGAGATTCCAGTTCCACCATCGCTATCGATTAATGGGCTCTGGGGCCTTTCTATTGAAGGTTGTTGACTCGGTGAGCCCAAGAGCGTCTACCAGTGGATGTTGACCCAAATGCTGACCATGCATTTGCCTTTGCGAATATAATTGCATATCCCCAACTCACCGTCCCCCACCAAACGTACGTCTTTTTCAGGCCATTCTCTGATGGAAGGAAAATAAAAAAGGTCACAGAAAGGTGGTTGGTTTTTTAAGATCCCAAGTATAAATATATCTTACCATAAGTTTCTCCAAGTTGTCCACTAAAAAGCAAATGGTTGAGAATTGTTCCAAAAACTTCCATATAAAACTTTTGAACGTAAAGGAATGAAGGATCATAATCGTAGAAATGCCATTGGTTTCTTGATTGTGGGGGTCTATCCATAAATTGAAAACAATATTGGTGATTTCCCCTATCAATCAGATGGGCAAAAATAGGAGCAGATGATGATGATGACCCCCCACCTTATACTTTGGAGTGTGTGGAAAGGAAATGAAAAGCATGGAGAGTCCAAGGCTCGAAAGAGCCATTAGCTACAGAGGAGAAAATGCACTTGGCTTTCTCAATGCCTCTCTACATAGGCATATTGATATTATCACTCTCTGGAAAGAGATTTTAAAGTCTCAAAGAAAAAAAAAGGAAGTAAAACAACTCTATCTACTAATAATTTGATAGTTTTGAGTTTTAGAATATTTGAGAGACAAATCATCATGTGCTAAGTAAGAAGCTCCATCCCCCTGGACAAGCGACAACTATGCAACTTACAACAGGGCTGTGATTTAGACCTGCCATTAAAGTATGGTTAATGGCAGATTATGCATGCACCTACACCAACCAACCAAAGAAAAAGGGGGGAAAAACACGGTTTTCTTTTCAGGGTAGTACATATAGTAATCATGGCAATGAAAAAATGATAGTGGAGAAATAGTTATCTGAGCATCCGAACAGCATATAATTAGCAAAATAAACATGTTTATTATTTATTATGAAAAGAGGACGTTGAAGTTATTATTATCATCCTTATTATTATTTACTTGTAAATACGAAAGACATATGATATGCTTAGTTAAAATTTGTATGAATCGTTTTGCAAAGAATTTCAATATTATTTGTTATAGAATCAAACTTTATTTGGTGACTTTGACAGTATAGGGACAGGCGTGGCTGCATATGGGAAAGAGAACAATGGAGAGCATCTTCATTCGTCAAATAGCATATCTCCATCTCCCTGAGATATTTGATCTTCTCTTGCTTTGAGGCCTTGACATTTGATACCTTGTTGATATAGTTTTCCCTTATCTTGAAAATTAAATGCATTTGTGCAACTACCCAGATATAGAGTTAAAAAGTTAGGCAAAATCTAATGAGGTTATCCACACTATTCTCTTTTTCTTCCCAATTTCTTCATATAAACAGAAAAGGCACATGTAGTTATCCAAGTAAAGTCAAAAGCGTTAGGTTTGTGTGAAAAAGGGGGTTTGTTTGTACATGTTGTGTATGTCCATAATTTCCAAAAGAATTAGTTAAGTATCTTTTTCTTAACCTATCGTCTTCAAGCAAAGAGAGAAAATTAGGTTTTGGCATGCCATGTTTGGCATAATTGTCTGATAACTATAGGCGTAGGTTTTATATGTCTGGCGGTCACATGTGATGAAGAGCCTACCTCTACCTGTTTCCTCCTACCAAATCCATTTTTAATTATCCATCTCCAAGACAATGTCGGCAACGGAACGTTTCGTTGTTGTAATACACGTAATTTTATTTTTGTCAAAAGAAAACTGTTTACACGTAACTTCTATTCTATAATATATACATATACATGGACCTAAGAGATAAAAACAAAGGAAAGGATTAAAGTTTTGATGAAGTGGAGCAACACGAGAGAGCATACTTTAGTGGTTGACCTCGTGCTTAGTTCAGCCATCAATGTGCTTAACATACAAAAGCTTTTATAAATTCATAATCAGTGTCAGTCTGTATATTCTTCTTCTTCCTCTTCTTACTTTTCAAACGCTTCACCGACTTTTCTCAATAAGCATCCTCTCTCTCTCACTGCACCGCAACGCGACTGGGACTGTTTTTTTTTCAATCAACTGCCACCATAATATTCATTAGTTTATTTCTTGATTATTAATTGACAACTTGTTATTATATTTTACAGTTACATTTGGTGACACCAACAGGTTTGTTATTGGTAGACATTTACGTATCCCATCTCCCATACCCACACATTGATTGATCTGGCAGCTAGGGCTTGGTCTTTGAGATGGGCATCCACCAATCAGTTCCAATGGAAGGGTTGGATAAAAGCTCTTTATATATAAGCAAACAGTGGAAGGCATACGTTTAGACAAAATGGGAGGGAGGGAGGGTTCATTAGCTCTGTTTCTCTATCCATCTCTGAAACGATAGAAAGACGTGTCCAAGTAGGTAAGATAGGTCCATCAGAGAGAAGGATTCGGCGCTTGATAAATCCAAGGGCCAATATTTCTGAGGTCTTGTCCCAGTCCTGGTCCTCCATTTGTAAGGTCTTAATCAATTATTGGCTTCCAACTTTTTTCAGTTTTGGGGACAAAGTGGAAAGAAACATACGGGGGAAAAGAAGGGCAGAAATTAAAAAAAAAAAAAAAAAACAGAGGCTTCCAGTCTTTGGACAGTGGTCATTCAGAGTAGGACTATTCCCACAATGCAAGTTGGATAAGATGAGAACAAAGTACAGAAAACTCCAAATAAAAGATGTTATTTTAAAGGTTTAAAAATGAGTTGAACCCACAAGCGCAGATTCACTCACGCCCCTTATCCTTCAGCTTTACCACTGAAAAACAAGTGCATAGCCTCGGAAAGCTATTAGGAACCCCGACCCGACCCCCCTAAGATGACACTCATGATTTAAGATGGAGAATGATAAAGATATACTAGTACTTGGCCTGAACCTGTATTTAGTAATTGTGGCTGTGGATGTAATTGTAGTAAGAATAAAACTCATATTAGCTCTGCTCCACTTTCTACGCAAACAAATAATGGGATAAGCAAAAGAAAAGAACGACTTTTGTATTCAATTCTGAGTCAGATCCCACTTTGATGTATTATGCCCTGATTTTACCTTCCTGCCAAAGAGAGAACCAACAAAAGAAGGGCAGATTTAGAGCATATCACTGCGCTGGTAAGACTTTCGCTTGGCCGCTTTGCAACGCAGTCGCAAACCAAGGCAGGGGTTTGACAAATCATCGAAGAGATGGTCCCACATCCAACTATATAAAAAGGCCCCATTCGAATCCATGATACACAAGTCAGAGCACACCAAGAGTGCGATTTTAGCTGCTATTATAAGCCGTAAAAAGATGGAAACGGAGCCGAGTCTGAGGCGCAACCTGAAGATGAGATGGCAAATTGGGGAATGGATCCCCACGCACGCAGTAGAGGGGAAGAGGGGCCTCCAACGTGTACTTTGTACAATAATTTCCACACATAATTAATGGACCTCACTGTCAAATTGATCATTCCACATTCAGAAAAAGGAAAAAACATGCTACAATGCATGCATATATGCATATTTGGCATTTATTATATCATCTCACATTGGCTAACAATAACAACAATAAATTCAACAGTCAGGTGCTGCTACAACAACCCATCTGAAAAAAACAAACTTGATTGAGAAAGAAAGGGGAGAGTTGTATCAGTCCTTGGGCATTTAGTTCTCGCCAGCTACAGCTTTTCAGATTAGCTACCCTGTAAATCAAAGTAAGACAGCCTAACTTCCTCAAAAGACTAGGAGATTGGTACTATTCGTTTTTCCTCTTCTTTTTTTTGGTTTCATTCTCCCTCCATTTTGGTGGCTAAAAATTGCTAAAAGAATAGAGCCTCCATTAGTTTCATTTTCCTAATTCTCCAATTCAGCCGTGTCACCATTTCTTCTTTGACGCACATCACCCACACCATCCCTTCTTTCTGCCAGCCCCCTTGTTCACGAGTGTTACCACCAAATGAATATGAAAACAGAAAACGAAATAAAAAACTTAGAACACAGCAAGATCCACTGGTCCAATACCTTACACAGCCCATCTTCCGCATCAACTCCCTCTATTTCTCAAGAACCAACATAAAGAAGAAATGTGGCCTTTCATAGAGATTTCTGCTTTGATTGTCGTCATTAACAGTACAGTGCAAGGACAGAAGTTGTTCATTCAACCTTCTCTGACTAGGTTACACAGGCCTTGTGGGTAATCTAAAAGGTACCCTCCTGATTCAACTTTCTTGCAATAAATGTCACTTGCCAATAACAGCCACCACCGTAAGAACAGCTGAAACAACTTCCATTGGCAAGGATGCCTACAAGATGGAGACAAATTTTGGTGCATCATCCCTCCGCCCTTCAAGAGACCTATACATGTATAATGTCCCAATATTATCATCCATGTCCTCATCATCTTCATGTTCAATCACTTCCACCAACAGGTCGGGTAACGCCCTAGCAATCCCTTGGCAACCGTGACGGGATAGCTTACAAGAAGACATCCAAAGAAATCGCATGTTATAATAATGGTGCAAACCTGAGAGAAGAGCAGCATCTCCAAAAGGACTATCTCTAATCTCAAGCTTCTGCAATCTAGAGCAACCCTCAAGCACATGTTTCAGACCCATGTCACTGTCTCCCGCAAAGGCAACTGACAGGGTTCTTACCATTTTCCCATGTCGTCCAATATAATCAAAAGCTTTGTCAGTCAATAAGCCAGATACAGCAAGCCGAGTGAGCTTCTTACAATTCATGACAATGGCTCCAAAACCCTCATCCATAGGTTCTCCAGTCACACGATCAGGCCTATGTCGGCCCATTATACAGAGGCGAAACACCACAAGATCAGGGCAGTTCTTTGACATGGCTATAACAGCTGCATTTGTCATCTGTTGACAGAAATACAAAATGGATTGAAGCTTCCTACAACCCTCTGAAATAGCTAGGAGGCCCACATCAGAAACAGGGCCTTCAGAATCCTCTCTCGCATCAAAAGGGAAGACTCGAAGCTCTCGGAGATCTTTGCATGTTGCAGCCACTGCCTGGAGCCCTTCATCACAAATTGAATCCAGTACCTGCAGTTTCCAGACTCAGATTAGCTAAAAAGAAAATTTTCAATGTAACTACAATTCAACAATAAAAACATACCCAGAAAATCTGAAGCTTGGGGCAATTGCTAATAATTGGTTTGAGCTGCTCCGCACTGATATTGGCATAGCTAAAATTAAGAGAAGTGAGATTGGCACAAACTGGGTATATTGCTGGTAAATAATCTGCTATTATCTCTCTAAACCCAGACAAGCAAATTAAGGATTTGCAAGCAGCAAATGCAGAAATATAATCCAGTTCTTGTTCAATCTGGGCCACATCCTCTGAGGGACTAAACGAGCCTGTCCCAAGATGTGTCAGCTGTGGAGCTCGGACCATCAGGCGGTATAATTGCCCAATTGATACATATCGGTTCAACCTAAGTTTCTTCAAAGAAGGGGACCTTGAGACCAACCTCTCCAATGCATCATAGTTGATGAGGCATTCCACACAATCAAAAATCAGAGATTCAAGACTCGTTTCACCCTCTGGAAAAAATGATATCCAATCAATCTCATCATCTCTCACCTCAGACTCAATCAGATCAAGCACTTTCAATTGTCTGCATCAAAGGAAGAACACCCATAAAATGCAGTAAGTCCACCTACGAAGGAGCAGCTTTTCAAATTGCAAACCATAGTCAAACCAAAAAACTTCCCTCGCTATCCAAAGTATTCAGTGAACCGTCATCAAGACATGTATTGAGATAAAAATTTCAATGTATATCCAAATTATTGATTCCCACCACACGAAAGCATAAAAAAAATTTGACTGACAGCGGATAAAGATCGAAAAAGCTGTATCTAGAGAAAAACCTAGAAAGCGATTCTGAAAATTGTTTGTAATTCGTATTTACGTCAAACAAACAATTATAACATAAGCTTTCAAATATTGTCCTACACAACAGAATCGCAACCCCAGAACATAAACAATATAATCAGATCTAACAAGACAACAAACGCACAAAGAAAGTGTAAAAATTGAAAAGCACATACTCCAAAGAAACCAACAGACCTGCATCGGCTAGCAACAATAGCGAGGCCACCAGTACCAAACCCATCACAGCAAACAAGCACAAGCTCTTTAAACCCCAAGAACGACTCAGCAAGAAGATTGAGATCATCATCAGTAACAGACATGCGCTTAAGGTGGACCTTCTCTAGCCAAGGGTAGGCTTTTGCCATGGTAGAGACCCAAGGAGCGAAGTGAGCCCCCCAATTCTGCGGCATGAGATTGAAGTCAGCGAACCGGGGCTTTCCCTTGACAGTCACGGACCTGACTCGGGGGAACCGTGACGTGGCGCGGCGAGGGGACACGGCGTAGCAGTTGCCAATGAAGAGGTCGGATCGAGTGAGCGCCTCCACACGACACCATGACCTGCACACCAATGACGCCGCGTTACGGTCACGCCGTGAAGTCAAGAACAAGAGCACGTTCTCAAGCACGTTCTCGAGCACCTGGTCGGCAAACGGCGCCTGTTGGTCGGGGACAGAACTGGTTCCAGAAGAACTCGAACCGGAAGAGCAAGTTAAGGTCTTGGTGGAGCATAAGTCGGTGGGACGGACGGAATCGAACAGCGGAGATCGGTCGTCCTCCTCGGACATTTGAGCGCGATCCTCCCTGTTAAAGTCTTGGTCGCTCTCCACTGCTCCTGATCTGGGCTTTTTGTTGTTGAGGATCATAAAAAAAAACTTGGATAGATAAAAGGAGGAAGAAGAAAGGGTTGCTCTTGATTGGAAGTTTGAAGAAAGATTAGATTTTTAGATCATGAAAGCAGAAAAGGGGAAAAAAAAGAAAAAAAGGAAAGGCTTTTGAAGAGTGAGGGAGAAGGAGAGAAATAATGCGTGTGAGAGAGCAGAAAAAGGCGAGTGTGGGAGGGATGGGAAATGGAGGGGGATTTAGTTGAAGTTGGGTGTTTTTAATTTATTTTTAGTATAATGGGTGACAAAGAGAGTGTGACTGAAGAGTTGGCTGTGATGTCTGATCGTATGGACTGACTGAGCATTGGGATTCTCCGTGCTTCTTTCTCTCTCACACACATCTGTTGGCTCGCTAGTCTACACTCCTCCCCTCCATTTTTCACAAGCTTTTGAGTTGGTTTATGTAGACTAATGTATTTTTGGTGTGTGGGAGTGGGAAACTACCTTGATAGGGCAAAGCTTACTTGAGGTCATTTTCACAAAAGCCGAATGGAGAATTGGTATGATGTGGTATGGTATGGACCAATTTAAGATAATGAGAATCATTGACTTATTAATGAAAAGTGAAAAACACTTCTTCAATTAATACATTTTTTAAAATGAACCTCACGACAGTGACTCGCTCAATAAGGAATCAAATGAAACTAACATATTTCCACACGAAATTAACTTATTAGTACATATTATATATAAGTCAATGAAAATATCTATAATGAAAAAGGCCCCTAGCTCCTAATCCTGTATGGGTATGGCAAATTGCAATGGCACACTGAGATAGGTTTCCATTCACGCGCTACAAGATCGCGTTATCCAACTTTTCCAGTAATATAATATTTTATGACCCACTGTTCCCTCCCCACCTATCTCTTGTTGTTGTGTAGTGAATAAAAGGGAAGATAGCACATAGCCGATGAAATTGAACTATCCTCTTTTATTTTGGTTGTTTGCGGAGGTGAGCATAGTTTGTCGTTCTTAGGCTTTTGGATCTAATCTAAGGCGGGGCCCCTCTCTTTCTATCCCATTTCCATTTGCTTAATTTTACTGCTGAAAGTAAAACAGAAAGAGAAAAGAAATCTCCTACCGAGTAGTGAGCAGTGAGCACTGACTGTTTTCGGCTAATACTTGGGTGCTTCCTTGTTATGGTTAGCCGTTAGCCTATCCTTGAATGCCTTCGTGCCTTCTTTTAAGACGGAAAATACCATGAAAAGCTGTCAAAGCAGATCTTAAAAATAAGGCTTCAAAGTTTCCAATGTGTGGCACTGTCACCAGTAAATATATAATTATCAATTATTGGGAATAGTAGATTAACGTCTCAAAGCTGCATAATAAAAGCTTTTGACAGGGGAGGAGAGCTTCAAGATATATCAACACTGGACTGTAGTTCTTGTCGCGGAGAGATCAACGATCTAAAACAAAGAATGATGGTTACTTGCACTAGCAGATGATGGTTAATCAGATTATGATTGACTCCATATAATTTTAGGCCATATTAGAATCCAAAGTCATTTGGCGGGCATTAAGAGGAATTTCAGAAAAGCCATGTGTTCGGCAGCCAAATTTAACTTGCTGTCTTTGCCAGTCCTGGCAAGGAATCATGATTTATAGCATTGCGACGGGGAAGGCTTGGAGGTTTTTCTTAAAATTGGGTATCAAGATGAGCTCCTGTGTCCTGTCCAATTTTGACATTTCGAGTAACCAAAGAGAATCTTAAGAGTCTTAATTAATAATTAAAAGATCAAACTAGTTCAGTCGCTTTAATCTTAAAAATTTTGAATTGTTTAATTTTTCGATTTTGGTTCTTAACTTTTCAGTTCGATTTATTTTAATAACTTTTGTTATTTAAAATTAAATAAATCAATTAATTTTCATTTAACGATCTCATTTTTAATTAAAATTTAAATTTTTTATAAATAAGGACAATCTCTTTTAACCTTACTATAATTTTTTAAATTTTATTTAATCTTTACTAATTTTATGACAATCTAATATTGAATAAACCTTTTAAAAAGTAAACTTCTTGTGTTAATATTTTAAGTTCTGGTCTTGGTCTTAACAGTGACTAATTTATGAATTCTTTAAGATTTTAAAATATTAATTATTAAATCATATGATTTACCAATTGTTAGATGATATTATTTATTTATCTAATGTGCATTCAAAACATGAATCTTTTATTATAGAATAAGAATAATAGCCACTTTTAATGTCCTTTCCTCTTTTAAATTTGTAAATTATTGGAGCAAAGATTAAAGCTTGGTAGAGTACACCTGAAAGGGAATAAACAAGATGGCACATGAGACCAAGTTTTCCATTAATTAGGGAAACAAATGGGATGGTCATTGCAGTACAAATCCTCAACTAAGAAAATAGATGCATTAGTTGAGTCTAAATGAATGGAGGCCGTTACTTTATTCGTGATAAATATTGAATACCTAGTTAAGCATCACGCCACATGGGGACCATAATATGAGCGGAGCTCAGAGCTCCTGGTCTCAAAATCTGCATCATGATTAGCCCTCTTGTGTATAGTGCTGATTGATAATGATCATCAAGTTGATAATAAGGGGTTTTCTGGCCTTTTAACTCTTTGCTGCTACTAAAAGGACAACACCAAGATCTCGTAAAGGTAGGATAGATCTGAAGCTTCATCTTCTAACAACAAAACAAGAGAAGTTGACAGTAACATTTCAATTCCTATGCCCTGCACAGAACCGTCAGCTAAGATAACCTATTATTTGTGCATCATGTATATTTTTTATTCTCGCCATGAATGCTAGCTTCTGACTGGTCACTGTGAGCCTGCCAGGGCACGGTCAGAGGCAGAGACTTCTGTTTATATATACATATATATTCATCGGATTAAAATCATAAAACAGAAGAAGGAAAAAGGAAAAAAGAGCAAGAAAAGAAGGATTTATTATGTAAGTAGATATCTTAACTCGGCCTGGTTTATTATAAGATTGGGAATCTTTTCGTATCTGTTGGTAAAAGAAAAAGACATGGAAATAGTAGAACACTTGCACACCTTTTGCTTTCACCCCTATATTGCAGAGTTATCTGTACCATCTATGTAGGCATGAAATGGTAGACGGATACCCCCGCCAACTTTAATTTATTTCCCTCCCTAGCTAAATTATTGATTACATAAAATACTAAAAGCATTACCTTATTAGTTCTCTTGCTCCTTTCATCCACACTGTTCTTTTATGATGACTGAAGCTCCCAGTTTCGTAGTTAAGAGTTACCTGTATTCTTTTCAACAGCGTAAATGAATTTTCTTACATCATCTTTGTTTCAAAGATCACAGTGACGTCATCCCGATCACCAGGTTAAATTTGATCTGTTCTTGCTGCTGTTCATAATACAATCTGCACTTCTGGGAATCTTTAGTTAAGTCATGCTGTTTGAAGGTATGATCCAGTAAACAAATGACCGATGACGAGCACATATATATGTGTCATAATGGCTAAGGAGATGTGACAGGATATAAGAAGTCGTTATCCAAGAAAAGTACAGCGTCACCTAACTGGCCCAATCCTGATTCGCCTGGTTGTTCATGGTCCATAGACCATATAAAATCTTCTGGTGATCTCTGTTCCATTTTAGTTTGTTTTGTGTAAGCTGAGATCTTTGGTTGCTCGTTCAAAGTCTACTGAACTAAAAGCAAACCCAACAGCAACTGCAAATAGTTTCCTCTGTCCATGACAAAAATGGACCACTTTCAAATGCAGGAAAGATAAGTTAAACTTCCTCCAGATGCATGAGATTCCCATCTCTCTCTCTGCTTTTTTTTTGGAGGAGTTCGTTGTCATGGCTGGGTTGCCAAGTGATGTTTGTCTGCATATTTATGAACATTTGATTCCGACGATAGATTGGCTACAACAGGCACAGACCCTTCTCTTTTTCCACCCCAAGCTAATAGATGAATTTTACAGAATAAAATCAATAAAATAATAATTCAAAAGTAGAGCCAGGTAAACTTTTACCAAGCATCCGTTTCTGCTTTCCATGATATAGGCTTTTAAGCTACAGACATATAGCCTAAAAGACAATGGGGGGTGGCACACATTAAGGATAATTTTGGAAGAAACTTCCCTCTCCAAGTCGGAAACAAATCCTCTTTGCCATTTTTCGTATGGCCCCCTATGCCAAACAACATCCAACCATGCAATAATTAGCAAGGAGAAAAATTGGATGATTGAGATGTTATTGGAACAGAAGGCATAGGAAAAAATGACACAACAGATTTGAATCCCTCCAAGCCTCGATTTGTATCGATATAAAGTGAAATGTGTTCACAATTCTTTAAATGTCACGATGAACATCAAAAATCCAACCAAACATATTCCAACCAAGGTTGTCGCTAAAATGTTAAGATTATGTTTGGTTGAAATTAAGGTTTATAATGGAATAATTTATAATGAAATAGAACGTAAATAAATGTAATATTATAAAATTATTATTTGGAAAGAACGGAGAAGCTCATAATATAATATAGTGAAATATTGTTTGGATGAAAGGTTTATAATATAATATAGTGTATCATTTTATATTCCATCCAAAACTTTTCAAATTAGAGGTTTTTTTATTTTTACTGTTTAGGATAAAATATGATATAATATGAAACCTTTCACTTCTATCTCATTCTATTAAATTCTATTATGAAAATTGTTTCTAAATAATATAATAATATTTCATTCAATTCCATTTTATTATAAAATTCTCAACCAAATATAGTTTAAGATTTTCATATTTTCAGTTAAAGTGCTAACAAAAGTCCGTGGACTTTAAGCCCAACCGGAAAGAACAAGAGTATGTAAACACAGTCCCTCAAGACGATACACGAAATCTGGGCTCTGTTTCGGGAATAAAAGAGACGGGCTCTTGCATTCGAATCCTCAGATCACGTCATCAACCCACGAAAGTCGAAACAGCTGCTTCTAAAGAAAATTGTAACAGCTGCCATTCGCTTACAAAAATTGGAATCCTCTTCCTTGAAATTCATTCTTTAGTTCTGGTGTAGTATTCGAAGTTGAGAAGTCGTAGCCTTGTTCTAGTCTTGAACCCAAAACTTTGGTAAGAAGGCACAGCAAGTGACTAGTAACGGAAGGAAACAATCATGAATCAAAATCAGAACCGCGTGGATCAATCCAACAACACGACAACGAAAACAATCAAACCCCAATTACCAGAATCCCAAAAACAGGAGACCGAGCCTCACACGTCCGATTATGCGCCATACCCAAAGCTTGACCCAAACGACGTCGACCCTCCTCCGGAGAATTGGTCCAGCATCTTTGTAGGAACGCAACAGCCTCCACCGGAGACCCACCACCCCGCAGCTCCGATAACCGGAAACGCCGCCACCACCATGCCTCCGGAGTCCAATCCCTATGTTTCGGCGGCACCAGTTGGGTCATCCTCCTCGAAAAGTAAGCATCGTTAGCTTTGTACGTGTGACTTTGAGAGGAAATGGGTTGACTTCAGTTGTGCAAATTTCTTTTTGAATTGAAGTATGCAAATTTTAGTTGTTCTGTTTGTGGTGTTTTTGATTTGGAGAAGATAAGGTGGACTCGGTGAAAGACACGTTAGGAAAATGGGGGAAGAAAGCGGCAGAAGCAACCAAAAAGGCGGAGGATCTTGCCGGGAACATGTGGCAACACTGTAAGTATGTTTACTGATTTTTAGTTCTTAATGTTGTCTGCTTCTTAGATACATGGCGTTCAAGTTCTAGGACTGTAGCTCCGGATGGCATATGTGGTGAATTGTGTGTTTAGTTTTTGGTCTATTTAAAATTTTAATGATCTAATCTAATTGTTTTTGCTAATAAATGGTTTGATGAATGACAAAACAACCATAACACAATTATAGCAATAATAAGATGTAGATGGTTTGATGAATGACATCCGTAAAACAATTATAACAATAATGAATAAAAAATTAATTAAAAAGAATAAAACTTGTGATTTATAGTGATTCAGTTAACTCTAATTTGTAAATTCTATTTGAAAATTTTGTTATTTTTCTTTTTTCAATAGGTAAAAAATAACACTCAATATAACACTTTTTTTAAAGGTAAAAAATAATTCTTTTCAATGTCTATTCTACTACAAATGAAGGAAAACCTTAAACTAATCAATTATTCTCTCAATTGATATTTTGATTATTTAAATACAATTCAGGAACTCCTTTCTTGATCATGCAAGGTACTAAGGATTCATATCATTCTCAAACATAAATGAATATAATAAAGTTCTCTCAAAGGCTTCTCTAGACAACTCGTATATGGTCTATTTTTATTCAAAACAACCAAGTTTGCTTGTTAGAGATACAAACTAATTGTTATAATGACTAATAACAAAAATATTGATCGACCAGTATATGTATAAAATGCACAAATCATTTAAAATGTACTTGGAATCTTAACATTTATATCAGAGTACAAAACGGATCCTAATGTTTTGAAACGTTCAACTTGAACCCCAAGTTTTTCAAAATGTTCAAAAAAGATCTTAAGTACATGAAAATTTTAACGTGGCTAACTCTCTGTTTAAATGTCACGTCAATACTGAAATAGTATTTTTTAATCTTTTTAAACAAGAAATTGGGCTTCATTTGCAAGTTGACAAGTGGGACCTATTGTCAGAAATATATAAAATAGGTCTCATTAACACGAGACAATGGGGCTTACTTTTTGACTAATTTTAAAAAATTAACCAGATGGTTATGAGACCTACTTTTATTTAAAATATATAAAAATAATATCATGTCAGTATTGAAGAAGCATTTAACCGATGAGGAGTTAATTTAATTTTGTTAAATTCTTCACCATTTGAGATCTGTTTTGAAAACGTTGGGATTTAATTTGAACGCTTTAAAATGTTAATGTTCAAGTTGTATTATGTTGTAAACGTTGAGGTCTATAATACACTTTTGGCCTTTAAAAAAAACTGACATAGGTCAACCTAACTCCATGGAAGGCCAATCAAATTTCTTAAGACATGTTTTAAAAAATTTTAAAGTTCCTTCAAATATCAAAATAAACTTATTTGACAAAAACTTGATTCAAAACTATTTAAAAACTTTTCTAAAAGTATTTAGATGTATGAAGGGATTTAAAAAAAAATTAAAACTAATTATTCTCTTGATTATGAAAAGATTTATGAATTATGCACAATAAAATGATTATGCAATGTTTGAACCTTTGAACTATTAAAGTGAGCAAGATAGTGTTATAAGAAAGATTGCAGTGATTTGTTAAATATAGAAATGTTCCTTTAGTTTTTATTCTTGGTCCACTTTACTTGAACGGCCTTGAAACTATTTTGAATTGTATTTGTATTCTACTTTACTCATTTTGCTCAATTCATTCAATTCTCTTATTTATTTTTTTCCCCCTTTCATTAAAATTTGATCTTTCAAAATTTTTTTTATTTCATTACAAAAGAGATGTTATTGTCACCAAAAATAAATTCACTAATGATTCTCATCATTTCTTGTTAGTATTACCTTATTCTTTCTCCTCATAATGAAGAATCCATTTTCAACCGTTTTAGAGTGATGATATAGTCGTTTTGGATTGCTGCTGGGGAAATTCCATTTTTCATCTTCTGTCATCTTTAAGTTAGCTTTTTTGGAACTAACTTAAAGAATTCCATGTGCTTAGAGATTGTCGATGGTGATGGTGTGTCAAAATTTGGATCTTCAATTCTGGCAGTAGCAGTAACTATTTATTGATTGTTTTTACCAATCCAGTGCTCTAGTTCTAAATTGGGATGCTTTTGTTCTATGCGTAATTTGCCCAATTGATAATTCTATGGTATCTCCCTCTAAATCTTTCTTTTCCAAATGATAAGCAAGAACTACAAGCTTTATTTCTTGCTCCGCGATGTCATGAACTTTTACTTTCTTGAAGAGCTATTTCATTCTTGTCTTGGTGGTAGCAATACTATGCTGGTGCTCATGATTTCTGGAAAACAAAATTTAGTCGCTTTTCAGATAAGCAAGTATTCTGAACCTCTTTTTGTTTCTCTTCCCTTTATCTGTTACAGTGAAAACGGGCCCTAGTTTTGCTGATGCTGCTGTGGGAAGAATTGCTCAAGGAACTAAAGTTCTTGCGGAAGGTGGTTATGAAAAGATTTTTCCTGAAACTTTTGAGGCTGTTCCGGGGGAGAAACTTTTGAAGACATATGCGTGCTACTTATCCACTTCTGCTGGTCCAGTTATGGGGGTGCTCTATTTGTCAACCGCAAAGCTTGCATTTTGTAGCGACAACCCATTGTCTTACAAAGTTGGCGATCAAACTCAATGGAGCTATTATAAGGTGTGCTCATTTTGCTTGTCACGACTTGAAATGGTCGTCATTCTTTATCTAAGCTAGAAGCCTTTCTTTCATGTGAATTTACATAGATGTACATGGATAGATTTTTTAACCCCGAATTTGTGCTTTGCAAGCACTCCTTAATACATTTGGTTCTTTATTATATAAAAGTTCATATTTCCATGAGCTCCTGACCCACTAGATTAATCTGATTACCAGCCTGTATATTTTGGATTTACTTCGATGTTATCTTGATGCTGAGCCTCCTAGAAGATGTTATGGCGTATGGTTTAATTCTGGAAGTTTTAATCATGGATCTGTGGACTTAAAAATTTTCATTTTTAATTTTAATTTCAATTTTTGTTATGATCATGGTTTGGATTTAGTACATTGTTAATTTGCAATCTTAAATATTTCCAATTTACCATTTTCCTAGTTCGACGATCAAAGTTCCTGACAAGGGGTAAAGCTTACAGTCGTTGAGGGTGTTTTTGCCAAATAATTATCCGTATACATGTCCTCTGGCACTATTCCTCTATTCTTTTTATGGTCCACTCTTATCCTTTTTCCTTTCTTCCACTCGGCTGCCTGGCATTTCTCTTAATGTCGAGTGATGAAGTTGCTTATCTTCCTCTTTAATGACTTGGGTGTTTGATTCCTCTTTGCGCAAGGTTGCTATTCCACTGCATCAGGTGAAGGCGGTAAATGCATCAACAAGCAAAGTCAACCCGGCAGAAAAATACATCCAGATCATCTCCTTGGATAACCATGAATTCTGGTTCATGGGCTTTGTGCACTATGACAGTGCTGTGAAAAATCTAAAAGGATCATTGCAGCAACCTACCTTCTGATGACATTAGTATTATGGCGATTTCGTGTAGATAAAATTATTGTGCGTAGAATTTGGAATAGACGATTTGTTTGTCTTTTTTTAAAATTATGTGGCCAATAGATTTCGTTGATTGTAAGCTCTGTACATATATATATATATGTACACGCATGTTTGTTATTGTCAAGATTAGTAGTCAATGTTACCTTATGGGGTGACATTTGAGCTTTACCTTTTCAAACATAAAGCACTTCCTCTCCTAAGAAAAACACAATAAAATAAAGAAGATAGAAGACAGAAAAAAAGGAGGCTATTCATCTTTTCTACAAGAGAAGAGGCCATTGGGAGCATTGCTTTACATGTATGGTAAAAAATCTCTGCTAGGCTTGATTGGCAGGGAAATGTGAATGAGCTAAAACATGGAAAGGCCAGGTAAGTAAGGAGTCGGGAATTGTAGGTAGTTGTGTTTGGTTTAAGGATTGGCCATGACAAAATGGTGTGGGCAGCTTACCTGTCTCTCTGTACCCCAACTGGCAATCTGAAAAGTGGAAACAGAACACCGTCAGTTGTGTGGGACTGGCTCATAACACTTACAACTTCATCAGCTGTGTGGGTCACTGTTTTGGGTGTGTTACTGTTAAAGACGCAGTTTGGCTCTCCTGTTGGAAACAGCTTCTTACTGTGGAGCCCTCACCCTATCACCAATATGGTCTTTTGAGTACTCTCTACGCCCCTGAAGTTTCGAAATACTCCAACTTATGTGCAATTTTGTTTGGCTCTCTTGTTGGAAACAGCTTCTTACTGTGGAGCACTTACCCTATCACCGATATGGTCTCTTGACTACTCTATGCGCCCCTGAAGTTTCGAAATACTCCAACTTATATGCAATTTTATTTATTTAACTAAAGATGATCAGGTGAAAATTAATCTCCATAACTGAGCAAATAAATAAACAAGAACTCATCAACACTAAATGATGAGCAAATAAATGATCAGGTGCAATTTATTAGTTTGAAAAATGCTTGCAGTTCCATAACTAATAGCTACAAAATCCTTAAGCATTAAGTCATATATCTACCAAGCAAAAGATATTTCTTGTTTCCTTCAATAATAATTTACCTATATTAAATAACTTTGAAACTCTAGCACGTGGGTTTTTTTTAAAGTTGAAAAATAATTATCGATACAACTGGATTATGGAAAATTATTGATACATTTTTTCTTTCAATAAAAATATAAGATGGTTTTTCAGGTGTTGTTTTGTTATTTGGGTTTTGTGAAACCCTTTTTTTTTTTTGGGTAATCAGTGAGTACATATTTTGCATGTTTTGGCAAAGATTTGATAAAACCAATTTTTTTGAGAAATTAGCTAAGGCACTAAAAGATTAAGTTGTCTATTTTGAATAAATGCAGTAGCATTCACGATTGGAGTGATTGAGGATTTGTCGCAGCTGAGAATTCAGGTTCATTACTGGCTAAAGCACATTTAAGCTTTTGAAAATGACAGTTATTTTTCGATAATTTATTGTTCCGGTTAGTTAGTTATATCAGTTAGTCAATTTATGTCGTCTAGTAAGTTATGTCAGTTTGTCGATTAAGTTAGCTAATAATTACTTGTTCTCAACCGTCATGTTAAATTTGCAGATACTTATTTGAATAAGTTTAGGACCTAAGCAGTTATAATGGTTGATGGAAAACTATCATTAACTTCTCTAGCTGTTGGTTTATATACACGTGTAATGTAAGGTAGAAAAGGGTTGGTTTTATCTTCTTCTTCTTTTTTTTTTTTCCCTGACCCTCATCTTATATAATATCTATAATGATTTGATTGGACTGCTTGATTGCGTGTAAGTTTTAATTATTAACCTTCGATAATTTGCAAGCTGTCGATTTGTTAGAGTAATACCAAAGGTATCGATCCTACGAAGAAGAAGTTAATCTAATCATAAAGTCTAAGGACAGAAATAATAATAGAAATCCAAAATGCAACGAAGTTAAAAACGAGAATTTAATTCAATCAGTTAAATTAAGAATCAAACATGAAATACTAATTATATATCAAGCAATTGTAACACACTCAAGAATCAACCGAAAGAAATTACCAATTGAGATAAATGAAAATTTACCTATCCTTAATACTAACCTAACTGATTATGAATTATCAGATTGTTGGTTTTAAACTATTCTAAGGTTGATTACTCTATCTCAAGTTATAACCATTAACCTTAATAATCAGATTATGGAAGTTGCTATTTCTCAATTCACAACTTATCCAAAGCCCTAATTAGTTCTGAAGTTCTCTAATAAACTATCGGAAACTTATGCAAGTTCTCTCTTCACACAGTTTCTCAATCTGATTCAATTCTTGTTCTATAAAATCACCTAACTCTCGTTAATTCAATTTAATCATTTTTCATTCAATTCACACTCTTAGTTTACTACTGAATTATGCAATCGTAGAATCAAACTACAAAAAAAATCAATAAACACATAAACAATCAGATTTTCATTAATTCAAGAATAAAATTCTAAAGGTGAGTTTAGAACATCCTCAACATTCTAGATCATATCATCAACTAGTCAATCCAATTTTATACAATAATAAAACTGAAATTAAATAGGAAATACAATCTAAATGGATGATAGGAGGCAGTGACGTCGGGAAACTTCTGATCTAGGAAGTACTTCGAGTCAACTTTTTCTCCTCTTCCTCTATCTCTTGATGATTTCTCTCTAGGGTTTCTCAAGCTAGCTAATGCAAAAAACTCCTTTCTACCTTTTTTCTTGTTCTTTAAATATCTTCTTATGTTTTGAGCAGCCTTACGATTTTTTGGAGTTCGAAAGGTCTAAAAAATTCCTCGAAACTTAAGATTCTTGAGTCTCTGCGCATCTGTCTAATGTAGGCCACGATCGTGGCCTATAAGCCTTCTATCACAATCGTGGCATGCAGGTCATGATCGTGGGTCACTCCTTGCGCTCCTGTCACGATTGTGGCATGGAGGCCATTATCGTGGGCCAAATCTGGTGCTTCTGTCACGATTGTGGCCTAACATGCCACGACTATGGGTTGTTGCTTTGGTCATATCTTCAAAACTTCTCCATTCTTTGATGTTGACCCTGAAAAGCTAGCAAGCACTTTAAGGTACCTAAAAAATATAACATTTAAGCTCAAAGATTTGTATTAACCCATAAAACACTTAAAACATAAATAATTAATAAACTAGCACAATTCTAACCAAAACACATACTAAACAATTAAATTAATAACTAAACACATGTCAAACTATGCCCTAAAACACGATGTAATTGACATTTACCAACATCTCCATACTTAAACGTTTGCTTGTCCTCAAACAAATAGAACAACAAACACACAAAATCACACAGCATATAATGCAATAATGAGACAATGCTTCAACTTCATGAAATATTTAAATTTAAATACAATCATTCAAGTTATTTCAAATCATTAACATGCAAAATCTTCATCTAGCAACTCTCGACTAAACATATGTATTAATCAAGACCCAAATGTCAAGTTATTCACCTTTTTCAATTATACATACATATTAATCATTATTTGGCCATTCAAACTCTGTAACTACTCTTAAGTACGTGTTCATGAAAATTCAAGCTATTTACAAGTTCGACAGGTTTTGATTAGAAAACAGTTTTTTATTTACTTTTGTAGTCATGGACCTAGTCTTTTGCACGGAGGCAAACATTGGTGATGAATGTCAATCCAGTTACTCGACTAAGTCGTGTTTTTATTAAGCTGCTTAGTTGGAACATCATTATGGCCTTCTGACGTGAACACACACAATTGTGATGTGTGTCGATCTGGTTACTCAGCTACATCATGTTCTCAACTATCCACTAGCTCTATTCTTATCTAAAGGCTAACATAATAGTTATTTATTTAAAATTAACAAACACTTTTTTTTTGCCTACTTTATTGCTTTAGCTATTCGTTTTCACGAAAAAATACTAACAAAGCTATTTTAGTTGAAAGACTTAAAATTATGAATGAATGTGACAACTTATAGTGTGATAAACTATCACTAAATTCTAATTAACTTGCATATTCAGCCAAAGAACCCAGGTTACTAATTTCGTGAGCTAATGAGTCTTCACAACCTAATAGATTATGTTCAAAATTAAATCGATTTTAATCCATCTAAGCCATCGACACATTCACTCAATTCACAATATGCAACCTAAAGAAACAATCATACAATATGCAAAGTTCACACTTGAAGCAAAACACACAACCCTTCCCACACTCGAACAACATATTATCTTCAATGTGAGAAGAAGGCAAACAAACACACATGGTAGGAAGAAACATAAAATAAAATAAACCAAAAAAAATAAAGACTAACTTTAAAAGAAATGTGTTAGAAATAAAGCCTCATGGTGCTGGAGGTGGGGATGGTGTCGGAGGTGGTAATTTGACGCCTTGAGCCTCAAAGTATCGATGAATACAACGTATATCTCGGCTCTGACGTCGTTGTGTTTGGGTCATCTCCTTCATCCTTCTAGAGTTCTTCGCAAGTGTATCTGTAATTACCTTAATGTTATCAGAGATTGTATTAAGCACTTTCTTCCAGCTCAGTTCTTCTGTGCCTTCTTCCTCTTTGGACTCCTCGCTAGTCAAGTCCTCTTCTGCTTGCTAAGGCGACGCTGTGCTTGAACTCACCTAACTAGCCCTGATCTTCACATAAGTCTTTTGGTTGATGCTGTTGGCCCTGGGTCTCCATATAAATTTTATGACGACTACATGCCACCATTGGGATTTATTTGAAATAATAATAAATATATTTGGGAACAATTCAATAAAATAAATTATAACATTTAAAAAATATTAAAGTCTAAACAAGGAAGATTTATTGTGGGACTTTTCTGATATAAGTAAATAGTAATTAAAATATCGTAGAATGATTTTAAGCATAAAATTAAATTATAAAAAAGGAATTAATATAAACAATTAATTAATAATAAAATAAATAAATAATAGATAATAATTATATTAAATAAATAAAATTCACAGGGGAAGTAAAAGTAATACCCAACAATTTAATGAAAAATTTTCCATAGTAAAAGTGAACAAAGAATAAATAGATTTGGGTGTTAAGAGAATTATTTGCAATTTAATTAAAGAATGGACCAACTATATTCAAAAGAGGAAAAGTCATAGGCGTGACTCTTCATTGTCACGCCTGTGACAAATAAAGACAAAGAGGAATTTCATTTTTAATTTAATGGCTTGGAGAAGAAAGACTCACGAGCATGACTTTCGTCTCTCACGCCCATGAGAGGAGGCGAAAATAGAGGTGTCGCGATCATGCTTGTGTATGGTCACGACCTATAATGAACAGTGACAAGAAAACGAGGGGAGTCGCGATCGTGTTTCGTCTCGACCGCGACTTCCCAGCTAAACACTTTTACTTCCAAACAAGATAACTTTTAATTCAGAAGTCCAAAATTTCAAACTTTATATTTTTGGAAATCTAAGAAAAAGATCTACAACTTTCATGAAGACAATTTTATCTAATTCAGACTGTATCGATACAGTTTAATCGTTTAAGTAAAGATTACCATTTCAGTTAAAAATTTGTATACCAATACTGCTATTTTATAAAGGCCATAACTTTTGAGTCTGAAGTCCAAAAATTTCAATCTTTATATCATTAGAAATCTAAAAGATTAATCTACAACTTTTATGAAGACCACTTAGCCTAATTCTACCTATATCAATGCAGTTTATTCCTCAAAGTTTCAGATCACATTTTATCATATTCTCTATTTTCCATTCATCTGTTCACATACAATTCTAATGCAAATTCCAAAGGAGACATTCAATTCCCTACATACAAAACTCCTTTGATAAACAATTTACTTCAAACAAGTCCATCCAAAGATCTCCCAACAATCAACACAAAGCTAACTTAACAGAAGAAAAAGAATCTGCATATACATATTTATACATACATATATAAGAGAAATATTTGCTCTTTCACTGACAACTTTCACTGTCAATTTGCAACAACAAAGTTGATATGCATCTTCATAATTCGTATCAAAATGTCATATCAGTATCATAGTTACAAAATACATAAAAAATGTTTATGCTGATATGCTTCTAAAGTCACCAAAAATTGATCCTCACTAACTTAGTTACAAAAGGTCTGGAATTCTTGGAAATTGCCAAAACTTTGCAAGGGCTCAGTTATGTTCTGCTGATTCTTCACCTGAAGAGTAGAAAATTTATGAGGTGAGCCAGAAAGCTCAATGGCTAATATGTTTATAACCAGTGATAATGAACTACACACAAACATATATAAATACTCATATAGGCATACTTGTCTTGTCTTAATCTAACAATGAAATTTCAGCATTTACAATTCCAACTCACATCTCATAATTCAACACATCATCACACAGAACATATTGGATGAAATTTATTATCAAAGAATAACACTCAAATTGCATCATAACTTGATATATCAAAAATGCAATGCACAATATAATGGCTTAAGAGTTCCGTGGAACGAAACGGTAAAACTGAAGTTTACACCATGAAACGAAACGAGTTCGATTTCTCAGGATCTCGTGGCCACAAGCAGGCAGCTGAGAGAAGGCTATAGGTCATCGTGCACGTGACTAATGAAACAGGTTCCTCTCTTGCCCACATAATAGGTCTTTTCAATGCTCATACATTTCATAATATATTTATGCTTCCATGCTTCTTAAATTTTCTGTTTTTCATTCACACAAAAGTAACAGAATTCATACAAAGCAACATGATATACATTCACGAAATATCTTTCCCACCTTCACAATAAGTAAAACAAACATATTCATCATACATATACACAATTATTTTAGCTCATCATCACAAAACTATAAACATATTACCCACCTATTTAACTTGATATTTCCAAAATCAA
>JAOSBN010000006.1:7885254-7910630 GCA_027563595.1 Erythroxylum suave | reverse complement strand
GTGAAATGGTTCTTGGAGTTGAAATATAAATAAAATGATATGTATAAGATTAGTATAGAGAGTTAGATATGGAAAGGTGATATGCTCTGTTTCTTCATCGAGCATGTATGAATACGTCTATGTTTATATGAGAGTTAATGAAGACTTAGAGATGTCCAGGAGCATAGACGTTTCGTCTGTAAAGATGTAGCGTCTGTGTTTTATCGTTTGTGGTTGACTATTTTATCGTCTGTGTTGACCATTTAGCGTCTATGTTTTATCGTCTGTGGTTGACTATTTTATCGCCTGTGTTGACCACTTAGCGTCTATGTTTTATCGTCTATGGTTGACTATTTTATCGTCTGTGTTGACCACTTAGCGTCTATGTTTTATTGTCTGTGGTTGACTATTTTATCGTCTGTGTTGACCACTTTGTGTCTGTGTTTTATCGCCTGTAGTTGACCTTCTTCGTCTGTGTTTACCATATATTGTCTTTCTTTCTTCACTTCGTCTGCCTTTTCATTTGTTCTTCTTCTGCTTTATGTTTCGTCTGCTTTTTGGAATCGGCTATTCTCCGCTTCGTCTATCTCCTGGCGTTGCGTCTGTCTTTTAGCGCTTCGTTTTTGTTTGACTTTGCTATCGTCTGCGTTTGACCTCCTATGGTCTGTGTTCCGCATCGTCTATGTTTGACTTCTTAACGATTGTGTTTGACCTCTTATCGTCTGTGCTTGGCCTTTCATCTATGTTTTGCTATCATCTATCTTTTGAATTTCATCTGCCTTTGAGAATTCGTCTGCCCTTAGACACTTCGTCTGTCTTTTGGCGTATCGTCTGTCTTTTGCTTCTGTCTGTCTTTAGCCATCGTCTATGTTTTGAATATTCGTCTACTTTCTGCTTATAAGACCAAATTATATCAATTGCGCTCTCTGATTTAACGTTAATAGTAGACTCGAAAGTCAAAGTTTGGAGAGAAGTCTAAAATGGCATATTAGGGTATGAAATTTGATTCAAATGGTTTGTTAAGGTTTAAACCCTACGAATAATGCTACTTAAGTAAGTTTCGATATTTGATTGTGTTTATGATAAGCTTGATGGAAGGATACCCGGGATTGTCATGAACATGCATTGTACATAGTTCATTCCATGTATGTGGCATTAATGAACACGCATAATTGTACAGATTGTGATATATGTGTGTACTATTTTGTTATAGAAGAACAGTTGGAACGTCAACTTATAGACGTTGCTAGCGCGTCTAGGCATTAGCTTCAATAACTAGTGAGTAATCTAGATAGTTTCTCTCAATTATTGTTTGCTTAATTTAGGTTGCGAATGATAATGAATGTGTTTGATTATAAATTCTAGACAGAAGGTCCGATGACTGTGTACTGGGGAGTTGTGTTATTGAAGTGCTACTTGTATGTGAATTGAAGACCTACATGCCTATGATGTGATTGTTTATGATATATGTGATCGTTTGTGGCATATGTGATTAACTGTGTCCTATGCAAATTGATTGTGGCATATGCATTTCATCTATGAAAGCATTATCAGATAATGACAATTGTGATCGGAGCAGCCATCGATTAGAGCTTAAAGCTCAACGAGTGTATTTGAGCCTCGAGCTCAACAGTGATTTAGAGCCTCAGGCTCAACGTTTAATGAGCCCTATAAGGGACAGTTCAGGTGCTCGGTCATAACACCGTAAAATTAGAAAAGTGTCACATAAGTATTTCATAGGCATTTTATTAAATATGCTTGATTGAGTGAAAGGCATAATGCCTTATACTTATGTGAAAATAAAAGTGTTGATTATGTGAAAAATGTGTGACTTTTGATCGATGGAAAATCGTGCTACGTTTAATGTGCTATATGAATTGAGTGAACCATCGATGATGGTTACCTCATTGAGTTCGCAAAACTCACCAAAATTGCAACGTTGACCGAGAGTAGACTCCTAGCTTCAGAGAGACTTTTCCAGCCGTGTAGTTGTTTTGGCGAGAGAAGTCGTGGTTCACAGGTCGGTCAGCTGGGACTTTTGGGGATGACCTAGATAGATTTGATGTTTTCCTCTTTCATATAGCTTTTTGTACTAGGTTTTTGGATTTATGCACAGACAGTACAGGATGATAGACGTGTAAACAGTTGATTTTGATGCAATGAAATGAGGAAAAGTTGATTTTAAAAGATCGTTATATATATATATATATATTGATGTTTTATTATGATGCCATGTGAAGTGATTGGTAGTGATTGTTCGTAGCTCACCCTTATCGGAGGATATGTACCGGAATGACCTGCGGGCGTCCCGGTGTGTACCCCGCAGTAAAGGGGTGCTACAGATTGTAATCTCATCATTGTCCATAGTAGTAAAACATATATGAGCTATCTCTTCTTTAGAATGATCACTTTTGGATTCAATTGTGTCATCCTAAGTTAATGCTTTTAGTATTTTCTTCTTTTCCTTCTTATATTTTATCTCATACCTCTCATTAACTTTGAGTTGAGGATATTTTAAATTTATATGGTCAGGTTTTCTACATTCAAAGTAAGTAATATTAGAGGATTTATGTTTTAAATCATTTTTACCTTTTTTAAAGTCCATTCTTTTAGAGAATTTCTTCTTCAAGAACTTCTTGAATTTTCTGGTGAGTAAGTTAATGTTTTCTTATTCACTTTCACCAATTGATGTCTCTTCCTCTTTGTTTGATTCTTATTTTGAGGCTTTAAATGTTAAATTCTTTTCTTTTTGAAAGAGTTGCCTCTTTTTGTCTCTCTTAGAGCCTCATTTTGTATATGAGGAGAGATCTAATAAGTTCTTCCAGCGGTAGTGTTGTTAGATCCTTAGCTTTTTGTATTGTTGTCATTTTAGCTTCCCATATCTTTGGAAGTAACTTAAACAACTTTCTTACTAATTCAACATTAGTATAGGTCTTTCTTAGACCTTTAAGAGTACTAATAATTAATATCAATGAATCTCGTATACATGTTACATATGCTTTCATTATAATTCATTTCAAACATTTTATATTGATGTGTTAGCATGTTTACTTTGCTTTCCTTAACTTGATTTATGCCTTCATGAGTAATTTATAATGTATGCCAAATTTCATTAATTGTTTCACACACAGAAACCCTATTAAATTCATTTCTTCTTAAATCATAAATAAGATGTGTATGGCCCTATTATTCAAGGATACTAATCTCCTATCATGTTGTTCCTATTCTTCCTTTAATTTGAGTATCTTTTTGTTATCTACAATTTTTGTAAGAAAAATGGGACCATTAGAAACTATTTCCCATAAGTTTACACTTTCATCCATTAAAAGAATCTTATCTTAGTTTTCTAATAAAGAAAATCACTACCATCAAGGAAAGGTAGTCTACTAATGCTTTGTCCCTTTTAGTTGAATGATGATATGATGCTCATAAAAATGCCATTATGATCTTTGTTATAGGATCTTGCAAGAAAAACTAGCTTAATATACTTGTTTGATACACTTGCTAGTCCCTAATTGCAGCTGAGGCAGGGGAGGTAAATTGGGTGTTTAGAAAATTAAAAAAAATTCTAACTAATGTACTCAATTAATAACAATATATATAAACAAGGATGAGAAAATTGCTTAATATAAATTAATCAACCAATTACACAATAATTTAAGGGAGG
Source organism: Erythroxylum suave (assembly GCA_027563595.1). Taxonomy (NCBI): domain Eukaryota; kingdom Viridiplantae; phylum Streptophyta; class Magnoliopsida; order Malpighiales; family Erythroxylaceae; genus Erythroxylum; species Erythroxylum suave. The sequence goes on along the minus strand of JAOSBN010000006.1, from coordinate 7,906,984 downwards.
AGATAATGCAAACCAATTTATAGTGGTTTGGTAACATGCATCCACTCTTAAGACTCTTGTTAGATTTCCACTATAATTCTTCTTTTAAGGCAAAGAAAAACGTTTATATAATCTTTCTCATGAAAGAGGAACCCTTCTTATAATCTTCTTCCAAGGAGAAAAGGAACCTCAATCTCACTTGGATTATCCCTCAAGTGCGATATTTAACAACCCACTTAAGTATTAGAACTCAAAAATATCTCACTTATTTAGTTAGTAACTCCGAAATGGCTCACTTATAAATATAACAAAATGATGCTCAAATAATTGAAAAATGCTTTGAAATTTGTGGATACAACACCCAAAACCATCCTAATGCTACAAACAATGAGAAAGCACCTATTTGTAATGTTTTGAGACTCAAAATAGTCATTGGTGCTAAGAACTAGTTGTTACATGGTTATGTCTGATACACTGGTCAATTAGTATATGCATTTACAACACTAGATTCACTAGCCATTAGAATATTGGTCTTCCACTACATATATTATTCGAACAATATAACACATTGATCAATCAATACATCAACCAATATTGCTACAAAATCTCAATACATCAAATTTAATAACTTTAACTTACATTAGTGGGCCACTAACCTATATAGGTTGACCAATCATGCTAAACATATGATTTTTTTTAACAACTTCAAATGCTAAAGACTAATTTATTTAATCCAACTATGATTGAAACACTTACTAAAATATTCCTCAAAGATAATTTGAAAGATTAAGAGGCTTTTATATTAAATCAAAAACTTCTATGCATCTTGATGAATGTAAAGACTATGCAATGAAGTAAGAAGAAATGATTATGCGTGGTGAGCTTTTTAGATCATCAAGTTAACAATTGACTTGCAATAAATATAAACTATGTGAAATGAACTTGACAAGCCATGATCTCCTTTTATTCTTGTTTCAATCTTCATTTCATTAGTTACAAACTTTAGCTTATCTTTATCAAATTCATACACTATCTTTTTGAGTTTATGGCTTCATTTTGTTCTAATATTTTTTTTCATCAAAATAATAAACACATTAGTAGTAATTATGTTTTGTTATCATCAAAACATGAACTAGAACCTCCTTTGGTTTAACACACTTGAATAAAATAAAATAGCCTATCATTTATGCTACAAAATGACTTAGTGTACTATTCAGAAGATGTTTGACAAAATTACTATATGAAGTGCACATAAATTATTTGCTAGAATTCTACTGAGACCTTAATTGAAAAACTAAGTTGTAATGTAAAAAATTAAAATCACTTAACTAGTATCAAAATAAAACCTTGTGATAGATTCTAATAAATGAACCTAAGTTAAATAAGTAGAGATTAGGTCTTTAAAGTTTAGTTTCATTTAGAGATGACAGGGCATTTCATTCATAGTCAAGTCGTCGAAACCACAACAAAATAATATTCCTTAAAACCGAACTCCAGGAACTTAATAAATGGTCATTTTCTTAATTACATTATATTTATTACTAAAGATGCAAATTGATAGAGAGTAATTCTTTCCATAATAACCTTCATACATTAAGAGAGTGATTTCATAATTTCAAATTCTTGATTAGATGTGATTTGTATTTATTATTGATTATATTTCATTTTAGATAAAATAACAACTCTAATATTGGTGTATATATATTTACTCGTACAAGTTAATTAAAAAAATCTTCATTAACACTTATAAATCGTTCATGGTATCAGAGTTATCTCTGACTTGAACAGATCGAACTCCTTTCCTTCATCTGTCTTTTCTATCTATAACTTATCATATCCTCTTCGCTTAATTCCTCTTCTTCTAAAACATCAAATAACACACCCTTTATTTCTTACAGCTAACACATCTACAACTTAAGTCTCTATCTCAGTTGGAAATCTAATCTCTCTAAATGTATCTTCTCAAATTCCTTTTAAGCTAATGAATGATAGAGGAAATTGCACTTCCTGGAAATCACAAATGACCAATATGTTACATGGTTATAATTCATTTGGCTTTTTTGATGGATCTCGCTCTCATCTAGCCAAAACTGACTAAGTTTGTAATTTTTGGCTTTGCCAAGCTGGATCGGTGTTGTTAGTCATTCAATCAACTATTCATAATACTATAGATCCTACTACAAATAATTGTTCCATTTTTGTTACTATTTGGAGCAATTTAGCAATAAATTTTTCTAACCATTCCAACACTCATATGTGCTCTCTTCTCTCCCATTTGATGAGCATAAAGAAGAATGAAATGTTTGTTGCTGAATATATGAACAAGGTCAAGAACCTCGTTGATGATCTAAGTATGATTAGTCATCCCTTATGTGAAACTGATGTTATCGTACATACTTTCAATAGACTTGGTGATGAGTACAAGGAAATTAAGGCTGCCATAAAAGTTCATGACACTTTAGTTTTATTTGAAACACTATACGATAAATGAGGGCATCATTATTGGGAATGGTAATGGCATTCCAATCCCTCATATTGGTTCTTTTTCTTTGGATTCTTCTAATGCCAAGTTTTCACTCAATAATGTTTTGGTGCACTTACTATTAAAAGAAATTTAATTTTATTCTCTTATTTCTGTAGATAAAATAAAACCTCTATCAAATTCTTTCCCAACCATTTTCTTGTAAAGGATTTGAACACAAGGGCATGCTTGGTCAAAGGCCACAGTAAAAACAATTTGTATGAACGACTGAATCTAACATCAACAAATAAAACATATGAACCATCTGCTAATCTACATATTTTATATTCAACGAACGTTTTTATCATCTCAAAATATTTATTATTCAAATTCATTTTGTATTTGTGACTCATGCCTATGTAATAAAGGTCACAAAATTCCTTTTGGCATCTCCTCAATTAAGTGTGAGGAACCTTTTCAACTTTTATATATTGATATTTTAGGTCCTACTCCTATTAACTCCCTGGGAATTTTCTTTATATCTTCATTTTTCTATTACTTTACAAAGTACACTTGGTTATGTCTTTTCAAATTGAAAAGTACCACTTATTTTTTAATACTTTAAAATTCTCATTGAAAATATCTTTGAGACTAAAATCAAAATAATACATATAGATGGTGTAGAGAGTATCAAAATCTACATCATATACTCTCAAAATATGGAATCCAACACCATCACACTATGGAAACTGAACTCACTTTTCTTCACTAAGCCTCTAATCTCCTACAATTTTGGCCTTATGCATTTCTAACTACAATTTATCTCATAAATCATATGTCTACTTCAACACTTTAGTTTGACACATCATACCATAAGTTATTCCACCATCACTATAATTATAGGTCCCTCAAGGTTTTTGGATGCTTAGATTACCCATGGCTTATGAACATACACTGAGTATAAATTGGAAGTTCGATCTCGTCCTTGCACTTTTATCAAGTACTTTATTCATAATAATTCTTTGTATTCCTTTGATCTAAATAAAAATCAAATGTTTGTATCAAGACATTTAATGTTTATTGATGATGTTTTTCCCTTTCGAAAAAACAGTTCCTTTCCTCATTCTCTATTTAATAATGAACTCTTATCTAAGTTTAACTCTATACCATGACCTATTCAATCCACTTTTAATGACTTATGTTTTCAATCAAAGCCTCCTGGTCCACCTCCAACATTGGTAACTATTTCTAATAAACTTTTGTCGGATTCTAGCTTGACCTCTCATGCATAAACTTCATTCTCATCACCCATGTTTTCATCACATCAATGATTTGGTCTCTTATATAGATAATCAACTCTCTCATTCATCTTTGGACATAATTGTCTCACCTGCTTCTCAGGTAAGTGATTCATCTTACTGCTCTATTTCTATAAAAAAAACATCCCCACAACCAACCCCAATAGTCACTAGACCCTAAAATAATATTCACAAATTGAATAAAACTTTCTCTCTCTATAATATATCTACATAATTTGAGTTATTTGTCTATACTAAACCCTCAACATTAAAAAAAATCATCCCAAACTCTCCATTGATTTAGTGCAATAGAAGAGGAAAACCAGTCGCTTTTTCATAATTGCACTTGATACTTGTTCTTGCTTCACCTACATAAAATATTATTGGGTGTAAATGGGAGTATCACATTAAAAAGAACCTTAATGGATCCATTGCCCACTACAAAGTTCAAGTCGTGACTAGGCGATTTCACCAACACTCGTATTAACTTCACTAACACATTCAACCCTATTGTTAAACGAGCCACAATTCTATTGGTGATGAGTATTGATGTATTTGATATTTGGGTTTTAGAGCAATTAGATATGAATAATACATTCTTGCAGGGTGTTGTTAATGATAATGTTTACATGCAACAACTACTAGGTTTTGTTGATTCTCAATTTCCTAATTATGTGTGCAAGCTTCATAAAGCTATTTGTAGCTTACGTCAAGCCCCACATTCTTGGTATATAGAACTTAAATATTTTCTTATTAGTGTTGGCTTCCTAAACTTGAAATTGTATACTTCAGTTTTTATTCTTAGAACAACTTCATCTATCATCTATCTTCTTGTGTATGTAAATGATATTATTATTATAGGAAGTAATGCAAGAGCAATTGAAGACTTTATTCTCAAGTTGTTCTCTCAGTTTTCTGTAAAAGAACTTAGAGATCTCAGTTACTTCTTAGGAGTTAAAGCTACAAGGACTAATAATGGTCTTTTTCTTTATCAAAAGAAATATCTTATAGATCTTCTCCTCAAAATAGGCATGATCAATGCCAATTCCATTTTAGCTACTACGTTGACCACTAATACTCTTCGTCATGATGATGGTTCTCTTGTCATATGATCCCACTTAATATTGCAGATTCTTGAGTGTTTTCAATACTTATCATTTACAAGGTTAGATATTTCTTTTGCTATCAACTAATTTGCTCAATTCATGCATTGTCCTACTACTAATCATTGGTCAGTTATAAAAAGGGTGTCATATTACTTTAAATAACTTTAGATTTTGGGTTATTTTCTCTTCTTAAAGTTGCTTTCATCTTTAAGTATTTGTGGATGCTAGTTAGGCTAAAGATATTGATTCTTGGGTTTCTAACTCGACATATGTTACTTATCTTGGCTCTCATCCTATACCTGTAAGAAACAATCAATTATTGCTTGCTCATCTATGAAAGTTGAATATCATGTCATTTCTATTGCTATCGCTTAAGCTAATTGGTTAACATATCTTTTGGGAGAATTGGACATCTCTCTTAATGTCTTGCCTATGTTTACTGTGATAATATGGGAGCTACTTATCTTTGCTCAAATCTAGTCTTTCACCCAAGTATGAAACACATTGCCATTGTTTTTAATTTATTCGCAGATAGGTGGCCAAGAAGCTATTTATTTCTCTCATATTCATACTATAGATCAATATGCTAATTCATTCTCTTGCTAAAAAGTGATTTCTTAATCATTTTTACAAACTTCAAGTCCTTCTTATCCTGGTTCCTACTAGTTCAAGGACTGTAGCCCTTATGGGGGCATGATAGAGAGTAAATCTCTTCATAATCACCTACACACTTTAAGTGAGTGATTCTCCATAATTTCAAATTCTCTTTTAGATAGAGTAACAACTCTTCTATTAATGTATACGTATTTTCTCATACAAGTCAATGAAAAACAACGAAATATTTACAAAGACTTACAAATTATTCACAAACCATTAGAGGAAATCTCAAAACTTAAAAAAGAAAAGAAAGATATCCTTTGGAAACGAGACAAAAGGAAATGAGCACAAAGAATAGAACATAATAAAGAAACCAAATTCAAATATCTAATTATTGATCACTTTTCCAAAATCAGAATCCAAAACATTTGGGGAAAATCTAATCATAAAATGCATCTTACTCTAAATTTGGCCATAACCCTTTAATAAAACAGGCAATGCATATATAGCTTAGACAAACCCGTACAATTCCATTTCATAGAATGTTCATGATTAGGTATAGCTAACTGGAATTGAGGTGTAGGTTCGTTTTCATTTCTCCTGATAATTTTTTTTGGAGGAGATGGAATAATACTCAAATCTACGACAATGAAATAGAAACGGCAGAAGAAGATATGCAGCTAGCCATCTCAATTTTAAGCCATAAAGAGAAACAAGTGATTTGCGAGATATGTATACAGCCATTACTTGCGACATATATATGGTGTTTCTATTTCGCCTAACCATTGTGTCTGTATTAGCTAATATATAAAACCAATTAAATTGGTCTCTTAAGTAAAAATTTAACAGTCTGTTCATACTTTTTCGATACATTTTATGTACAAGAAAGCTCATGTCCATCAATTCACTTCTGGAGAATCTTTTGAAAAAGGACCAAGACAAATCAGTAACGTCATTTTTTTCCCCACTTGCAGAGCATTTCCTATCTCTCTCTTCTCTCTAGATGAAGAAGATCCTAACTAAAGCCAGCAACGTCCTTTTCCTATCTCATTAAATCAATTTTATGGAATTTCTAGTTGATATTGGCTTTACCATTTTGGTAAGTAACATGCTCAAGAAATACCTACCCTACTGGTTTCAATGTCTCGTAATGCAATTGCTAAATTTACAATCTTCGTGCAAGAAATTGTTCGAGTATTAGCTCAACGGATCATATGACGTGAAATTGCTCCAGACATAACAAGTCACCATTCTAAAAAAAGGTCTTGGAACCTGATATAATCATTTACGGTTTTCAGTATCACATCATTTTCTTCAATGCTTGATTAGTTCCATGAGATTTACATTGTCAACTGTGTCCCTCCAATGCCTGCCTAGAAGAAGAGCCATAAACCTAACTAATTAGTCTTTCTTTCAGCTCCGTTCATAATCACGATATAGTAACATGCGATCAATGGAGAAAATGGAAACAGAACTTATTGGATTGTGAATGGAAGTTGATTTAATTAGGGTCACGGAAAAATGCAATCCAATGAAAGTATTTAAAAAAGGTTTGGTCTTTCAGCTGTGACCATCAGAACATAACCCCACATTAGCTGTAATGTCAGACCATTTATTATTGTTCCGTTTTCTTTTTTGGGGACAGAGACCCACATGTCCTTCAACGTAACAGAACAAAAGCAGCAAACGTAAGTAACATGAGACCGAGCTTGAGATCATTTTTCCGACAGCTAACTTCAAATGCCCTAGTAGCCTCTATATTTATTAATCGCCTTTCTCCAACATCCACTTGTCTAGTAGATTGTGGTATATGTGCCATTAGTTCCCACTTTCCCACTACACATTCGCACCACGTTGGCTCTTGACAGTCTATAAGCTGTAGTACAATTGATTTTCTTATGTACGAGCATTTTCATTGTAGCATAGTTTTTCGTTGAGAATACGTACTTTGTTAATTTGCTTTCTAATGATCGGCTTTAAACGAACTAAGTGTAGATAGAAATTTGTTTAGGTAGGTTATGTGATAGCTTAAAAAATTTTAATGTCCACTCTATATATCGTATGTATTGATAAGCTAAATTTATTTTTTTACTTTAATCTTTAAAATCTTAATAGAATTTGAAATTTTTGTTTAATGCGTATAAAATAATGTATTTGATATTTATTTTTTGATGTGATTAAGATAAGTTCTGTTTAATTGGACCTGTTAGCCTAGCATACAATTAAATTGAATATTATTCAATTTTTTAGATATAAATTTTGAAAGGAATATTAGGTTGAGATAATTGAAGAAATGGTGAAAGTTAAGATATATTCATAAGAAGATATTAGAAATTGTTAGTGCACCAAAATAGAACAAGTTAGTGAAAATAGCTTGTTAATTAGAATTTTTTAGATTGATTATTTGGTAGATTTGTATTTTAAGATATTTAATTATGTAGATATTACTGTTTGCATGATCCAGTTCCTTGGTTTTGGAAAGATAGGAGTAGTAAGATTTCGAATTTTTATGGAATTGATGCAACTGTGGTATTTGAACGAAATGTAATTATTCCAGTAGGAGTGAAAGTATACAATGAAGTTATTGCATGAGAACGTATTTATAGTGTTAGCGCCTCATGTGATGACTTTTATGTGTTGTTTAATGCGCTTTAAAGTCATGGGAGGGCGATGCATCGTGTGTTCTGAGCTACGTGTGGTATGATATAGTTAAAACTTATCAGCTCACACCATATTGAATCAAATATGAATTTATTGTTCGAGACAAAATGTTGTCCATTGTGTATTATTTGGAGTTTTGCTACTGTTGTTTGTTGTATTTAATATATTTCTCATTTGACAAGTACTATGATGAAAGACTCGACGATAGTGGATAATTTTGAATTGGGATTAGTCCTAATAAAAAAAATATACTTAAACCTGATTTTTTATAAATTAAAATTAATTTTAAGCCTTTCCAGTTAAGCTTCAAACTCGAATTAATACCCATGTTCTCGAGATTTGATATTTTTCTAAATTCTTGATTGTTTGAAAAATATTTAACAGATTTATTAGCCTTAATCTAATGGTGAGTGTCATCTGATTAAATTTTGCCATTAGATCACAATTAACTTGACCCGAGAGCCAATAAGTTGGGATCAATTATAGGTTGAGAAAATTAAGAGACTGATTTAAAATTAAGATGCATTAAAACTTGGCTTCCATGTGGCCCGAGTAAATGACAATCACAAGGTCTGCAAATCTGCAATAAAACTGGTAAAGACTCTGCTCCACTGCTACGTTAATAGCCACTTCAAACTTTAGTATTGCCTTTAACAGTACATAGAAAAACTCAACCATTATTGCGGAAAAGAACCGGAGAAGAAGAAAACTAACCTTGAGAACAAGAGCAAAGGCAGTAAAGGAAGACGCACGCAGGAGAGAGAGAATGATAGCAATTAATGGAGGACGAGGTATCAGGGACATGAAGAACGTTTAGGTCCACCTCGATGCTTTGAGCTTTGTTAGGCAGGAAACATGTGGAGTATAAATGGAGTTTGATAGGAATTAATATGAGAGAGAGGAGAGAAAAAGCAGGTAAAAGTTAAAGGGATCGATGAGAATAGGAGAGAAAGAGGAGAACTTGACAGTTGTGAATGGACACAAGATTGCAGCTTTGCATGCTAAACACGTTTGATTCAACCGATCATCATCACATGACGCTATACCTACAAACGTCCTGATTCTAATCTGCTTGATCAAACTGTTTCTCTTTTGATGGGACTGGAGAGAAGGAGCACTGGACTGAACTGACTGGTGACTCGAAATGCAAGCTAGAATTCATCAGAAGTTGCCGATAGGCTAGCATATAGGAACAGCTATAACATTTGAATCAGTTCCCTTAACTTGCTTCATTTCAACGGAAAAGAAAGAAAACGACATGAGTTAGCAGAAAGATGCTGATTATGAGCAACATGGAAAGTCGTTCATCACAAATAGAGGCATCATCATCATCAGCATCCAATCCGTCCTACATTGAGCGCTGAGAAGACAAAAAGCTAAACAAAATGTTTGATTAAACTACACCAAGAACCCGAAAAATGAGAATGAGACAAAACAGTTAAGAACCCTAGTCAAAATACCCAAATGAATTTGGCATCCCTAGTTCTCAACTGCACAGTGATGTCTCCTTCTTTACTATCATCCACCCTTCTTTGTAGAAACATAACAATTTTGGACCCGTTCCTATTGTTTGTTTTCGCTTTAGGCACAGTCTAAAAACTTTAGGGTTTCTTACCAAGAGTGTGCTTGTTGTTATGCATCCAAACCTTAAGCACGTGTCGTTTCACATCATTCTCAGCACAAAACTGCTCCACAGCAGCCTCATCATGCTTCTGAATTCTCCAGCCGAGGCTCTCCGCGAACTCCAACATCTTATCTTTCTGCTCCTGTGTAAATTTAGTCCTAAACCTTTTCTTCGACCCACCACCACCACTACTACTGGGATTCGACACGTCATCCTCTTCCCTAAAGTACCCGCCACTTGTCCCACTGCCACCACCGCCCCCAGGAAGAGCCGGTAGTGCCAGAGGACGAGACTGTGTCAGGTGGTGGAAGTATCCAGCAGGAGGAGGCGCACGATAGTAAGGAGAGAATTGCGGTTGGTGGTGATACAATCCCTCAGCGTCGTCAACCACCTTACGGTGAAAATTCCGGTGGCAGTTACATGCGGCGCATTTGAGGGCATCCAAAGTGCCTTCATAGCCGGCGGCCGTGAACTCGCCGCAACCGTCTACCGCATGACCACCGATGCCAACGGCATGGTTCTTAAGGCACTCTCTGTATCTGACTCCTCCTGCTGGTTTTCTGGCTCCGGTTGTGGACGCATCTTCTCCTCCTCTAGGACCCACTTTGATCCGTGAGGAGTTGCTCACCGAGTCATAACTCGGCGGTATCGGAATGCCCATTTCTTCTTCTTGGTCTTCGTGCTCCTCAAAATCCATTCTTTCCAACTAAAATTTCTCTGTCCTCTCTCTCTATAGTTCTTTTATTTGCTTCACAAGGGAAGAGATAGGGATCTACGTGCCTGTTCTTGATGAACAGATCCACCACAGACCAAGTGAAAACAGTGGCAAAAGCTTTGCATTAATAAGAAGAAGAAGTAATTTATATTTATAATTAATTCAGAGAGAATAAATAAGAGACCAAGGAGGAGGGTGTGGCTGTAATTTCCCGTCTTTGCTCGTAAGAAGACATGTCTCACGCAAAACCCCTTCTTTCATGTGGTTTCTACTTTTCTCTTCAGCTTACCACTAAATTAATAAACCCAACTTATTCCTGGGTATAGTTATTTTTGTGCTGTAATAACATAGGTCAATTGCTGTCGTTTTTCTTCGTTACAGTAAATGTAAAAAGCAAAAAATTTCAACTAAACGCATACGAGCCAAAGGATTGGGTGTAGCCTGTAGGTCATGTCTTTAATAAAGGTGACGTAAGAGATAACAGTGTTGGGTAACGTGGGACTAGCAATTACTTACTCGTCTATATTTGGACAAGCAATGACTTACTCGTCTATATTTGGCATCCACCGTCTCCATTTTTGATAAGAAAAATGTGCAGTGATTAGTTAACGGTGGTCAATAGGGACTAATTGTATTGTAAAAATAAAATTAATTACTAATAATTAGTCATATAATTGTGTATTTTTGATAAGTCTTTCTAATTCTTTTCTCTTTTGGAATCCCATTTTTTAGCTTCAGTTGATTCATATATATATTTCTTATGTAACACATTTTTGAAACCATTTTACTTCCCAGTTCTATTAAAGTTGTAATAAAAAGAGTATATATAATTCTTATATCTGTTATTGTTAAGTTTTATAATGTTACTTACGATAGTTATATATCTCTTAAAGAGACATAAATAATTTTTTTAATGTATAATAATCTATCAATTAGTAATTACATATTTTAATAAATTAATGCAATAAAATAGTGATGAAGAATGGGTATGGCAAAAGGATGTACTTACGAATAACTTATGATCAGCTTCGTACGAGTCCTAAAATATAAATGCCTCTTAACGACATGAAAATGTAGGGGAAATAATTAATGTATAGAAAGCAAATTTTCTGACTTGTCTGAATTCACGTCACAAAGTATAAGTGACTGTTATTAATTCGCACAAGATATTATTAAATGTGTATCCAAAAAGAAATTCGACAGTTGGCATTGGATCCGATGATAGCCGCTATGCAAGGATTAACATGTGTTGGGCATGCATCAACCAAAATCAAAATGAAAAATACAAGGTAATAAGATTATCAACTTTAAGTCTTAAATTTCAAAATTAAAAAAACTTTCATTTCTATTAATTAGTCTAATAATTAAATGTTTAAAATTTAAACAATTAATTCACAGATCATTTAAAATTTAATTATGAAAATTTTAAGGATCAAATTTATATTATAGAAAGAATTAATTTAATATTTATGAATAGTTTACAATAACTTTAACTTATAACTATTATTCAATATTTATTTTAGATTAATTGAAATTCAAAATTATAAATATTTATTGTTAATAATAATTAAATTTTACATGTATAATTGTGAGAGATTTTTATTTTCATTTCAAAATAATTTCATATATTCATTTTATTTTAATGAATAACTTATATTTTACATGTTTAAAATATAAATTTATAGGGTGTATTTTTATTAATAAATCTGACTTAGGATTAGGAATACGATTCGTTATTAAGTGGATACTAGGATATGAAGTTATAATTTTAAGGAAGTTTTGAGCTGTGCTTAGTTGGGTTCAACCCAGCCCAGTACATAAACAAGTTCAAGGGGTTGCCTTGCCTTTATCATGACACTGTAGGAAAGGACTGGATTCTCTTTGAAACAATTGATTAATTAATTTTACCCACCCAAGCCAAGAAGTGAAACAGTAATAAAAACTTATTAAAGGAAGAACTGAGACTTGAATGCTATTGGACCATTAAAGATGTAAGAGAAAAGTGGGGTCATACGAGATTTGCAGACTTTGTGCTTGGACTCTGGACCAGATTACCGGGGTACATTGGGACTTGAAGTTGAAAGGGTTTTAAAAAAAGTTTAATATTATATAATATGGCGCCTACTTTCCTAATTTTTAACTATAAATTAATAAAACAAATTTATAAAAAGTAGAGTAGATTTTTCAAAAAAATGTGTGAATGAGACGGTGTGAAATAGAATAATAACAGGTCGATCAAAAGATAAATTCTTATACAAAGTGATTTATAATAGGGATTAAATTTTATGTTCAGATTAACCAAATTTTATTATTTTTTATTAAGATATTTATATAAAATTAACACAAACATATTAAAAAGATTAAATAATATTAAACTAAACACCCTAACGAACGTGGATGCTCCAAGGCACAACGCACGCAAGCATAACCATAAACGTAAAGAATCCTCCTCGTATAAAGATAGGTACTAGCCACCCGAATACACATACAGAGATTTGGGTGTGAGTGTCGTAATGTGACAGGGCATAAAAAAGAGAATGGTATATCTGACGCGAGGCACTGACCCCGTACTCCTATCCTCTGTCACTCTCCTCGTCAGCTGGCGGGAAACCTACCTCTCGATCTTTATGTTTTTCTGACGTACCTGGATTCCTGTCGTTTGGTTGCTTTTATTATGTGAAATAATAAGAGGCACAAATGCCTTCAGATATGAAGTGAGTTGGGGTGATTAAACAGACACTGTCATTCATTCAATTTCTATAGAATGTTTTAGATTTGAGTTCCTTACCAGTTCTGCCCGTATACTAAATAAATTTACATCGAAAACTCTCTACAGTGATGAATCATCGCACTATAATTACAGAATAGTACCAAAATATATACGATAATGATTCATAATGTTATAATTTACATAAGGGATTCTTAAAATAAAATGCTTAAAATATTATTACCAATTTGTAATCATTTTTTATTAACGTGCATCTTATTTGTTGTTAATTTTAATCATAAATTATTGTGAGAGTAGTTGAAAAAATAATATGATATTTTAACATATCATTTGTGCTTTTGTTTTGTCAATAAATTTTATATATAACCTGTTGAAAAATTAAGTATAATTGAATTGAAAAAATATTTTTACAATTTCCCGATTAGACATCTTTAATTAAATAACTTAAAATATATTAATTATAAATAAAAATATTGAAATATACTTCATTCATATTTTTGCACAAAATTTTCTTTTTAAACTGTTAACTACAAGTTGTTCACATGTCTAATTTTTAACGATATTTACAAAGTAGAGAAAAATAACTCAAACTTTTTCTACAAGAAGGGTAAGAGTGCTAGATCCCTAATGTCTTTTTTTTTGTAAAAAAAACACTCTAAGATTTCTTTTCACTAATTATAATTATAATTTAATCTTAATAAAAATCAAATATTTAATATTTGATTCTTGAATTTTCTTAAAGTTTAAAATTAGGTTCAACTTAATTTGAATTATTTCTTTGCTTTTTAACTATTTTTATATGTGACTCGTTAGATTTCTAATATTTTATAAATAATTATAATTATCATTATAATTCATAATTCATAATTCATAATTACAATTAGATACATTAAAACTATGTTAATTTTTTAATTAAATTGATAATTATAGATTACGATTGATGTTTAGTAACATACCATAACTACCTAAATATTAAGAATGTTAAAATGATTTGACTTAACTTGTTAACATATAATTACATATAATTTAATACTTTCATCGTTCAGTATTCCAATTAGACACATAGTATAAGATTAGTGTCTACTTTAATTAAATTCAATCATGTGCATTCCTACTAATTAGCAATTAATTTATAACTAATATTTGAAAACATCCTTCAAATCTTAATTCACTCTAATTAGAGAATTCCTTAAATCATTATTAATCAATAATATTAAAACATCCTCTCTAATTACTTTAAGAGGACCCATATTTTATTAACTTGTTCAACTATCTCTATATAGTTTATCCTATATTAAAATACTACCAACTAAACTACTCCAATAGAATAATTCATAAGTACCATAAAAACATAATAATTTTCATATAAGATACCTTTACGATATTAAGTTTAAGGATCAATTACACACTCATCATAATGAGAAAATTTATAAACCAAAAGTAATGTTCTATTTGGAATTCTCATAATTAGGAGATTTCAAAGAATTTATTCTTTAATAAGTACCTATAAATTTGTTTAAATATCTTTGTATTTTAGTATATGAAATTGACTACTTCCTTTATAAGGAAGAAACATCAAGTGTGCTAGTCTTTTTACTTTATTAATGTATAATCTTAATAAAGAAATGAATAAGAACAATTTAAAGATAATGCCTAAATGTAATATGAATCTTAAAAATATAATCCCTTCATACTTTTATATCCTACGAACTTTATCTTATATGTTAATTAAATAAATTCACGTAAGATAAATAATATCTTTAGTTAGTTATGTCACAATATTTATAACCAATTGACTGATTGTAGGACATAAACTAATAATCTCTTATATGTACTAGGTCAATCACTGAAGTATCTTATTCCTTATTAGTATATAATTATCATACTATTATTAAGAAGAGAAGAATTTAGTATCCTTCTTATAAATATGATGAATCCATAATTATCTCCAAAATAAACTCTTTAAATTTATTTTGAAAGTGAAAATTTCAACATCTTGTAACCTTTTAACTATATATTCAAATGTATCTACAAAGGATCTAGTTCCATTTGGATATATTGTCATGAGATTTGAAATATTCGAACATCATTTTACTCCCACTAATTATCTTGAAAACCATTCTCTTATCAGTATTGAAACTAACATTTTGTTTAGTGGGGTGTATATGATTATATCCAACTCATTTAGATATTTCATTACTTTACATTAGTAATTTACTTATAAACTTATTAGGTAATATATACTTCAAGTAAGCATCACATCCTAAAATAATTAACATTGACACTTTTAAAGTCTTACCTTTTTATATTTAATATATAGTCTTACTAATTAATTTGATTATAACTAATGAAGGATACTAGGTACAATTATAGAAAAAATAAATATTGCATTAAACATCTCATTGTGAACGCCTCCTTATAGAAAACCATATTATTACAAAAATAACGTATCTTAATTACTTAAGAAAATAGTTTCTTAACTTTAAAGGAGTCTAATTAACTATAAATTGCAATATGACTGAAATAAAATTAATTTAATTATAAAAAATTTCTTAAATATTAATTAGGAATCAATCTAGTTATTCATCTTAATATAATTAAGAGAAATAATTAATTTAAGTTTAAAAATATGATCTCATCTTAATTAATATATTCATATTATGCTAATTATATCTAATGATTGACCTATTTTTTGTTATTCAATATTGTAATAACCGTAAGTGGACGACATAGCTGTAGCTAGTACAAGCAAGTACGAGTCGATCCCACAAAGACTATGAATACTAGTAGTTACCCTTCCCCTATTATCTAGCCTAAGAATTGATTTTAGATTTTTAATAAAAAGAAAACAAAAACTAAAAGAAATAAAGAAATAGGAAAAAATAATGAGCACAGAGATAGGGGAATTCACTTAGAAATTAGTATCTATGATCGAATACCTTTAAAGCCTTAATAGATTGATCTTTTATCATGCAATTGTTATAGCATTCAAACTAATTTTCTTTTTCAAATTTAACAAAGTTAGGTTGATGATTATGGACTTCAGTCACTCATACAGCAATTGAAGCTAGGATAATCTCTTAAGTCAGTCTATACCTAGGTGAATATATTGTAGTTGAAGGGAAGACTAATAGCAGGAAATGATTCATTTTTATGCACTCACATTAACTCTTTATTTTACGCATCAGCAACTAAGGGCTATTTAGGTTTTGTAAAGACTTACAAATGCATTCAATTGTATTTATTTTGAAAAAATGCAAAGCCAAATTAGAGGTTTCATCCATAGTTGTGATACATGTCAAAGAAACAAATATGAGACCAAATCTATTATCGGCTAACTTCAACCAATATCAATTGTATACCAAGTTTGGACTTATATAAGCTTAAACTTTATAAAATGGTTACCTAAATTGAAAGATTATATAGTTATCACGATATTGGTTGATCACTTTATGAAAAATAGAAAATTTATTGCTTTTACTCACCCGTTTACGATTGCTCAGGTAGCTCAGCTTCATATTGATAATGCGTATAAACTCCATAGGACGCCTTTGAGAATAGTGAAAGATAACGACTTTTGATTAACATATTTTGAATAGATTTCTTTAAAATTAAAGGGGTCTCTTTACATCATTATATGGCTTATCAACAATAATTGGATGGCCAAACTAATCTTAAGTTTAACCTTGGAAAGCTATCTTTGGTGTATGACAGGAGATTGTCCAAGGTAGTGGAAGCGTTAGTTATCATTAGCTGAATGGAGGTATAACACCATCCCTCATTCTGTGATAAAATGTTCCCTACTTTAGGTTATTCATGGCTATATTCCTCCTATACATTTGCCCTACTTAGGAAGAGATTTGAAGATGTTGTAAGTTCAACAACCTTTATGAGATCGAGGAGCAGTTGTGAAGTTGATTCATTTTCATATAAAAAGTACTTAAAATTGCATAAAGCAATTAACTAATAAAGAAAGTAATGATGATTAGTTCTAGGTTGGTGATTCAGTCTGTGTCAAGTTACAAACCTATTGCCAGCAAAATGTTACCTGTCATCTTAATCAAAAGTTCTCTTCCTTATATTTCCCCCATTTATAATTATGCAACATATTGGTTATATTACCTACAAATAGCAACTACTAGAGCATTATTATATTCATTCCACTTTCCACGTGTCTTAGCTAAAACCATATGTTTCATCATCTAAACCAATTCAACCTTATTTTCTAGCATCTTTGACAACATATTTTGACATCCAATTGTTATTTTACATAAATAAATAGTGAAATAAAGAAATAAGTCAGTGGTCTGTATGTTGGTACAATAGTCAGTAAATGATACTTCAGATGTTTCTTAGAGGTACTTATATTATCTTCAACAACACTACCCAAATGTGAACTTTCCGGACAAGATTCTAGAGGAGGGGCGTAATGTTACAACTAAAAGAGAAGATCAATATAGGAAGAAAAATATGAAGGATAAAAGATACAACAATGTTTCCAAAAAGAATGAATAAGAAGAACAATATCATAAAAGTTAGTGAGGGATTGAAATGTTGACATGAGTAATAAGATTAATGGTGAGGACGTAACGTCAGGTGTAGGTAGTTAAGAGATCCAACGGTTGTGAACAATTAACCTTCAACTAATAAACATTTTCTCTCTCTGCTATATCTACTTCTTCTCTTCACTCTTCACAAACCTTTCCTTTTCATTTTACAAAGAGATTATTTTTGTGACTCGAGCTCGTGACGTTCTGATTACAAAGGAGTAACCTTACCAATTGCTTTAGGGCTTACTATTATTTAAGCATTATGAATAAGGTTTGCTATTATAGCTATAACATTGAAAGACTAGGGTAGAGAGCAGTAGAAAGGCCCATTCTTATTCATCAATTACCCATCAAATTGAGTAGTTCATAAACCATCCCCTATATTGTCTTTCTGAATAAAATTTCACTAATATCACATATCCATCAACCATTAAATTGATTATGTATGGTCACTTTCACTAAGCCTAAACATTTGGAAAAGTATGTATACCTAAAACCCCAATCTTTTGAATAACAAAATAAAATGGACTTGGTTGCATGGGAAAGAATAGGATTAGCAAGAGGGATGTAAAGTTATGTAAAGAATTCAAAATGAAGTATATTTTTCAATATTCTATAACATTCATGTAGGGAACTTACAACAGAAAATTTGACCACCTTTATAATGAATTTGAAAACTTAATTTGATAAAAGAAATTCCATTATGTTTAGGCTTGGGGAAATCAAGTAGAAATGTTGTTAAATGATTTTGCGCTACAATGAGGATTCTTTACACTTAAATATCTAGAGATAGAAGAGTATAAGAACTCTATACCAGAATTATCAAATGAGTTAATTGATTATTTTCCTCAAGAATTTCAAAGATTAATATTGTCGGGAGGAGGGATAATTGGATATGATTTATTTGTTAGAGTACTCATATCATATCTCCAGTCCTTTGGTATCCACATAAAATAATTTTTTTAATAATTTTTTGAAAGAGTGAGAGTAATGATGTGTTAACCCTTACAGATATCATTTATCTTTAAAGTATATAAAGGGATGACCATATAGCTTAGGTTACCAATTTTCCATGTAATTGGAGCAAATGGCCAATAGAAGGAAAGGAGCCATCTATGGAGGATCTTATTTGATGCAATTAGAAAAGAACCTAGGTACGTCCAATATTCTTCTGGGAATGAATACAGCTTATTTTTTAGTTAATATTAATATTGAAATTATAAGATATATGGGGTTAGTTAGAGAAGCCACTAAATCCTATGCACTGAATAGGAGACATATAAAGGCCCTACAGGGAAAGATGATTCCCTTGTAGAGGAGGCAAGAGATGAATAAAAGAGAGCAGAGCTGCAACAAATTTGATGCATCTCAGATAAACGAGACAATAGCAAAAACTAAAGACATCAAGAATACACCAAAAGCACTATTGTAGGATAAGATTTATAACAATGTTCATCGTATAGAGGATGAATGGTAAAATCAAAGTTATATCCTTTAAAGAATACAAAGGTAACTTAAGAGACATGGTTGTGGTTATATTGAATGAAGGAGTGATTATTGTCCTATTTTGGCTATATAGGTATTTAGAACAACCATTGTCTTCTCCACCATACCAACCACTATGATGCCTAGTGATGATGATGTGCTAGTTGTGGAATGAGCTTTTTTACTATTTATTTAACTCTTATTTATTTCGTTTGCTTTTATTTTCCTTTTGTAAAATCTAAAATACATTTTTATTATTTAGTTATTTTTTAGAATATTATTTAGTTATTTTATTTTATTTTTACCTAGAAATTATTCATTTTTATTTTTAATTTTATCTGCATTTTATGATTTCTATTTTGTTAATTTTATTTACAAAGTCCACTTGAATTCTAGTTGTTGATTATGCTTATAAAGTATTAAAAATATCCATTAGTTTATATATGAGTTGATATTTAAGCCCAAGGTCCAATGTTGCGAATACCATACCGGACTCGGTACCGGATTGAGTTCTGGAGCTGTACTGTACCGGTACCGGTCAATACCGAGTACCGTTTTGGGCAATTTTTTATATTTATGAAATAGTCCTTGAAATTTTTAAAATTTGCAAAATCGTTCACTAATATATTGTACAGTTATATACTGTACAGTTTACTGTTTACAAGTTTACATCAACCCTATTTTCAAAAATCATAATAACAAATAATAATCACAATTAATAATTTAATATAAAATATTTCACATATAAATAATAACCACAATTAATATGAAAAAAGACAATCATCATAATACAAATATAAAAATAAGAATAATACAAAGTATTTAAAATATTACAATAATACAATTTCAAATTTTTAATAAATAATAATCACATCAAAACATCTAATAAAAGAACAATAAATATCTTTTAACTATTACAATTTTATCGTGACAAGGAAACAATCAAGTTGAAGTAAAACCTGAAACAAAAACATTTACAATTACATCACATATATAAAATTTAATATAAACTGATAAAAATCAAATATAAATAAAATTAAAAGAAGAGGAAAAATAACCTGTAACGAAATTCAATCGTCAATAGAATGATACCCGCTATAACTGCTCTGACCCTTGTTATCATTTGGTATAAATCTTCATCATTAAGAGGAGCTTCATCATCATTATCATTCAAATTTAATGCACCAAATGACATGTCAAGGCTTTCCCATCCAAGATTTTCTTTTAATTCTAAGTCATTGACATCGATTAAATTTGGTTCTTCAGAAACCCAATCCGCCAAAACATCGATGTTATTAATGAAAATTGGATCATTTGAACTGCTTGTACTATTAAGGCTCCTCGTAAACAATAAATTATAATTATTAAAAAATTATAAGAAATTATGTTGAAAATAATAATGATAATAAAATATCTTTCTTCACAATTTCCAATAATTTCTATTTCCAACAATCACAAAACATTCAAATAACAATTTCCAATTCTAACAATTCTCAATAATTCTCATTTCCAATAATCACAAAACATTCATAAGCAATTTCTATTTCCAACAATTCTCAACAATTTTCATTTCTAACAATTACAAAACATTTATAAACAATTTCTATTTCCAACGATTCTCAACAATTCATATTTCCAACAATCACAAAACATTCATAGATAATTTTTATTTCCAACAATTCTCATTTCCAATGATCACAAAACATTCATAAACGATTTCCATTTCCAACAATTCTCAACAATTCCCATTTCCAACAATCTTAAAACATTCATAAACAATTTTCATTTCCAACAATTCCCAGCAATTCTCATTTCTAACAATCACAAAACATTCATAAACAATTTCCAATTCTAACAATTCTCAACAATTCCCATTTTCAACAATCACAAAACATTCATAAACAATTTTCAGTTTGAACAATTCTCAATAATTCTTATTTCCAACAATCACAAAACATTTATAAACAATTTCCATTTCCAATAATTCTCAACAATTCTCATTTCCAACAATCACAAAACATTCATAAATAATTTTCATTTCCAACAATTCTCAACAAATCTCATTTCCATCAATTACAAAACATTCATAAAACAATTTCCATTTCCAACAATTCTCAACAATTCTTATTTCCAACAATCACAAAAAATAGGATATAATTTAATTCTTATAAAATTATAAAAAATTATATCGAAATTAGTAATGATAATAACATACCGTTCTCAAAGCTTTAAATTGTATCGAACAAAAATCAAATCATTCAGCCTCTTATGCTCCAATATATTCCTTTTCTTGGAGTGGATAAATTCAAATGTGCTACAGTTTCTTTCACAGCCTGTTGCACTCACACATTGACTCAAAATCCGAATTGCAAATATTCTCAATTCTGGAACACTAGTTCCCAATTGATCCCACGAAGAAACTATAAGTTATAAGATAACAAAAACAGGATTATAAACAAAATAAAGTCATAATTAATTTTCAACAAATAAAAAAAGAAATAACTAATACCTGGAGAAAGTTTTCCT
>JAOSBN010000006.1:7849616-7885154 GCA_027563595.1 Erythroxylum suave | reverse complement strand
AATGGAATGGAATGGAAATGAAATTATGATTGTTTTGTGATTGTTGGGATTGAAAATAGTTGGAAATTGTTAGGAATAGAAATGAAATTATGAATGTTTTGTGATTGTTGTAATTGGAAATTGTTGTAAATGGGATGGAATGGAAATCCAATTATGATTGTTTTGTGATTGTTGTAATTGAAAATTGTTGTAAATGGGATGGAATCCAATTATGATTATTTTGTGATTGTTGTACATGGGATGGAATGGAAATCCAATTATGATTGTTTTGTGATTGTTAGGATTGGAAATTGTTGGAAATGGAATGGAATGGAAATGAAATTATGATTATTTTGTGATTGTTGGGATTGAAAATAGTTGAAAATTGTTAGGAATGGAAATGAAATTATGAATATTTTGTGATTGTTGTAATTGGAAATTGTTGTAAATAGGATGGAATGGATAGAATGAGTTATATTATATAAGATGGATATGCAAATTGTCATTGTGTACTGAAATTATGTGTTATTTATTTTTGTGTACAGATAAATAGAAAGAAGTTCAAATACTCCCGATTAACCTAGTTCAGGAAGATACAGTGATCCAGCTTGGGCTTACGCTGGTACGATTCCGGTCAAAAGAATCATACCATTTGCTTGTTTTGTAACAAGCATTTGAAAGGTGGAGGAATTATCCGATTGAAAAGGCATTTAGCTGGGGTTAAAGGTGATGTGGAAACATGTAAAAAAGTAAATCATGATGTGAAGTGGCAGATGAAAATATTGCTTGATGAACATTAATTTGAGAAAGATAGAAGGGAAAGATTGAATTTTGAAATTGGCAGTGGAAGTTCATTTTCTGGTTTCCGTGGTGATTATGGAAATGTTGAAGGTGGAAGTGGTAGTAGTACTGATGCTGGTAGTGTTCCATCTCAGGATCCTGAAGAATCTGATATGAGGAAGAGAAGACGGCGGGTAACTAGTTTCTTTGCACCACGAACAACTCTTGGAGCCCAACCTTCAATTCGTAGTGCAATGCAATCAAGAGATGCAACTCACAATGTCAATATGGCAGTAGCTAGATGGTGGTATGATACAGGTTCGTCATTCAATTTTTCTCAATCTTATTACTATCAACCTATGATAGATGCAATAGCCTCTTATAGTCCAGGATACAAAGAGCCATCGATTGATGAGTTAAGAGGTAAACTTTTGAGTTGTGCTATTTCTGAAATTAGAAATTATTTGGCTGAAAAAAGAGCAAGTTGGGGTACTTATGGATGTTCAATTTTGTGTGATGGTTGGACAAATAGGAGACAAGAGCCTATTATAAATTTTTTGGTTTATTCTTCAAATGGCTTTATGTTTTTGAAATCTATTGATACATCTGGCCTTATTAGAAATACTGAGACTTTGTTTGGGATATTTGATGAAGTTGTGAATAAAATAGGGCCAGAAAATATTGTTCAGTTTATTACTGACAATGATTCCGCTTACAAAGCGGCAGGGAAAAGGTTGCAGAATACCTATAATTCATTTTTGTAGACTCCTTGTGTTGCACATTGCATTGACTTAATGCTGGAGAATATAAGGGATCCTAAGTATTTTCCTATTATTGATGAGACTATGCAGAATGCTAAAAAGATAACAAAATTCATTTATAATCGTGCATGGGTTTTGAATTTGATGAGAAAGGAATTTATCAATGGTAGGAATTTGTGTCGCCCAACTGTGAAAAGATTTGCAACAAATTTCTTATAACTTTAGTTTTTTGTTTTGATGAAGAAGGAGTTAAGGCAAATGTTTACAAGTGATAAGTAGGTTGCATCTCAGCATGCTAGGTCTAATACTAGAGTGGAAGTCTGTAGTATTATACTAGAAGATAAAGAATATTGGTCGCAATGTCAATTTTTTATTCGAATTTGTGAGCCTTTGGTCAGAGTGCTTCGGTTGGCTGATAGTGAATAAAAGTCAACAATGGGTTATATTTTTTATGCTATGGAGAGAGCGACGGAAGCAATCAAGGTCAATTTGAAAAATAGGTCTTCTTTATACACACCCTATCTCTCAATCATTGATGAAAGAAGGGAAAGACAACTATCTTCTCTACTATTTACAGCTGGGGCATTTTTTAATCCTAGTGTGTATTTTAGACTGGATCCTACAAAGCAAGCTGAAGTTAATAGAGGAATGCTTTTCACAATTACAACAATTGTTCCTCATGACACGATGCAAGATCTTCTAAGCTCACAAATGGAACTTTACACGTTGTCTTATGGGGATTTTCGTTTGCTGATTACTATTCGACAAAGAGAAAAACTTTCTCTAAGTATTACTTATTTCCTATTTCTTATTTGTTGAAAATCAATTATCACTTTATTTTGTTTATAACACTACTTTTTTTATCTTATAACTTGCAGTTTCTTGGTGGGATCAATTCAGAAATAATGCTCCAGAATTGAAAAAGTTTGCGATTCGGATTTTAAGTCAATGTATGAGTGCAACTGGGTGTGAACGAAACTGAAGCACATTTGAATGGATCCACTCAAAGAAAAGGAATAGATTTGAGCATAAGAGGTTGAATGACTTGGTTTTTGTTCGTTACAATTTAAAACTTTGGGAAAGTTATGTTATTTTCATTATTATCATTATTAATTTTGATATAATTTCTTATAATTTTCTAATAATTAAATTTAATTGTTTACTAGGAGTCTTAGTAGCACAAGTAGTTCAACTGATCCAATTGCCATTGATAATATTGATGTTTTAGCGAATTAGGTTTCTGAAGAACCCAATTTGGTTGATGTCAATGATTTGGATTTGGAAGTTAATCTTGGATGGAAGAGTATTGATATGTCATTTGGTGTATTAAATTTGAATGATAATGATGATGAAGCTCCTCTCATTGATGAGGTTTTTGTACCAAATGATTACTGGGGTCAGTGCAGTTCCAGCGAGTATCCTCCCATTGACGATTAAATTCCAGGTTTTTATTTTTCCTCTTCTTTTAATACAATAATTCCACTTACAAAGCGGCAGGGAAAAGGTTGCAGAATACCTATAATTCATTTTTTTAGACTTCTTGTGTTGAACATTGCATTGACTTAATGCTGGAGAATATAGGGGATCCATCCTATTATTGATGAGACTATGTAGAAGGCTAAAAAGGTGACAAAATTCATTTATAATCATGCATGGGTTTTGAATTTGATGAGAAAGGAATTTACCAATAGTAGGAATTTGTGTCGCCCAATTGTGACAAGATTTGCAACAAATTTCTTATCACTTCAGTCTTTTGTTTTGATGAAGAAGGAGTTAAGGCAAATGTTTACAAGTAATAAGTGGGTTACATCTCAGCATGCTAGGTCTAATGCTGGAGTGGAAGTTTGTAGTATTATACTAGAAGATATAGAATTTTGGTCGCAATGATAATTTGTTATCCGAGTTTGTGAGCCTTTGGTCAGAGTGCTTGGCTGATAGTAAAAAAAAGACAACAATGAGTTATATTTTTAACGCTATGGAGAAAGCGATGGAAGCAATCAAGGCCAATTTAAAAAATAGGTCTTCTTTATACGCACCCTATCTCTCAACCATTAATGAGAGAAGGGAAAGACAACTATCTTCTCCACTATTTGCAGCTGGGGCATTTTTGAATCCTAGTGTGTATTTTAGACTAGATCAGCTGCATTTTTTAATCCCAGTGTGTATTTTAGATTGAATCCTACAAAGCAAGCTGAAGTTAATAGAGGAATGCTTTTCACAATTACAACAATTGTTCCTCATGACGTGATGCAAGATCTTCTAAGCTCACAAATGGAGCTTTATAAGTTATCTTATGGGGATTTTGGTTTGCCGATTGCTATTCGACAAAGAGGAAAACTTTTTCCAGGTATTACTTATTTCCTATTTCTTATTTGTTGAAAATCAATTATCACTTTATGTTGTTTATAACACTACTTTCGTTATCTTATATCTTGCAGTTTCTTGGTGGGATCAATTCAAAAATAATGCTCCAGAATTAAAAGAGTTTGCGATTCGGATTTTAAGTCAATGTATGAGTGCAAGTGGGTGTGAACGAAACTGGAGCACATTTGAATGGATCCACTCAAAGAAAATGAATAGATTTGAGCATAAGAGGTTGAATGACTTGGTTTTTGTTCGTTACAATTTAAAGCTTCGGGAAAGGTATGCTATTTTCATTATTATCATTATTAATTTTGATATAATTTCTTATAAATTTCTAATAATTAAATTTAATTGTTTACTAGGAGTCTTAGTAGCACAAGTAGTTCAACTGATCCAACTGCCATTGATAATATTGATGTTTTGGCAGATTGAGTTTCTGAAGAACCCAATTTAGTTTATGTCAATGATTTGGATTTGGAAGATAATCTTGGATGGAAGAGTATTGATATATCATTTGGTGCATTAAATTTGAATGATAATGATGATGAAGCTCCTCTCATTGATGAGGATTTTGTATCAAATGATCACTGGGGTCAGTGCAATTCTAGCAGGTATCCTCCTATTGACGATTGAATTCCAGGTTTTTATTTTTCCTCTTCTTTTAATTTTACTTGTATTTGATATTTATGTTAAATTATATATATGTAATGTAATTGTAATGTTTTTGTTTCAAGTTTAACTTCTACTTGATTGTTTCTTTGTCATCAACTCTTTTTGTAATATTTATTGTTCTTTTTATTGGATGTTTTGAATCTTTTGATGTAATATTATTTATTAAAATGATGAAATTGTATTATTGTAATATTTTAATACTTTGTATTATTCTTAATTTTATAATTGTATGATAATGATTGTCTTTGTTTATATTAATTGTGGTTATTATTTATATGTAAAATATTTAAAAATTATTGTTATTTCATATTAATTGTCATTATTATTTATTATTAAGATTTATGAAAGCATGGTTGATATAAACAATAAACTAGTAAAGTATACAGTACAACTGTACAATATATCACTATGGACTATTTTTCAAATTTTAAAAATTTTAGGGACTATTTCATAAATTTAAAAAATTACTCGTAACGATATCCGATACCGGTACAATTCTGTTCCAGAACTCAATCCGGTATCAAACCCGGTACAGTATTCATAACTTTACTTTGTTGGTTTTGTTTTAGTTTTACATTTAAACCATAAACGAAATGATGATTGTACGTGTAATAAACAAAGAGAAAAAAAAAGGTTGCTCTCTCTTATTTTTGCAAAGACATTCAAAACAGTGAAGTAAGAGAGGAGTGTTTTTTTTGTCTCATTGTACGAAAGTTTTAAAATAATAACGTCGAGAAGAAACATAGTAACAGAGGAGTTTTTTACTCTTCTTTTGTGTTCTTATTGTTTTAATCAACAAAAGAGAAAGGGACCAATTTGTTTTGTTCCATTTTTTAAGAAAGAGTTCTTCAAAATCTTCCATAGCTATATCAAGTGTTAAAAACGGAACATATTTTTTGGAGTGGGGTGCATAGAGACTTTGTATTTTTGAAATTCATTACTGGTTTTAATCTTCACAAATTTTAGGTATTTATTTTTGCTTATTTTTATTATTAATATGAATATTAAACGTAATAGATTTATATAAGATTATAATTTTTTTGTTTCCGCTGCATATGTGATCCTTCACTAATGACACTTAATTATGGTATAACAACTAAAAGATTGATCACGTGAATCAATAAAATACAACTTTAAAAGTTCGTGAAATTACTGAGCTCTTTCGAAAATCTTAATAATATAATATTAATCTTTGAACCTATGAGACATTTTACTTCAGGGGGCTAATCACATTTTTTTGTAATGTTTGAATTCTTTTTTTGAATATGAGTCTAAATTAAGTTAGTATAGATTCAAATTATCCTTTTCACCAAAAGTGAAGAGATAAACAGTTAAGACAAGATTGAAAAGTAAGAAAAATGTAAAGCAATTGAAACAGCTCAAAAATAGAATACCAGAAATTGTAATCATTGGGCTGAGCTTTCGTGTTCTTTTCTTTTCATGACTTCTCGTGACAATATGCAAGTATTGATGTCAAGCTTTTAATTCGGTTTACAAGATCTAATTATCATTGAAGATACTAACTAAATTTGAATTTCATGTCAGTATTGTTTAGTATCCTATTGATTAATGTCGTCTCCTTAATCTGGTTTAGTATCCTATAATAAATTTAGAAAATGTACGGCCTTGCATATTATGATATGAAAAAATTATACTGCCTATGTCAGCTAAAAACCATATAAATTATTCACGAACCTACTCCAAATACATTGCACTTTCGCTCTGAGCAGAACATATATAAGATATGGAGACTTCAGAAAGTCTATATTAATTGAAGTAATAGGTCCACTGAAAAAGCCACACTACCCGCCAAAAATACCTTGAAAGTTGGCGTGAAGATTGGTTTTGGCGTAGTGAAATGTAATCTGAAAAAAGCTACATTGTGTCATCACCAATTTAATTGGTTACTCAGTCCATGTCCGTTCTTGTTTTCCAAGTTCTTAATGTCTCACCAATTGCTTTAAGCTCTTGACAAATAGTCTAATATGTATGTTCCCATGTCTACTTAAATACTCTTTTCTATGTTTTAGTGAATACGTGCATACATCTAATCTGGCTATGATTCAAACCCAGTCGTATTAACCACTCAAAACAATAGTGGCATAACAATCTCAATTTGGGATCTAAAGATGCTTGTTCACTAGGTAACAACCATAGTAGGCGTTGACCAACAAAATCTTGTTGTGGGATATTGTTCCATACTTACAATCTTGAGTCAATCTCAGAACTCGTTCGAGCAATTTGCCTAACAAGTTCTTATCTAGAAGCCATATTTCCTTGGTTTCCTCGACAATTTCTGTTTATTTTGTTTTTAAGTAACTAGTCTTACGGGAGATGGATTGGCCCCAGCTAGACTTGACTGACTTATATTATAAACAGACTTGGCTACCATTGGGACAACATGCAAATGATAATGCCACTAGCACCAATGATCTTATAGTGGTTGGATTTTTTACAGAATTCAGCTGTACTGCCTTGAAAATTGGAAGAATGGTGTTGATGTTAATGGTGGGGTTATGGTTTTAGGACTGCCAGGACAGTTAAATATATAGGCGGATATTACATTAGCATTAACGATAACCGGTTATAGAAATATGATCTGTGCAAAATACTGTAAGTAAAGAGTGAAAGATATAAAGATCATGTCCCCTGAATTAAATCCCATTTAACTTGGATTCTTTCCGACTCCATACGTTGAACTGAAACACATATAACTCCACCATTAACTTTGTATTTTTGTCACCTTTTGGGACCGAAAATTCCCAGGACCGAACAGTCTTTTCGTGACCTTGAAGTCAAGGATGATTTGATTCTTTGTTGTTCTATTTTTCATAATACAGTTCCCTTCTAGACAAAACTGATTATCATCCATCAACTTGAAACCTCATCCAAAAGCTTATATCTTCTAACCTTATTTATAAAAACCTGCCTTCTGATCCCATTGTTGTTTGATATATACTCCGATCTTGTCCTTCTAAGCTTTTCCTCTAACCTACCTTGTGTGATGATCCTCCTTCTCGTCGACGGCGATCTCTGGGAAGACTTTTGCTTCTTCTTGAGGTTATTGACTTGCAACTGCTGACTGCCCCTTTGACTCTTTAACCCTCCTTGAGCAATATTGCTATTCCTCTTCGTTTTCTTGCTGTTTCTGTTATCATCATCGCAGCTCTTCTTATTTGACGATGAAGAATTCTGAGACTTCTCCTTGGTATCACGGCTCAGACACCAATTGCAAACTTGATAGGACTCGGCTTTTGGATAGAGATTGCTACAGTATCTGTAGAATTAAGAGTTCCAAAGCAGAAATATATGAGAACTTTGTGATAATTACGATGAGACAAACCGAACCCAGAAAAGATACAAGTAAATGTATGCTCTTCCTTATATTGAAGGGTATGTAGATATACCTGTGTTGAGATCTGAATTGGCAAATGTTGCAGAGGAAAAGCTCACAAGAAAAACCGCAATCTCCACACATGCAACACTCTGGGTTTGGTTGCGATGATGTGTTAAACTTCATAGCCTTGATCTGAATCGGCTGAACCTTAAATAA
Source organism: Erythroxylum suave (assembly GCA_027563595.1). Classification (NCBI taxonomy): domain Eukaryota; kingdom Viridiplantae; phylum Streptophyta; class Magnoliopsida; order Malpighiales; family Erythroxylaceae; genus Erythroxylum; species Erythroxylum suave. The sequence goes on along the minus strand of JAOSBN010000006.1, from coordinate 7,877,045 downwards.
CACAATTCCTCTTGAAGTGGCCGATAGCTTCTTCGGATGCGAAAATTAGGAAATCCAGCTTGACATGGCAATATTCGTTGCCGTTATGTCTCTCCTGTTTCCGAGAGTGAGAGTGATAGAAAGGAGATAGAAAGAAAGAGCCGCTAATATGTTAATGCTTAGTAGCCTAATAGAAAGAAAGTCGCACGTATATATATTACTCCATCACCACCATGGAGCGAGCGTCCTTATATTGCTGCGCTTTATATAAATATATATATATATATATATATGATGTGCTAGTCATTTGTTTACTTTTTAATCATATACTTCATCAAAGATCGATGTACCAACAAGACAATTCATAGGCTGTCCAAGTCTGAGTTGGGTTAGCTCCCAAGTCCTATGTAAGTTGTCTTTTTTTAATTCTAGTAAGTATTAGATAAATGATTGAATAGAACTTTTTACAAATTTTTAAATACTAGTTCGCAATTTCAATTTTTAATTTTAAACAATGCCTTACCACTTAGCCCTTTTTTTTTGTGGTTTAGCTCATAAATACTATGTATACACACACTCACATACATATATAGTGAAATTGTTCGTAGATTATAGTGTCCTGTCCTTCACTGTTGTATTTCTTAAAGTTTATGCATAATTCAATTGTGATTCCTGGACCAAAATGAGTCGTTGCATCAGTAGTTGATTGTAAGGGCTGAAACATTGTTTCATGTGTTTATATCATTTTGGTTTGAATAGCTCAGTCATGACTTTAAAAGGAATGATGACAAAACTAATGTCCAATCCTTGTTCGTGTTGATCATAGGAAACATGAAGACTATAATCGTGGAAAGGAAAAACAAGTTTAATAAAGAATAAGGTTTGTATCTCATGAAAAGAGTTTTGAATGAAATCTTCCAAAATCCTTTTCGTTACCTGCTAATTCTTATTGTTGGTAGACATTCCACCAACTAAACGACATATAAACTTGCCGTACCCAATTTTAGGGATGGTTTATAAATCATCTATTTTTCAAACCACAACTTAAGCTACATAAAAATCTAAATCAGACCAATAATATCAAAAGAGGGTAGTTCAACAGAAATAGAAATCGAATATAAGGTTATACCACTTTAAACCACCAATACAAAGCTTAATAAATAATCACATTCAAAGTAAAAGACAATAAAGAGTTGGGAAAAAGTAAGTTGTAAAATTAGAAAAAAATAACAATACTACTCATTGGTTGATATATATATACATATATCAATTTTCTAAATTTTTTAATTATGTTTTAACCGTTTGGTTCTTGAGTGGATTGGATGATTCATTGTCGCATACGGTAATTTCTCGTTAACATTTCTGACAGGAAATACCCTAAGAAAAAGCTTACACTTACGGGTGTGTTGCTTTTTCTTGCACACAGCACACAAGAATGTGTAATCCGCAAGTAGACTGGCAAAGGGCCCTTAGACCCACACTCCATGCATTTGCTTCTTGCCAAACCTAAAATCTCTCCATTTTGTCGCCTTCTTTTGTCCATTGATCAGTCATCAAATTGATTAGAACACCAGTCCCGGTTACAAGGGATAAATCAAACACCATTAGGTCACTTCCACAATCAAATTTCGCATTTAATCAAATAAAAGACGGGAATTTTTCTTAGCGTATCGAATGGAGTGTTTGAAAGTTGAAACTTCTTCCTTCAAAGATTTCTTCTTTCTTGTGTATACCCTTCTCTTTCCGTGTTCCCCGCAAATAAGCGTACTTCAATTCGTCTAGTTCCTAGCACTTTGTTTTTGAACCAAAAAGGATGGAAGAAAAGGAAATGATAACGTGAATTCCACTTCGATTTTCAGAATTTCGTCAGGGACTTGCAGGCCAAGAAATAGCTGCCTAATTATGTGGCCTCACTAGTCACATCTGAAGATTGTCTGGTGCGTTTATAATATCACAAAAAACGTTGATTCTTATTCCTGGGTGGTCCAACTGAACCTGTCGTGGTATGATTAAGACAATACAATTTAAGAATACCAACTATTATATACTATGATTGCATCTTGTTTGACCAACATTATGCGAGTCAGATTAACATAAAATATAATTGGAAGAAAAAGTAAACAGGTCGGAACAAGAATCCCAAGAAAATCAACATTATATGTGTAAAACTTGAACTATTGAACAATAAACAAATGCAGACGATATCTCACACGATTGCACTGGTGTCATACGTCTGCTTCTTCTTCACATATGTTTCACACGGTGGCTTAATCTCAAAGGTTGTAAAATCTCCCCGCATCCACGTGCACGTGCAAAAGAAAAGTTAAGGATGTCGTTCCTCATTTACTCAGGAAGCAATTAACTTACATGTATGCGCCAACAATCCTTCTAACTTGAACAGGTGATAAAATCAGTTCATATGTTCAATAGCAATTTCTTCAACAATGTTGATATGGTGGGGATCTTGTTGCGATGATCATTAAGTGATTAAAAAAAGAAGTTAAGAAGCAGAAAAGCATTACACATTCAATCATAACTCTTTCTGGCTCAAAATTATGTACAATATAAAGGATACACAAATATTTCACCAGACATTGACCTATTCTACAAAATTTACAACGAAAAATGAGAGAGAAATATTTCACTTTCATGAAAAAGTAACAACAGATATTACTCCATCTTCTCCTTATTTAGATTTGACCCCATGGTGGGTGCACTAGTCCTTACAAGGTCAACTAGTTGCTACCGGCACCCCTGTCAGTTGCCTCCGTTTTTCATCCCCTCCTGTAACAAAACATTTGCTTCATTTACAGCCCACTAGGTTGCATTTGTATTGATAACATAAGAAAATCTAGTTCATACGATCTATCATTAACATACTTTGCTTCTTCAAACAAAATATCTAAAGCATGTATGTCAGACCTCAACTCAATCCAAATCAAAGATCTACTAAATTCAAATGAACCTCAACATGTCACCAGAGAATTCGTCACATCCTCGTAGAGCATCAACAAGACATAACAGATGTATCAGGGTACTAAAAGCTTGGACCTGTAAAACAGCCAACACCTTTTTATACCTAAGTACTCGCATTCATTCTTGGTCTACTTTGTGTGCCAGATATGACTATTGTAAGAGATAACATAGTAGAAGGAAAGTCGAGCAGTCTTGGCAGGTTGCTCATTCTGAGTTTATCCACTTTAAGAAACGGTTCTGTATTCTGATTCCTCGGCTTGTCATGGCACATCTTTAATATTATACACAGATTCACATATATCAAACTTAATCTTCCTACGTCTACTGAATTTTGTGCAAAGTACATCTACTGTTTGTGCAAATACTTTCCTGAAGCTGAATCATGAACAAATTGAAAAAAGTTCACTTTTTCACATCAGATGCGTTAGAGCACAAATGTCATTCAAGGTAGTAAAATGACGCATTTCCTGTGGATAATGAAGTTTTACATGTCAGCAGTTTCAAGAGTTGCAATTTTCAAGAGAGAATGGCCGTCCAAAAATCTATAGAAGCCACAGGCTTACAGCTAAGGGAGCTCCTCCAATTGGGAGAAAAGGTACTTGGAGAAACAAGAACACAGAAGGCCAAACCAATTAATGCCACTTTCACTAAGATATATAAAACTTGAAGGAGAGGAATTTGTTACTCACAAACTTCTCGCCATATAAATTTGATTAGCTCATTTTCATTTTAGAACTCTGCTTAGCTCTGAGCACACTCAAAAGGGTGTAAAGATCCTTCTGAAAAGTCGTGCATCCGAAAACGCTCCAATAATTCAAAGGGGCTGAAACTACATTGTATAAGCATCATAAGCACAACTAAAATTGATATAAATAATGTATCTCAAATAAAAAGCATTATTCAACACGTGATGTCAAGAGCAGAAATGTGTATCATTAAATTGGAGAGAAAGGGAGCAGGGGACTTCAAGATATGCAATCCTGTTGTCACAGATGAGCCGAGCTAGTTTTGAATTGGCCTTCACTAATTTTCTCACAGATAAGCTGATCTATGAACATAACTATTATGTGATAGTTTTCGCATTTCTTGAGGTCAAAGCCCATTAGGTTTGTGGCTTCAAGATAGGCAATCCCGTAGTCACAGATGAGCTGAGCTAGTTTTGAATTGGCCTTCACTAATTTTCTCACAGATAAGATGATCTATAAACATAACTATTATGTGATAATTTTTGCATTTCTTGAGGTCAAAGCCCATTAGGTTTGTGTTTAGAAGTGCTCATAAATGTCAATTAGCTTGTAAAAGTGAAAAACCTGCCTACTAAAGGTGGTTGACGTTGAATGAGTCAGGATTATGTTATAATTCAAATGCTAAAGTCTTTGACTATGCCAATCTTACAGGATAGCTTCACGATTATGACACAGTCTACGCTGATTGCTTTCCATAGCTTCCAACACATTAGAAGTCTCAGGTCCAACCGCTCCCCCAGCCACTTTTGATGGAACAGGAGCCTTTGGAGTCCAAATCTACAGCAACATGTCAGGAAAATCAGAAAACTATACCTTAGTAGGTGAACCCAAATACATCTTTCCTCACCTTTATTGTGTAATCAATCCCACTGGTTGCCACAACACAGTCGAATGGATGGCTCTGCACGCAGTTCACAACTGTCGAGGAAAGTGGATGTGAATCAGGTTAATCAACAACAGACGAACTTTTGGGAAAGGAATAGTACTGCCATAGGGAGGGCATATTACCAGCTTCATCTCCAAGTAACATTTTTATCAGTCTACCAGTTTGCTTCTCCCATATAAACCATCTACCATCATCACTTCCACTTGCCACATATTCACCTATACATTGTTTGATTAAAACCATAAACCAAATTAACTAAATGTAAAATATGTTATCAACGAGATCAAAGTAATTTCCCAAAAACAAAATCCAAGTCAAATCTAACGAGGCACTTTGTTAATTGTTATACAGGAGCCCTAGTAATAACTGACAAACAAGACACAAAACGGATAAACCTGAAGGCAGAAACAAAAGATACAGGAGCCCTAGTAATAACTGACAAACAAGACACAACGGATAAACCTAAAGGCAGAAACAAAAGACAGGCAATAAAGAAAATTCATCACAAAAGTAACCTCTTTGGCCCAAAAAGCTGGCTTGTTTTATATCAGTTCCAACGTTACAATGGCCCATGTATCTCTGCTTCATATCAAAGGCTACCTCTGGCTGCAACATAAAATAAGCATGAGGAAATAATCTTAGATTGAAAGATATTTAAAGTTTATGAATGAGTCAGCTGCAACAATAGAGAACTCCAAAATTTATACTAAGTAATATTGACACAGCAAGACCAAAGTTCATCAAACGATTCTTGGATAGGTATACATCCGATACTATATCGACTTTCATGTATTTTAATATAACAATCCTGTGTGTGCATGCATAAGTGAGGCACAGAAAGAGAGAATTTGTCAAATCAAGTATGGAGTAAAGCATTAAGCTACTTCCTAAAAACAAAAAGATATTAATATTTTTCCCGCCATCATGTTTCACCCATCTAACAATCCATTCAAATTGTTGTAGGCAAAAAGCAATAATGACAATCCATCCACTTCTACTTGCATGTTTTGTTGGCATAACCATAGGGGGATTGGCTATTATCCAGTATGTCCATCTTAGAAACACAAGCAATTATTGCCATTCCTTGACACTAAACACCTTCATAACAAACCTAGAGAACAGCATTCCCATGAGTTCCAAGTTCGGTATTGAAAAAACAAGAGATTGTTTTCTCCTAATGTATCATGGATAACTGGAAACAAAAATTTAGTGAAGATCAGAGTGTGAACCTGATAAGGTATTCGATCACTTTGTGAGGATGGAGACCCACATGAGCCATTTGTGCAGCTTGTTTCTCTAGTTGAATCACCTCTTCTATGAATTCTGAGATTTAGACTTCCATGAAGAATGTTGGAATGAATATCACGAGCTTCATCACCTGGAACAGATGTTTCAAAGTCCAATTCCAGTTCCTCGTCACAGTCAGAATCTTCCCTTTCAGACCTGGGAGCATCTTGTGAAGCATCACTATTAGCCTCTGATCGATAAAGTATGTCACTCAATGACAGTGCTCTACCACTTCTAGGTTCAGGCCTTGGAACTCCATCGTTTGTCTTATTAATCTTTTCAGCTTCAGCTGGTCAAACAAATATGCAATTAGATAACGTTTTAATCTCAAAAGGAAAGAATAATATTTATAGATAGGTACTTTCAAAGCTACTGGTACTAAAATGATGGTTGAATAACTGAAGACTTGACACCCTTTCTCATGTTTCATTTTTCAAAGAAAATTTCCAGCAAAAGTAGGACAACCAGAACAAAAACCTGAAGCAAGATTCTTTCTGATATTCTCCACCCATTCAGACATCTCAGTGTTGGAGGGTGCAGAGGGTTGAGCAGCAAGGGCAAACTCTAAAGCCTCCTTATATTTTCCCAACTGCAATAAGTTAATTGATCAGCAACTGAGCTATAACATCCAAGGGAAACCTAAGTACCATTAGCGCTTCAATATCACGATATATGCAGCACGCACAACCAGCCACTTATATGTCCCTCTTTTAGAACAAAAAACCCCTTCACAAGGTTCAGTCAGCCATCTTAGGCTCAGTATATAATAATTAATCTCTCTAAACCGTCTGCTGCATAACGTTTACCAAAAAATTGTTCCTACAATATGTGTAACAAGAAGTGATTGTATAACACTAAAAGTAGTCAAAGATGCATGTAAACCACCAAAAGTTATCTTTTTGCAAGTTTGATACACATAAATTGCACATATACATACAAAATTAAAAGCATATGCACACATGGTTAAGAGCCAACAAGTAAATTTAAAAAAAAAAAGGGCGCAAATTCAACAATTTTGAACTTGGTTATCTTATTAACCCAATTTCCATCCCTATGAGGAAATGATCTCAATGAGTGGGACTGGAAAGACCATATTCAAAGAAAATTGCAACACTTAAATAATTGCTATGTCTGCAGCAACATGAATGATTAATGATGCAGAAACTACACAGTTAGTAGTGGGTGTTGCAAAAGATGAAACGACAGATTACTATCATAAGCATACCTGTGACAAAGCTTCAGACATATAGTAAAGAGCTCTAAAGGAAGAATTGTTGATTCTACGAGCACTATAGCAATCCCTTATGGCCATGTGCACATCATTCTTCCACTTCCGCTGAAAATAACAACACAAACAAGACACAATTAGTAAAATATAAAAGAAATGAAAAACTGTTATTCAATAAAGCTTGTCAGAAACCTTCAGTAACAATGCTGCACGAATGCAGAGGCCTTCATGCCTAAGCATGGGATCAATATCATGAACATGACCACGACCATCCAGAACTTCGCCGCAAGCCTCAATTCCAGAAAAATAATTTGCCCCTTCCTCTAAGCATTTTTCAGCATATTGAATCAGCGTCCTGCATTTCTCAAGCTGTAACAACCGTGTTAGCATGGATAATATTGATAAACAGAAAGAGAATAAAGAATAAAGCAGAACAAAATATGAAACACACCACAGAATTGCTTTTAGAACTCCTAATAGTTCTGGGTAGATCAGGTGGTAGCCACTGCAATTCTAGCCCATTAAACAACGGAGTGAAGGTGGTCAGCTTTGTAAGGTCTCCTATATTGTACTGCATGGCATTTCCACTACCTGCAAAGTACTTCATATATCATTCAGCTAAATTCGATAACAATTGACCCAATGACAACCAGTCTAACAAAGAAATTAATAAATTAATTGAGGATGAAAGAACAAAGGGAATTTCACAGAACTTTGAAAAGTTACAAGAAAACAAAATTAACGTTGAAAAGTTACAACAAAAGAAATTTTCCCAACAGCGATCCATTACACTTGTGAATGCTAAAGGTCACAGGTTAAGTTTCCAATTCCAGGATGCCCATAGGCAACTAGAAAATTAAACTAAGGATTAGATTATCAAGTACCGTTACCATCTGGGCAGAATATCCAATCTCACAAGACAAGAAACATAGGCAGAATATCCAATCTCACAAGACAAAGAAACGTACCATGATCAACATTCATTAGGTATACATGCTCCCCACTATAACTAAGGAGAACCTCCTCTCCGTTTGGACTGAAAGTAACATGAGTTAGGTGCAAGCTTGAAAGTCCCTGATAAGAGAAAGGAGAAAGTTTGATCTTCTATGACAAGTTCTGTTTAAATCATCCAGGCATGTGCATGTAAAGACACACACACACACACATTGATGCAAAAGATTTTAGAGTTAATAAACGAAGTAAATGAGGGAGTATTAGTCAACCACAGGCTTCATTTTGGTGGAATGAAAAACAGGAATTAAAGGAATAGAAAGGGCAACAAGGGATGAAATAAAATTACTTCATGCTAAGTTTTCTTTATTATATAGGGTATAATAATGTCAGATATCTTGTACTAATTTGTTTAGAACTTAAGCTTATTTAAGAATAAAGAACCCTTATTAAAATAGGATTCAAATTTATTTTTGAAATTTTAGTTAGGAACCTTTTCCTACTAGACTAAGGATTCTAAAAACTTCTATAAATATGTGTACTTAACCCTTCAAGAATAAGATATTCTAAATTTTGCGTATAACCTTAAGTTTTCAATTACCAACAACCTAAGTTGAAATCTAGACCTAAAATCTGATATTCCAGCAGCCTAACAACACTCAACAGCCCATATTTCCTAGTTTATATGAGTTTTAGCTACTAGTTGATATTTCTTCTATTTGTGTGTGTGTGTGTGTGTCCGTGTGTGTATTATGTATTATATAGAGAGAGGGAGAGGGAGAGAGCGAAAATCATAACAAAATTAAGAACAATGGAAAACTAAAAGTAACCATAATCTTGTGACATGTTTACAAGAGCCATAAGAAACCTTTTAGTAAACAAATAGTTAACATATTCAAAGGACATTTATTTAATTTTGATTATATTAGTCAATTTCAACATGCGTATTTAGAAGTAATTCACATAACAGTCTACAATTTCAAACTCACACGTTCAGAAAGATGCATTGGGCAAAAATAGCCAACACAAGGAGGTGGAGACATTCTCCTCTGACAAGAGGTTAGAGGAGGCAACATCCTTCTATCATACAGCCGAGCAAAGGAATCACTACATATCAAAGGTTAAGATTTCAATGTTTCCATGTTAATGATGGAAAAAGAAGTAACTAAAATCTTCCCTGTTGAAAATAGCACCTGCCACCGACTAGGAGCAAGTGAGGCCGATTAGTACTAATATCGCAAGATTTTAGGGCCAAGGTCTGTTTAGGAGGATCAGCTAATGACCTTTTCATTCCACAACGTAAGTCAAGCTGTAAGTGACACACAACCATTAGAACTAGATAATCGACGTTACTCAAAATACAGGCTAAAAACTGAAAAGAAATACAAAAAGAGTATAGGCTCTATCAAACTTGATGATACATATCAGCCCCCTCATTTTGTTTGGTGCAGCTAATATGGGAACTAGATGTCAGTTATTCTTTAGTATCCTAGTCCATGAACAACCATCCACCGCCTTAACAGGCCTCTTGAATCTTCTATTTACATTTGCAGCTTAACTTTTGCTAATAAATTACTTTCATGTGTTACAAAAGAAAAGATAAACAGCCTCATAGTTTATTCAATTGATAGATCAAGTTTTTGATAATTAACTGATCATTCTTTATAGGACCAAACATCTTAAGCCATACTGCTAGTCAATTCTGTAAACAAATTATCAGAGAATCTGGAATTATAATGTTAACTTCTCTGCATGTAATCCTAGTCAGCCACTATCTTCAACCTTGCCATCAAGCATATCGATTGCATTCATTATATACTGAAATGTTTACTGACTCCAAAGGAAATCAACTAGCAAATTATCAATGCTTTTCATTGTTGTACTGACGTCTTCAACAAGAGGTAACAAGTTCACAATAGTCCCACGGTCATTACCAAATGCAGATAATGATATTGTACGAGAATAACAATGATCACGCTGATCTGAAAAGCATCACCTGACAAAAGCCTGTATAGATTACGTGATACAGAGTAATTGACCACTAGGAGACACACCTTTCTAAGAATGTAATCAAAGCTTTTACACAATAAGACCAAATTCAAATTAAAGATAATTGAATTTTTCAACTTTTTAAAACTCACTAGAACATTGCGACATTCCTGGGGAGAAGATCCAGCTGGTGGACAAGTAGAACACTCGCGAAAGTCATGCTGTCTCAGTGTCCCATCTTCACTAGCACTCCAAACAACATGGGGGTTTCCAACTTCAACCTTCATAACAAAACAGATGAAAGTCAACGAATGCGGAAAGAAAAACTATATTGATATTCAATGTATTCACAAACTGAAATCTTACAGCTAACTTTTTCACTCTTCTAGAGTGACACTGGTACAGCGCAGATGGAGTAACTGCGTTATCATCAACACTCCTCGCACTTGTCTGCGATAAATTGAATAAGCGAACCTGCAGGAAAAAGGAGTTAGACAAGTTCCAGGAAGTTAAGGAAATACCATCCACTTATATTGAAATTTGAACTGTACCTCTGCATCCCCAGCTCCAGACACCACAAGCTCATCAGATGTTTCAGGTATAAATTTTGTACAGAATATGTTTGCAGAATGCCCAGTATCAATAGAATGCAATAACTTTTGACTTGTGTAGCTCCACACATTCATCTGCAGAAATTTCAAGTGTCAGCAACTATTTTCTACTGAAAAAATGGAAGCGCATGTCTACAGGAAAGCAAGCAAAGAAAAGCTTCCATTTCTTGTCCATAGAAGGCTGTCTCTCCACTACTTCATGTTGGTTTGCACTCATACACAATCTCCAACACGCACATACTAAAAGTAGGATAAAATAGAAAGTATACTCCTGCATCCCAACCAACATTTTATTCCCACATCTATTTTCAAGCAACTTAAAATTATCCTGTTCTAAACTCATCAGATTTACAAGGTCATCCTTCCCTCCACACCCATCAGCTATTTCATCCACATTATCTTTTCCTAACATTTGAAACAGTTCAAAAACACTTTTGCCCAGCAGTGTAGGAAAAATGAAGGAATAGGTAAAAAGAGGTTTGAAAATACATACAATAAACTTCCTCTCCCACAAGGAAACAAGTTAGACCAAGAACACAGAATTTGATTGGGTATTAATGTCTTATGGTAAACTTTAATCGCACCCCATGTTTATCAAGGCATTTTTAAGATGCCTAGATCACCTTTAACCGGTTATATATTCAACCATGTTTCTACTCGGTTATTGCATACCTAGATAGTCCTTAACCACATATAACCAAGACCATGAAAGCCTGGCAACAGAGTAGGTCTCATATGCTGCAGTGACACAAATAAGAACATTAAGATCTCACACACATGCACGCAACATTAAGATCTCACACACATGCATGCCTTTAGTCAATGAATTTGTCGACCTCTCCTATTTTCTTTCTGTTTGGTATGCAAGGTGGACTTCTGTAAACTCTACAAATATACATATATGCATACAGAAGTTTGTACCCGTGTATCATCTGACCCAGATACCAAAAGTGACCCTTTGGAATTCCAAGCTATTGCGTTGACACAACCCTGATGCCCCTGTAGATGTGAGGGACAGCACCATCAAAACAGACAGAGATTCTAAGAATAAATTTCTAGTAAAACACATAATTAAGGAAAACTGCAAGAAAACCATTAACTATTTCAAAGGGATAGAGATTTTAAATTACTGATCCTGTGGGCTCAAGTGTCTAAAATATAAGCAGAACAAAACAAATATAAGGGGCGGAGTAAATGAACATATTAAACAGTTCAAGTGGCACTTAATAGAGACAGATTGAAGGAGAAGAATAAACTGATAATAAGACCTGTTCGGTTTAGTACAGCAGCATCGTTCTAATGCTTGGCAGATACTTTAATCATAGTATCATACAAAGTTAGAACTTCTCCCAGCAAAGAGAATCACTGCGATATTTAGAAGATTATGTTTATCGACAATAATGTAACACTTAACGTAGATCATATGCACCTCCAATTCCTTGTCTTGCGATAGTCTGCGTATCAATGATGAATGCATCCGCAAGCCCTGGTTAACATCCTACATTAAGCAAAGAAACAGAAAAACCATAGCATTTCTGTCACGTACGTCATTAATCAAACTTCGTATTCAATGGGATGACAAAATTTTAACTACGACAGCCAAAGTGAGATACTATTCATTACACAGATATACACGAGTACAAAATGAATGACATGGAAAAGGAAAGAATCACAGCCTCGGTGTCCCAACCCGAAATGTCTGGTTGCTGCAATTTCTAAACGCGAGTATCACAAAATGTTTAGAAGAAGAAAAATCTCATGTAAAAAGCAGGCTTCAATAGCTAACTAGGATACTTGAGTAGCAAAAACACAAGCGTATGGATTGAAAATCAGTGTAACAACCTACAATCACCACAGTGCCTTGAATTGCACTTTATCAAAATCAAAAGCAAACAAAACAAGACCCAAAAAATCGAACAAAGAAAAGAAGTAGAAGATCGAGGTGTAAGCAAATGAACAGAAATTTACATGGCGAACATCGAGGTATCTTCCGTGGAGCAAGTTAAAAATATTGCCGTCGTGGAAACCGTAAGAATCCATTGAAAGGAAACTCGGGAGAGGCGAGAAATTACAAAAACCCTAAATCGGTTAGACCAAGCAAGAAAGCAGTATATAGATTAGAACATATCTCCTTATCTGATCCAACCACGCGATAATCTAACATCATGGGTAAAATGAAGCTAGTTAGTGCGTGTGTATGTGCGCCCTTATTTTCACCGCGAACCACGTCAAGGACTTTTTATGTACCAACGGAGAGACGAGGCGAGGCGTAATAAATTAATAAATATGGATGTTTAAGGTGGCTGGCTGGCTGGCTGGCTGGATTCTACACTCCTCTACTGACTACTGGGATTGGGAATTGGCATCGCAACTACAATACAACGATAGGATACAGGTCACAATCACAATCGGTTTGGTTTGGGCCTAAACAACATTTAGGCCTCAAAAGAAATCGTCGTAGTTTATGAAACCAACCAACGAGAAAAAGCAAAAGGAATCTTGGAATTAACTATTCATACTTACTTCTATTAGCAATTCCTTTCCTTTTATTTGTATTTGGTTACTCAAGCCATACCATGCTCTAAGACAATAATTAGCTAAGCGCATTAAGACCAACATCCTCCACTCAAATCATACCATAATTATCCCATTACATTAGCAATAGCATATTCAGCACTTCCACTCGGGACATCTACTTTTTTGTGAAAACAAGTTGATATTTAGAGACATGGGATGGGGTGCACCAAACCAACCGGCCCCTACATACAACAGTAGACTGTCTGCCTCATGTTACAAATGTTTCCATGCGACGTTAAAATACACAAGCATGAAGACAACCACAAAACCCAAACCCAATTCAATCAATTGCATAAACAACAAACATGCAAATCCCAATCTTACATACAAAGCAGGCAAAAACAAATGCCTTCCCACAAACATGACTTGAACGGTCAAATTACAAGATCAAGCGCAGCAACTTGTAAGATAAAAGAGGCCCTCACTCGTGCAGCAGACGCACAAGTAAAACCTCGCAAAGGGAAAATAAGCATCACAACAACACAAAGAGGGCGAGAAGAACGCACGAGTAGAGTATAGTTGGGTTAGGGGTCAGGTCCCACACCACCTAATTACTGAGCCTGCAAGGCTGCAACTATAGTCGTCCTTCCTTGGGGTTGGGGCCCCTTGCGCACAATTAGTTTTCAAATGTGAGTGACAGGGTGCTTAACATCCCCAAACCCTAAGACACATCCGCTTAATGATTCGCCTTCCCTTTACTGCCCAATAATATTAATTCGCCCTGCCCCTGCTTCACTCCCCCCTTCTTCCTTCTAGAGACCGACCCCATGACAATTTGCAGAAGAACCCAAAACATTTTCCTCTTTTCCTCCACCTCAGACATTGAAGAAAAGCTGTTCTAACCATCTTTCAATCTGCAATTTTTCTTTTTTTATTTTTATTAAGAAAGTTTCAATCTTGTGCCAAACCATTATCGACTCGGGTCCTTGTTTATTCTCTCCCCACAGTTATCAGACTTATAAATAATTATTTATCTGGAACTGTCTAGCAGTAAATCACAGTACCAGGTTACGGTTATCACGGTTCATGCAGAACCAAGTCCCAGCTCTTTGGCTTTATGCTTCAAGAATTTCAAGTAATCAATGGCCTCATCGAGAACCACTACTGCATCCTTGCCCTTTCCACCTGGAATTATGCTCTGCAGAATGCTCACTGTCTCTCGAATCCTTTCTTTCCTCGTTCTCTTGTTGGTAAACTCTGAACCCATTTCACTTGCCGAGGAGTTGTTGCCATTGACACCTCTAGATTCTGCATGGTCCTCGAACTCAGAACTTCTGACACACCTCACAGAACTAGCTGTGTCCATGAGTGATCGTACATCACTATTGAATCCGTTGTACAGTTTTCGCTTTTTACTTGAGCCATCTGAACTAGCAACCTCTTCCATGCGTCCCTCGTACCAACAGTGATTACAATGATCTGTCATTGTACTAGGTGAATGACCTGTACTGGTAACCTCATCGTCCCCCGCGTCATCACTATCATCATCCGAGTAAAGTAAAGCATTCAGCTCTTCTGTATCCTCGCGCATCTCACTTTTCGTATCAGTTCCAAGGTTCTCATCCAATTCATAGGTTGAAACACGTCTCAAAGTTTCATTCTCCCCCACGTTTTCTTGGCCCAGATTAAAAAGGCCATTTGGTTTTGCACTCCAGGAAGTGAAGCACTGGACGGGATTGGCAAGTGCAGAACTGAAGATCAAAGTAGTTTGATCACCTGACTGATCAAAAACAAGGAATCTCTTCTGAACAGATCCAGTTTCAGCCTTAGGCGCAATGGACTCCATACAATTCTCGGATGTAGTAGCAGGTACTTTCTGCTTCATGTAGCTGTCTGAAGCAGGTGTGAAGGCCTGTCTGGGTCGAGGCAAACAATAAAACCAGCGATGAGGTTCATTGATTTGACCAACCTGAGGGTGAGGAAGCTCATGGAATGGATATGTAGGCAAAATTCGGTTGTTAGAGGCAATGGCAGTGCCAGGATTAAAAACCCAAGGACAGGTATTTTGCTGCGCCGATTGCATTGGAGCAGCCGTGGAATTCAGACTGGGTAATTGCCAACCAAATTGATGCCGGGGAAACCAAGTCTCAAAGTCTTTCGCCATCCGATCAAAGCAATCACCTAACAACAAATGTTCAAATTCGATTTGTAAAAATTTCCGATAACAAGAGAACATACAGTTCAATATTAAAAAATAGGGCGAGATATAAGAATTACATACCAGAAGATGGATTATAGCGGTAGTAGGAGTCGGCAATCACTTGCTGTGTTTTAAAGGAATATTGGCAAAAACAAAAGTCTCCAGCTTAACTTGAAAACAGAAAACCGAAATTAAATCTACGTAACAGGTTTAAGCAAATGACGGAAGTATTCAGCCTGCAAAAGAAATCAACAGGAAAAGTAAGTATCAGTGGATAAAACAAACTGTATTAGAGTAATTATCCTCCAAAAAAAAAGTTGGCTTGAGGAATAAGAATTATACTCCACTAACCTGGCAATCCTGAAGTGGTTGAAAACATGCTATGACTCTAACTATAATGGTGGCATTTCCAGCAGTTCCATTTTCGTGTTTCAATGCGCGAAAATTTGTTTGGCTCGCTGCTTGGCACACCATTCTACTCACCCAACCCCTCAAAAGTACCAAAACACCAAGAACACAATCGTTCAAGGAACGGTAAAGTAACACTCCCTGTTCGTCAAGTGGGGGCGATGCCAATTGAACAACTGAAAGCTAGATTTACTTGTTATTGAAAAGATAGAAATGTGAGAGACCAGTAAATGGACGAATGAATGTCCAATGGCTGAGCAACCGCAGTGAGAACAGACAAAATACGTATAGATGGTTGATCGGACAATGTTCAGCTAATCTGGAGTACATAACAGGGAATGACGATGAAAAAAGTGGATCCCATGGAAAATGACTGATAGAGTAACTGGAAGGCTAATGGAAATTTTGATTCGTAAAACAAACTGAGTTACAGGATCACTCTGCAACAGAGGTTCAAAGAGATGACTTTGCGATATACATCAACAGATAGACTCAACATCCACAGCATCCTGTTGCTCGTCCCAAAAGAAACACCACAGTGACCTCCCAATCAAAATATTCGAGATTTCTGCAAAAAAAGAACTCAAATGTCAAAACCACATCTCTTACACGAAATCAAAGGAGTGATTCAAATGCAAAAGTAACTAGATTCTAGGAACCCAGATGTATAAACAGCAAATATTAGTAAACAAGATTCATAAACTTGGCAGGCAGAAACAGAGAGACAGCATAAAGACGAAGTACTTGCAAATATCTTCTCCAAACAAGCAGGCATCTCTTTTTGGAAAATAATTCTTTTGAAGACAAGAGTCTACTCGAGTGATAGAAATGTGTCAAAATAAAAACAATCAGCAATTCGATCTCCTTGCTCCCAATTAGGCCATATGGTGTTACGAGTAACAAGCACCTTAAAGTTCTGGAACAACAGGAGTTAAGCTTTCTTGTGCAAAGATGAAAACCCACCATTAAAAAACATAACTTGCAAATTAAGCTCCAACGAACACAACAGGAACAAACAAACAAAAAAAAAGAGCAGCAGGTAATGCAAAAGCCAAAAAGGAAGTGATTCAAGAGAGAGAACGAACGTCTTCAGATAAACATAACTAAATAGCAGCAAAGAGCAGAAATCTGAAAAATGAAAACTTCAATCAAAGCAACAGAGAGATCCAGCATAAAAAATCCAAAGATCCATTGGCAAAGACTACGATCAAGCACCAAAAGTCCGAACACAACAAATCCTCAAACCAAACATCAACGTAGAAAAAGGGAAGGAGCCTTACATTAAAACACTGGATTCGTAAGAAACCAGATCGAAGAAAAAACGTGGCTTGTAAGAAACTGAAATCTTAATAAAGGCGAAGAAAAGCGAAGATGGCTACTGCTGCTGTTACTTGCGCGTAGAGAGAGAATGAGAGTAGAGAGTGAAGGAGGAAACATAAAGTGTGGCGGATTAAGAAGGCTCAGGTTATATAGAAGGAAATTGACAGAAAAGTCCCTGTACTGTACTCTAAAAGTAAAAGAAGAAGGAGAGTCTAAGTGGGGCTGTGGGGTCATCCATCAATAGAAAAAAAATAGCAAAAGAAAAAGAGAAGGAGCGAAAGAGTGTTTTGATACGTGCGTGCGAGAGAAGTTGCACGCAAGGCATTAGTGTACAATTATGATCTACTGCATCTCTCTCTCTCTCTCTCTCTCTCAAATCTCAACGGGATTTGGTAGTGAACTAGACTATAGCGTTAGATTAGTAAATGGCAGCCTTTTTTTTAATTGAAAGTATTTAAAAGTTATTATAAATTATTCAATAAAATATAAATAAATAGATATAATAAATTTATTATTTAAATTTAATATTTTTAATTTTAATTTTTGAAATTAAATTAATATCAATTTTGAGTAGGAATGTAAAAAAGTTATTGTCTCATTATATAGTTATTCCTTTAACTTTGAAAGTAAATATAAAAACAATTGAAAAAATAACTTTGAAAATAAACATAAGAATAATTGAAGTGATTAAGTAAATTGTACGAACGAGGATTTGAGAAACGCCCAATAAGTAGGTATTGTCTACGTTGAGTTATGTTGATTCTAGATTAGTATATCTCACCATCCTAAGTTACACATAATATAGTCACAAAAGCAACAGGGATAAGGTGCATAGTTTTATACCCAAAAAAAAGGCTATAATCTAACCATTTTTTTTTCTTATTTATGCCTTGAAGTTTATGTCATGAACATAAAAAAGTATAAATATGATAAATCTTATATCTTTATAAATTTTTTAAGTAATTTACAATACTAAATAATTAATTTTACCAAACATTTTTAAATAAATAGTTGAAATTAATCTATTGATCAAATAAGCTATATTAATCTTCTATCAGTTGATCGCTGATAAAATTAATTAATAATTATTGTAATCCACTAATCGATATGTACTATAGTTTAGTCTCATTTATCCTTGAAGTATGTAGCTCCTACGACGGCGTTCTTAATGTTATTAATTTTAATCCAATGATGATTTCTTTTTAAAATTCTACTTGACATTCTTTTGCGATTGTTCTACACTATTATTTGTTCTTTAATAAAAATTAAGGTCCTAACTAAAACTAATTTCTTTGGATCGTGACGGATTGATTAAGAACCAAAAGCAATCAAGATGTTTTTGTTTCACAATTAAGTAACCAAATTGGCATACCACAAGAAAGTATACAATTGATTATGGTATGGAACAAACAAGAAACCCATTGTTTCTTCCTTTTTGTTTGGCTCATCAATAAATTCAATTTTCCCAATGGTAAGTGATAGATTTAATTAAAGCTGCATTTGAGCATCTTCAAAATGGCGACAGGCTAATTTAGAAAGAAATTAAAATACAAAGAGAAAAAAAGCAGCGGCTACAAGGAGAAAATTTTACAAAAGCCATACATAAAAGCAAAGGAGATTGGTGAGGAAGAGGTAGCATCCTATGTTTCACATGAGCGCCAATGATTTGAAGCTTGACCGTTCAAACCATGATCATACACAGATGACTGAAGTGGGTCCATGATCATTCTTTGAAGACTCACACTCCTCGCCTCTGACAGTGAATTATCGGTTCTATTGGTGAAAGAGAGAGGGCGCGATACCTTTAAAGCGGTAAAACTAATAAAAGAAAAGCAAGGAAGGGGTGTGTATTGTTACTCGCATATTCGCAGCAGCACACAATAATACTTTTGATTGATGTGATACATGGACGTGCCTCATCCATCAATTTGCCACTGTTCCGTCTCACTTACAAGTTACAACGGGGCCTCAGTCCACTTCACTTCTTCCAGCTCTTTTTCCGTGTTCATTTCCTTATTAATCAAATATATATTATTACTATTAATTAATAATATTAATTATTTAATTTTCAAATTTTCTTTACATTTTATTAATAATAATAATAATATAACAAATATACTTTTAATCTTTAAAATAAATAATTTCAAATAAAATTATTTTTTTAGTTAAAAAATATATCAGTCAATTTATAAATAATTGATTACTTATTAAATTATTTTAATAAATGTAAAATATTCTTAATGAATATCCCATAAAAATTAAAATAAAATTGCTTACTTAATTAATTTACAAAATTAATTTATTTTTAATTTTTATCTAATATTTAATAGTATTAGTATTAAAATATATTTATATCAATATTAATAATCAAAATTTTTTTAAATTAAAATAAAATATGAAAATATTGGAAACAACCTCTCTGTTAATCAGGAATATGGTTGCATCCTACCAGACTTCTCCAAACCCTGTGTTTCAGTGGCATTTCTATTAGGTGTTGTTATTATTGTAAACTAAAATATGAAAATACAAATTATAATTAAAAATAGAAGGAACATTCAACTTCTTTTATGGTCATCTTTGCTAAAAGGGTTAATGGGGACTTTTAACTTAGAACTTAAAATACAATCATGTTAATGTTGAAATAGTTTTTAGGGGAAGAAAAGAATAGATAAAGAATAAAAATGATTATTAGTAACATATTAAATTAAATTAACAGTATTTTTATATCTCCTTTTAGAATAATATCTATTTCTATTTTTCACTATATTCTTTTAAATAAACACTAATTGATACAATCTGTATAACCCGTTTTTCATTCTCACCTAAAATATTGGAAAAGAGACTATAACTGAAAAAGATAAGGGAGGGAAAGCTAAAGGGAAAGGGAAGCCCCATGATTTTAATCACCTGAAAGAGATCTTATGCACAGATTAGAAGATCTGTTGGTCCTCTCTCACCCCAATAATAAACAATACTTTCATGCCCTCTTGTTTGCATTGGAGGGAGCAAAAACCATGCTTAATCGAGTTGCTCTGGCTCCAGTCCCACTGGGTTTACACTTTTGCTAGCACCCAACACGTAAATTATACAATTTGTTACTCAACCATCATTCTACATTTATATTAATCTATACAAAGATAATTGTCCACATGTATTAATATAATCGCAACAAAGACTCTTTCTTACGGGTGTTATATGGAAGAAAAAGGTCCAATAGAACTGAAGCCATCACATAGCATGATGGTTATGGATTCACCACTTGACTAAAGAGGCTTCACTATCTGTTCTTTTGCTGTGGACATTACCTTGAGCTAGCTTTGCCCACCAAAATTATGTGACGAAATGGATGATTCCGTGTAACCCACCGATTCAAAACATGTACTGTCGAAATTGCCCGTTGATTTGGAAGTGCTCCTTCCATATTGTGAGGAAACGAGAGCTGAACCCTCTCTATGTTTTCCAAAATTTAATCATCTGATTATCTTTAATATGAATAATCAGAGAGGAACATGTGATTATATTATCCTTCAAATATGTGTAATTGATCATTAAATTGCAGCAACAGTGGATCAGTACTTTCCAAATTGACACTAAAAAAGTAAGAGAAAAGTGAAGTTCTTGTGCTCTAACCAATTGAGATCATCCCGTGTTTCCTGCCACTGAAACTAATTTGTTAGGACGAACCAAGCGAGGATAGCATTGACTTGTATAGAGAATGAACATTCATTGGAACATTTGATGAAGCAATATATTTCTTTGAATAACTTTGTTAATGGAAGCTTTATGTGTTGATAATTGGGAATAAGATCACAAGAATTATGAAAATTGGTGGGGAAGATGAGTAGCGATGGAGCACGAGACCATGGAGCCATTTGGTTGTGGATTCTCCAACAAAAGCATCCACGCTTGAAAAGCTAAAATACTATACCCTTCTCCTCCACTCCATCCCGCACTAAAATATCTCTTCTTTTTCTTTTTATCCTTGTGTAAACAATATGTTGCGCATACCCACAAGCCAATACAGAGCAGAGCCAAAAAGTTAGGGAATCCTTGCCATACTCTCCTCCTCCTCCTCCTCCTCCTCTCATTCGATCATTTATATATATATATACTTTCTTAGACTTTTATACCACCTCTCTTTATATATTTTACCAAAAAGAAATGTCCCATTAGAAAGCGTCAACCCTCTTCTAACTTTACTTTCCTTTAGGTCAGTGGCTCGATATCAGGAGAAGATGGATAGGGGGATTAGGTTTCAAATTTTCATGATCCAACACGTGCAAGGGACACGCTTATGATGTCAACAACTATTGACTCTATGACTCAAAAAAGGGTGGCTTGTATCACAATTGAAAGGTTTTCGAGTAAGATTATCTAAATATGCATACCCGAACAAATAAGAATATACAGGTTATAATGTGGGTGGAATTGTTTTTACTATAAGAATATACAGGTTATAAGTGGGTGGATTTGTTTTTACTATAAGAATATACAGGTTATAAGTGGGTGGATCTGTTTTTACTATACACCCATATTGTAACGTGAAGGAACATCATTTTGGAAATGGTTGTTGCACTTTCATGTCACTTAGAGGACAAGAAAACAGAAACCCTCCCATCGTGATCTCGCAGATGTGATGTTGAAGCCAACTTCTCACCTGCTCTCTTTCTTTCACGTACCAAAATGAAGGTGAATCATATGGTTTTTGACATACCACTATAACGGGACTCTGGCCTTTAAATCGCGTCAAACCCGACATGGTTGGATCGAAACAGCATGCATCAATCAAGCATCAGTTAGCAAGTCAACACCTCTCACATATTGTTGTTGGTATAATGAACTAGTACGAGGCTACACAACGACAACTCTTTGGATCAATTTTGACAAGGAAACCACTGAACTTTGAAATGGATCACGCCAAGCCAATGGCACCCGGACGTGATTTATAAAAGTTGAATATCGGTATCCAATATTTGCTTGGGACCTGTGTGGCAAGTTAGGTTCTTGCATGCAGGAGATAAAACAAAAATGAAAACAAAATATCTCTTCAATATCTTAATCAAAGTGGCAGGAAATTTTTAATTAACGTTTTATTTTAATCACCATAAAAATTGAGGAGAAGACCTTGAAAAATATGTGAAGAACTCCCAATAAAAAATAAAAAAGAATTTGTCACCTTTTATCAATTATTTTCTTTGAAATTGCACTCAAGATGTTGGTTAGGGGACTTGATTGCTATAAACGAAAGAGCCATAGCCTTCGCACGAGGATGTGGACTTTTTAATGAGAGTAATTATAGGCGTATTAGGGATGTTTAGTGCACATTATTTTAGGGAGTTAATTGCAATGAGTTACATCGTGCGCCCATTTCCAAGCAATTATAAGTTCATTTTCTGATCCCAAAAAATAACCTTCGAGTTCCATCTTCCCCATCACTCTTCAGCCACCTTTTCAAAAAAGACACAATTGCTTTGTTCCGTTCACCAAAACTCTCTTTCCTTTTTGCAAATTTCGATCATGGATGACTCTCCGTTTCAATTAGTAACCCTGATTAGAGCTCGCTTTTTCTGTTAAGTCAAGATTAGCCAACTACCAACAGTAGCTGTAATTATCAAAATTGACCAGAGAGGGGGAAAAAAATCGCTCGCTTGTTGCTTTTCTGTTGTCATCATCATTTTCCGTACACAACTTGGTTGGCAACTCTGGGCCTTAGGGACTGTTAAGACCCGTCTAATTAAACTGGAAAAAGAGGCTACTATACTATCATTGTCAAAATAGAAACAATAAAAGGTTTTTAAGTTAAAAATAAAATGAATTCTTAATATTTATTTTTTAAGTATAGCACATATATCTTTATTTAAATAAGTTTTCTTATATTATAAAAATATATCTGTAAGTGAAAAGTCATGCTCAATATTTATTTTTAAATATACCATACATATTTTTTAGTTAAATAAAATTTCTATATTATAAATTAAGTAATATATTTTTTATTAATATGAAAACTTATAAGTCAAATAATCAAAAACTGAATATTCTATACGAATGTCAAATAAAAATTATATTATGTAATATATAACACAATGGAATTATAACGTCAAAAACTAATTTTTTCAAATAAAGATTGGTTAATCAATGTTACTAATATTAGAAGCAATAGTTAAAGACTCGTTGTATTTCAAAATTATTACAAAATATTTGAATTATTTTTATCTCTTTTAAAAATAAAAGTGATCTTTGATACTTAAAATTTTAAGTTGTCTTGAATTTAGTATTAAATAAAACGTTTATAAATTATGTCAAATTTTGTTATTAATGTAACTTGTTTATTGGATAGTGAGTGAATATTTGTTTATTAATCACACTAATAAAATTTGAACTTAAAGGATAATCATTAAATTTAAAATTTTAAAATGTTTAAAATTAAAATTCAAAATTAGATATTTTTAAATATTATTATTTTATTGTAAATTGTCGTTTAAATACTTCTTCTGAGTTGTGACAGCCCAGTCCAGTTTCTGTTTTTAAATGAACATAAAACAATGCGTCCACAATTGTAATTTCGATTTCTGTGACAAAAGAATAAATAAAGGCAGGTACAATACTTGGTACGTCCACACCAGAATAATGTAGTAAGACGGCAATAAAAACACGAGATAAAACAAACACAAAAAGGGCAGAGGATCTTCCGACTCCGACCACCAAATCTACGAGACAGCAATAATAAAACACACAAAAGTCTCCCCTCCCACGCTACCCGCCTTTTATCAAATATGATTTGGACTACAGAGCTCGCCGCGGCGCAATCTTATTAGTGCACGTGGCGGAATCTGCAAGGTCAGTCATAGTGACATGGCTGTAATTATAGTACACCCGGATCACCGTCGAGGATCTTAATAGAGAGCGCATGCATTAAGCGCACGCTTTGGGCTCGCGGTTCCATATAAGCGAGAGGGTTTGTTTTGGTCAAATGAGCACGCGAAGCTTTAGTGACAGGCGGGTGGGTGTACGGTAGAGTTTGTAAAGGACGTATGGGATAAAGTCGTGCGGTGGTCGACACGTAGTGGATAACAAAGAGGTTGAGGGTTTAGATTTGGTGGTGGCTCCTTGCTTTGTGGCGTGGTCTGGTTGTTAATATCATTTCTTTGGACAAACCCTGAAGTTTATTGTAAGAAGAATTGTATTTTTGCTTTCGGGTGATTAAATTTTCGTCAGTAAATATTTTGGAGCAATAAATAAGAAGTTTTGGTGGGATACAACTCTCACTCACTACAGTCTAGAGAAAAGAAATGCTAATGGGCTTCAAATCATCTGTCACAGATTTAATGAAAGGGACACAGAGAGAGGAAACAAAATGTAGAATGATGGTACGAGAGATAGGACGTATTGCGCGTGGGGTCAAACTGTAAGAAAAGAATGAAATCCCTCTGGCTCTGGTCATTTTCCAGGAAGTAGCTAAAGAAAAAGTAGGACTTTTAGAAGCATAGTCGTAGTCTGGAGACGCTGCTGCTGCTGGTGCTGCTGTACAACAAAAGAGCAAATGGTGGTGAACTGAAGATGGGAAGCGGATTATCCCCCAGTCCTCAGCCTTTCGAATCGAACAACTGCATCTGCATGCGCTCAAGTTTCCTTTTTTACTTTTATTTTTACTACTAAAGACACAATTGAACTTTTTCTTTTTCTTTTTTTTTTAAAATTGAAAGTATATAATGAACATCGGTATGCAAATGCAAGGTTTGAACTCATTGTCACAGTCTTCTACCATATGATTATGTCTAAGACTAAGATTTGTCTTCGAGGCTCATTTTGGGCTCAAAGTCCACGACACTCTTACGTCAATCCCATTTAGCAGCATCGCTATATTCTCTGAAATTAGACCTTGTTTAATAATAATAATGTAATTACAATCAATTAAAATTACATAAAAAATAAAAATAATTTAACTAATCATGGGCTTGAGTTGTGAAAAAGATACATGTCTTCCCTCAGCCTCCGAGCATCTCTCCCGCCACTAATTATACTTGTCTTTTCTCTTGCCACATTCAATTCCAAATAAATATGAAATAATAAACTGATTTAAGATTCGGCCGATACTGACCTATTATAAAATTAATAAATAATAAATAAAATTGATTAAAATTAAAATGCTTTATTAAACTAAGAATACATTAATATTTATTAATATATAATAAGTTGATATTAAATTTAATAATTCAAACTAAAAATTAAGTATAAAATAAAAATAAAAATAAAAGTAACAACTAAAATTGTATTTCTTAACGAGGTTGTCTGTCATCATCAACAACAATTCTAAATTCTCCAAAATTATTTAAAGGCTCATAAACCAAACTTTCATTTAAAGTATTTGTATTATCTTTTATTGCATTTTAATAAATTACAAATGAGTAATGTATAGAATTATTTTTTATTATAATATATTATACTTTCAATTTTTAAATATATAAAAATAAAATATTAACTAATCATCGGTGAATATTCTTAATCCATTGGTTGTGACAAATGTATTTTTTTGATAAATTGTCATTTTGAGTTTACTATAATCAAGATCAAGAGATAATTCTTCTACTTCGATTCCAAAATCAATATATCAATACAATCAATATTAATATTGGATCATATGTTCTCTTCTTACTAAACTCTTAAGTACATAATAGATAAATTATATAATTAATAATAAAATTATAATTGTTAAGAAATATAATTCAATTAATAAGATACATATTCTTCATCATCAAACTATAAACAACCTAAATAAAGTTATTAAGTCTTTGGTATTCTAAACGATCTCACTTTTTTGCATGAACATATTTAAAAAAACACTTCAGTTATGTTTACAACTTGATATAGAAGCCATTTAAATGAGTAATCTAATAGTAACTTTTATCAAGATGGAGCACTTTCAACAAATAATTTGCACCACTAATTTATATTTTAAAATAATAGTTATAAAAACTGTCATTAGTAAGTAAATAATAAATTCAAAGTATGAAAACTTACCATGCACTATTTGTTTTCATTGTAAATTCTTTTTTTACATATGCTCAATCAAAAATTTCTAAACCTTCATGATACGATTCAATTTTATTTATCATCTTTGATTACTCTTTATTAGAGAAAATCTCATTGCATCTATACATCTCCCTTATATAAGCAATGAGAATTGACAAAGTAAGTTACTATGTGAATCTTTTGAGTAAGATATTTATTCTATGATAGATCAAGAATATCTATATAGGTTTTATAAATTTTTTCCTTCCCTTTTAAAAAGATTCATAATTGTTTTATATATACCATCATATATTTACCTTATATACAATTTCATATATGATTTGACAATCTTTAACAATCTTGTAAGTAGAGTCACAATCTTCATAATAATTAAGCAAACATTCCAAATCTCATTATCCATAATAATAACATTAACATCTTTTTCTTTTGCACCCTTTGAGAACTTATAGCTTGGAAAGTATTTACTTATCACTAAATTTTGAAGTACTTGTTTATGAACTAACGCTTTTAAAAGTTATGAGTGTAGTTGCAATCCTAGTAGTAGCGAGCACACAATCTAAACTCAATCTTTTTGCTTTATTGACCAAGACAAAAATATAATATAATTATATACAAAATTTATGATCTTAGATACAAGTGAAATAAGATTAGAAATATGGTTCATGTAACCAAGATCTTTTAAAATGATATTTATATAACGAGTTATGCATGAAATATGCTTATATTATAATTGTACTAAATACCCATCTGATACATAATTATTTGCATTACCTAAACCAAAGTGTATGATATTCTGTAGTCTAACCCATTCTACAATTTCAAAAAATAATCCAAGTATGAACACTTTTTACCATATTTTAGCATCAATAGAATTGACAAAATTTATTTTAATATTACAATCATTACGTAAAAAAGAGTTTTAGGTAACAAACAAAAGTGTGACTATAAGTACACAGTCAGGAAGTCTCCCCATGTCAACCCTATCGGCTTCAGCTGACTCCCCGGTGCCGTCTCCCACCAATGCAAGGCATCACCCTGGAGCAAACTGGCAGCATAGACTACCCTCTCATCATCCTCGCACTCCATCTGGTCTAAAACCCTCTCGGTCTTCCTCAACCAGGTCTCAGCTTCCTCAGGATCCGTGGTTCCGTAGAAGTCCATCGCTCCATACTTTCTCAGCTTGTCAAACTGTCTCCCCTTCTTGGCTGGGGCCGAACCAGAAGTCTGAGGCATTTGACCCATAGCCTGAACAAAGGCTTGGGTAAATGCCTGGAATAGTCTCGGGTCTAGAGCAGGCACTT
>JAOSBN010000006.1:7810903-7841736 GCA_027563595.1 Erythroxylum suave | reverse complement strand
CTAACTTCAAATTTCCAAGCCCAACATAAAAATATCTATCTAAAAACATAATTAAATCAATTAAGGCAAAATAAAAATAATTAACAAATAAATCCATAAGTCAATAAATAATTAATTCGAATAAAATAATAAAAAAAATTTTTCGGGACCCAACAGAGATGCTCTAATTTTCTCAACTCTCACTTGTTATAAAGTTGTTGCATTTGAAGGTTTATAATAAATGGAGTAACAAGTCATTTGACATGCTAATTGACTTACTAAACGATGCATTACCTAAGGGACATAACTTACTGAAATCTTACTATGATGCGAAGAAACCGTTAAAGGACCTTGGATTGGGATATATTTCAATTCATGCTTATAAGTATGACTTTGTTCTTTATTGGAAGGAAAGTAAAGAACTTCAGGAGTGTCTTATTTGTGGTACATCAAGGTGGCGGATGGATGATGGGAGAGGGAAAAAGATACTGATGAAAGTCTTTCGATATTTTCCAATTAAGCCATGATTACAAAGGCTGTTTATATCAACAAAAACAGCCATAGATATGAGGTGGCATAAAGAGAAATGCATTGATGATAACATTATGCGCCATCCATCTGACTCAATGACATGGAAAGAGCTTGATCGAAAGTTCCCATGGTTTAGACAAGATTGTCGTAATGTTCGACTTGGATTGACCTAAGATGGATTTAATCCTTTCGGTAATATAAGTAATTCATATAGCATGTGGTCGGTGATTCTAGTCCCATATAATTTACCTCTATGGAAGTGAATGAATGAGCCTTTTATGTTGTCTTTGCTTATTCCAAGACGTATTGCTCCTGGTAAGGACATCAATGCTTACTTGCAACCTTTAATTGATGACTTAAACCATCTATAGGAATATGGAATAAAAACTTTTGATGTTGTTAAAGGCAACACATTTACAGTGAATACTGTTGTTTTGTGGATTATAAATAATTTCCCAACTTATGGGAATTTGTTGGGGTGGAGCACTAAAAGGTATATGGCTTGTCCTGTCTGTAATCATCAAACATATTCAACAAGGATACGAAGTAAAATATGTTATACGGGTCATCGTCATTATTTGGAATAAGGGCATAGATGGCAAAGAAGTAAACAGTTTAATGGCACAATTGAGTTGGGTGAAGCTCCGATGCAGTTGTTGGGTGATGACATTATTTACTAGCTGTCATATTTAGTTGCATTACACTTGACAAACACCCAAGTAATGAAAAGCGTAAGAGAAATGAGATTGAATTGAATTGGACTGAAAAAGAATATTTTTCAGCATGCCATATTGGAAGGAATTACTATTGAGGCACAATCTTGATTTCATGCATATTGAAAAAAATGTTTTTGAGGCCATTTTAGGGACTGTTATGGGAATTAATGGGAAATCCAAAGACACTGTTAAGGCTAGACTAGACTTGGAAGACATGAATATTAGAAAATATTTGCATTTGAGAAGAAGAGATGATGGATCATAATTTATTCCACCTGCTTGTTACAAAATGTCAAAAAATGAGAAACAAGCATTCTATCGGTTGAAAAGTCAATATTGTCATGCACTTTTGCGACGGCTATTTCCTATTAGAATACATGGGCGTTTGCTGAAGGATGTGTCTATTACATTGGGTCAAGTGGGAGATTTTTTTTAAGCAATTATGTTGTAAAACACTTAAAGTTGAAGAGCTTGATAAATTGGAGAAAGATATAGCATTGATTCTGTGTAAGCTTGAACTATCATTCCCCCCATCGTTTTTCGATGTTATAGTCCATTTGACAATTCACTTACCATATCAAGCAAAACTTGGTGGATCGGTTTAATTTCGATGGATGTTTCCAATTGAAAGGTAATTTATATTAAATTCAATAAGTTTTTCCTATGTTATTTATTGGTAACAAATTTTAAGTTTTTAGTTGTTTATGTTTAGGTTTTTATGCTCTCTTAAGCTTTATGTACATAATAGAGCTCGATTAGAGGGGTTTATTGTAGAGGCTTATGTAGCAAATGAATGATTGACTTTTTGCTTAATGTGCTTAATTGATGTGGAGACAAGATTTAATAGACCAGAACATAACTTTGATTTCAATGACGATGGTGGTTTATCTATTTTCTCCCAAAAGGTGAGGCCATTTGGTGCGGCTAATATGTCGAGTTAAGTAAGGACGAATTTGAAATTGCCATTGGTAAT
The DNA here is from genome assembly GCA_027563595.1 of Erythroxylum suave. NCBI lineage: Eukaryota > Viridiplantae > Streptophyta > Magnoliopsida > Malpighiales > Erythroxylaceae > Erythroxylum > Erythroxylum suave. The sequence goes on along the minus strand of JAOSBN010000006.1, from coordinate 7,839,537 downwards.
ATTTTGAACAATTGCGAGAACGTCGATACATACATGGAGTACGTATATTCCTTTTCATTCAAACAATCATATTACAATTTCCTTTATTAACTTATAGATGTTACTGTGTTTTTTTTTCCCAATAGAGAGCACAAGGACACAATTCGACGCAAGGGATTGTTAATGTTAAAGAAAGACATGAGCAGAAGTTTATATCATAGTTTAGAAATCGAGTAAGTTTCATATTAATTACATATTATGTATATATAAGAATATGTCTCATCCTCATATTTATTTTCAAATTGTCATACAGATGATACGGTTATATAATCGTAAGGTGCAATAAGCGACAATAGCATTATATAGTTTAGCATGTGGGCCTCATATTTATGGGAAGAAATACACAGGTTACATTGATCACATACAAGATCAAGATAGTCAAGTTAGAAGTCGAAATAGTGGGGTTATCGTTGAAGGATTTCATGTTGAAGAAATAATTGAATTCTACGATGTCATATCTAAAATTATAGAGTTACACTACATCAAGGATAAGAAGGTTGTTCTACTTAAATGCATTTGATTAACTGACATGAGAGTGAACGAGCATATTACTAGCATAAATGTTAGTAAGAAATGGTATCATAATGATCTTTTTGTCCTTGCAACTCAAGCCAAACAAGTTTTCTACGTCAACGTTACTGTATTGGGTCGCAATTGGAAGGTTGTTCAAAAGTTTTAACAAAGGAATGTCTTTGATTGTTGTGAAAGGGATATTGGTGAATTGGATGAAGATGCTGATGAAGTCTATCAAGATAGTGGATTTGAAATCAATAACAAAGGCATTACAGTAGAAAATGCAGATATATCATCATTGCGTAGGAGAGATGTCGAGCCTAATATAGTTCAACTCGATGAAGTCCATCCTGATCTTATCTTACAAACAGATCAAGACTATACTCAGGATGACTTCAATGACAATGATGATACTTTGCTAGAATACATTAGTGATGAAGAATCAAACCAACATCTACTTAATGGTGATGATTTTTTTCATCTTAATGATGATGATTGAATGTAAGTTTCATTGTTTGTATTGTTTCAAATGTTAATAACATAATTATATGTCTTATGATATTCTGTATTTGTTTCCTATTTTCTGATATTGTTGATATTGTTGATTTTTACACAGGTTGATTATAATAGCACCTAGTCATAACAAAGGAAAAAGGATAGTTATGGGCGTTGAAGTTTCTCTATCAGAACAACTAGCAATTGCATTATCACGTGAGGAAAGTCAGCAACAACAATCTTTACCAACATCATCTGTTAGTCATGAGGAATCTCCAGATTTGTTATTGATAACCAAGCATATATACATTTATGCTCTCATTACATGTTTAGTGTGTTTTAATCATTATGTTATTTTTTAGGTTCCAATACTGGCCTCAGAAAACGAGGTAGAGGTAAGACAAAAGAAGTATAGTTGCAACGAATGAATGTTGCAATGAATACGAAGTTGTCAATCACGATTGACCCATGCAACGGCACTCGGTTGATAAGATCCAAGCTGTAAAATTAGCAAGTGTGTTAGGCGTTGTTGTTTGGAATGAGTTGCTTTGCCTTCAGCATGTCAAGCAGTTGAAAAAAGATAACTTGCTGCAAAATGCTTTGGATAAAGTTTTGGTATTATTTCAATTCATTTCATTATAAGTATTGCAATTTTACTTAACTAAATTAATAACTTATCTAATGTATGTTTTTGCAGATGAAGCTCAATATCGTTGATATCGAGCAGCCTAAGGTTTCAAGCAATGTTGGTTCACTGCTAAAACAAAGGCTAAACGATCACTACTATCGACTTCATAAATGTTATCAGTCTTAGGGTGACAATTCTGAGCAGACCACTCGTGATCTTCCCAACCCGGGCCAAAACACGGGTTAGGCCGACTGGCGGTGTCGGTCGGGTCGGGCTGGAATTACCATCCCTAAGAGCAGTGCAGTAGGAAAACAAAGTTGTTGGCTAGGTGAAAGTGCGTAGGTTTTTAAATAGGTGAATAGTAAAGTGGACGAAAAAAGGAATTCAAGAAACAGATAGAACAGTAGCACATAAGAGAGGGAGGCGCTAGCAAAGACTATCTTCGACTAGGACATTCTCAGAGGGGCTGAAGCATTTGTGGGAGAGACCGACAAAAGGTTAGATGTCTCGACACTAGTTTAGAGGTGACATTTAAGTGTATTTCACTATTTTTGTTGTTTCTTTCTCTCATTAGAAATTAATTGTATTATCCTATGTTAATTGATTTGGGTTTTGTGTATGGATAATCGTATTCTCGTTATTGTTCGTTAATTGTATATGAAGCCATTGGGTATTATGAAAAGATGATTTTAATACCTTCATTGAATCGTTTATTTGCAAACTCATTGCTAAAATTTCGATATAATCCGTAATTGTTATATTGAAATTAATGTGAAGCGACTAATGATTTGTCATCATTAGGGATAACATAAACTAGGTTAAATGACGCATCATATATGGTTGTTGCCTTGATTAATCGATTTTTCTAATTCTTAATGTTACTATCTAATTAAATCTAGAGATCGTATCCTATGTTATTCGGTAGTTATGTTTAATTAACGATCATATTTTGATTAAACACTACCTAAGGGAAAACTCGGGTTAATTATTAACCCACGATTAATAATTGTTAGGAGAGGTTTAAGAATAACAAATAGGTGAAATATGTTTAATTAGGGTATAAATCGAGATTAAACCAAAGAACCAGATCCTTACCGAATTCCCCACTTGTATCATTTTTTACATGTTTTCGTTATATTGCTTTTGTTAGTTATTTTAGTTTTATTTTATTTTCTTATTTCTAAAACCAAACCCCCTAACTTAAATATCGATTAATTTCATTTCAACAATTTTACATACACTCTCTGTGGGATCAAGCTAGACTCACAATTGCTATAGTAGTAGTCTAGTTTATTTTGACTAGCGTTACGAAACGTTGTCACCTTTAAAGCTTAAACCTTTAATTTGATCAGTTTGATATCCAATCTAGTTTTTAAAACTTTGGGATAAATATTATTTCAAATATTAATATTTGTTTTAGTCGACCTGAAGTGACTCGAATTAACCATAATTTAGGTTGAGTTCAAACTTTTAAATAAAAAATATTTAGACTCCAAGTCACATTTAGGCTTGAGTTTCTCGACCCAAAACCCAAATTTTATGTAAAATGATATCATTTTGAATAAAATAACATCATTTAAGCAATCAATAAAGCTGAAACCTAATTTGTCAAAGATTCAGGCTAGGTGGTTTGATGGAGACGAGCTTCAACCTTATGGTTAACATCGTTTAAGCAATAAATAAAGCTCAAACCCAATTTGTCAAAGATTCAAGCTAGGTGGTTTGATGGAGACGAGCCTCAAGCCTAGGGTTGTGAGAGTTGCTAATATGCATAACAAAATACCCAATAACCCCAGGAACCATACCATACATGCTCGCTAAGGCAAAGAAGAAGGGTTTGGAGTCTCTACTCTTCCTCACTATATACCTCTATATCTTGCTCTTCTCCCGTATTATCGACTTATGCCTTAACTTTACTAAAATTAGTGGGTATTTAATTTTGCTAGACATATTGTGAATACTCATTAATAAATACAAAAATTTTATATTTTAAATATACATTAATAAATGGCTATATCAATAATTATGTAACACTAATAAATATCCTTTAGTAAATAGGAGATTGAAACTGTAGTAACAATTTCAGATGTTGCATATATAAGACTTCATTGCAATCTTTTTTAATTTTGTTGCCTTTTTTTTATACATCGCAACAAATTATTATTGTTAATTTTTTGGAAAATGAATAATTGGTTGTTACTATAGCATAAAATAATGCAAATATTACAATGATTTCCGAACTAATAGTCGAATAGTCGTACGACAAACATTAAGAGAGGGCTAACTACACTGCATGTCCAACGAGAGAGTATGGTGCATTTGTTTAACATATAGGCACTCACGGATCAAGTTAACTATTCGATTAGCAACTAGGTATTTCTCCATCCTCTTATTGGTGAAACGTCGACTATTATGCTTCTTCCATATTGTGTAAATGGTAAGTGTAAAGGCTACTTTAAAGAGGGTTGTGTTAGGTTTCCCATGCTTTGAGTTGCATATAGTCCAATGTAAGACATCTTCCCAATTGTATCTAGGCTAGGAAGTGAAGAATTTGACTCCAGATCGCTTTTTTATAGTTGCATAAAAAGAACAAGTGGTCCTTGTCATCCTTGGGCCTATGACAAAGAACACAAGTAGTATCAGCTACATTTCCGAACCATTGTCGCAAAGTTTGTAGGCGATTTTTGATCGCAAGCTAGGTGATGAAGGAAGACTAATAGAGTTTTTCCACAATAAATCAGCCCAAGGTATTCTCAGATAGCTGCTATAAAATAGCTGATAACATGACCGATTACTAAAAATGTTATTACAGTTCAACACCCAAACAATTGAGTCCTGATTCTCAACGGACATTAGACCAGGGAAATGCATCAAGAGGGTAGGAAAACCTCTAAATTCATCGATCCATTCACTATTTACAATCAGTGAGGAGACTTTGAGGTTAAGTGGCATGCGATTCCTTAAAAGTTGGAAGTGAGTGTGCTATGCAATGGGGCTTATGTCAAGCCAGCTGTCAGACCACAGCCAGGTCCGTTCCCCATTCCCAATCTGATGTTTAATGTATGGATATATGAACGTCCTCAACTTCATCATCTGCTTAAGAATGGGAGAGCCAGCCCTTGTGAAATCAACTTGCCAGAAGTTCAAATCTTAAAATAGAATTCATGCATCCATTTAATTCGCAAATCCTTCCGATCAGTATAAAGTCTCCACAACTTACTCATCAACACTTTCTGCATGTTACTGATCGAGATAATCTTGAGACCACCTTGTCTGTTTAGGATTGTAATATCACTCCATTTACTTTTTGCCTTGCATTTCCAATTTGTCCCGACCATAGAAATGTTTTCATAATACGATCCATCTCTTTAATAGCTCTCCTAGGTATAGCCATATTTGTAAGCTAGTGGATTTGAAGACTCGTAAGTACCAAAACAATTAATGTGATGCGAGCTGCATACGATAAATGTCTATTCTGCCATGCCATAACTCTATTTTTAAGTCGTTCAATGATCGGTAAGAAGTCATGGAACTTGAATTTAGTGGCTGAAATAGGTACTCCAAGATAACGAAAATCAGCCTGTTCAACAATCTGGGAAAGCTCTCCATTATTAGCGTAAAAAGGTATGGATACAAGGGGTCTCCTGGCCGTCGGCCCCTACCAATTTTGAGCGGCTCAGTTAGAATACCGTTGACAAGCACACTCATAGAAGGAGACCGAATACAAGTTGTAATCTATTTGACGAATTTAGAAGGAAGATGTAGTGCCTTAAGGCAATATGAATAAATTTCTAGCTAATGATATCAAAGGCCTAGAAGAAATCAATCTTAATTAAGCAGTCGTCAAAATTTTTTCCTCATCGATAATCCTTAAGCAGCTCCTAAATCAGCAAGATATTATCACCAATGATACAGTTAGGTATAAAAGCCCTTTGTGCATTGTTTATGATATCTGATAGTATCACTTTGAGATGCTCCACGAGTAGCTTCGATAAAACCTTATAGATGGTGTTGAAGCGAGAAATGGGTTCGAAATCAGAAATAGTATGCGGCTGTCACTTTTTGAGAACCAGGAAAATATGGGTGTGATATATTTCCTGAAGTAGCTTGGACGAGTCAAAAAATTCAAGAACCGAAGCTGCGAATAGCTCACCAATGATCGGCCATGTCTTTTGGAAAAATAAGGCTGTGAATCCATCAGGAATAGGGGATTTTGAGGGATGCAGGCTGAATAAAATTCTGCGTATATCATTGTTTGTAAAGGGAGCGATCAACCTTTTTAAGATCTCTTGTTCAATACGACAGTCAAAAAGTTGAAGTAAATTAGGATTTGGATGCTTGACAGAATCAGTACCTTAAGAGATTTAGAAAATGTGATATGTATAAGCTGTTGTTGCTCAACGTATTCACAGCCATTCTCATCATACAACATAGATATTTTGTTAACGTTACATCGAGCTAGTAAAGAGGAATGAAAATATTTGGTATTTGCATTACCATCTTGTAACCAGTTTAAACTCGCCTTCTATTTAAGAGTAGAGTTATGAAAGGTGAGAGTAACTTGATAGTCTCTAAGACGTTGCCTCTCCGCCGATTGTTGTGTATCATCATTAGGAGAATCATAACAATGCCTCTGTGTCGGCAGAAGTTTATCTTTCAGTGTGTCAAGGTTAAAGTTTCTAAAACCTAGAAAATGTTTGAGAGCTACTTTCAAGCGTCGCAATTTAGACATGAGCTGAAACGATTAAAAGTCGTCCACCTCACTATTCCAGCAGCTTTAGACCAGCTTTAGGAAACCATCCATATCCGTAAGACCATTGAAGAATCGAAAAGGGGCACCAATAGAGCAAGGATCCATCAGTCTCTGAATCACCATAAAAGAGTGGTCGGACATGATATTATCCCCAACATGTACAAATGAATTAGGGGATTGGACCAACCATATAAAGAGTTAACAAGGGTGCTACCTAACTTTGTACGAACCAGGAGACTACCATGTTGGTTGTTCACTATTAAGAACAACCAAATCAACATTTGAGAGAAAATTTGACAGTTCTTTAGTATGATGGTGATTGTATTGTCTACTCCCTTCAATTTCAGAGAACTCCAAAAAGCAGTTAAAGTCACTTACTACAATCTAAAGTATATTAATACTCTGTTGTTGATGCTGCAGATCAAGCCAATGTTTATCACGTTAGAAGGAGAAATTAGAGTCATAAACCATCGTGATGATAAACTTACCATTACGGTTGCTCATTTGACATTGTAAATGCAAATATTGATCAAATTCAACAATTACTTGAACCTCAATCTGATCTGTGTTATATAGACAAAAAATTATACCATTGTAATGTGAGCTGTGATAGAGAAAAAATGTCAATTCGTGCCCAAAAATCGATCACCAGAAAGTGTAAAAGGATCCTTTGTTCTGGTTTCTAAGAGCCGACTAACATCGGTTTTTGATCTTTGATCACCTCTTTCACCACTGATTTTTTTTAGGGTAGGGTCATTGTGCCCTCTTATGTTCCAAACTAAGATTGAAATGGTGGGGGAGGGGTGAAGATTCCCCTGTTATTTTCATTTTTCCCTTTCTCTAAGTCGACTTCCTTTGAGCTTGAGTAGATGGCTGTTTGAAATCATCAACATCTAGTCCAAGTGAGTAATGTTATGCCGCGGAGCTTTCCAGAGTTTCCTCCTCCTTAGATAGTTTATCAGCTCAAGATCAATGATTAACAACATTGAAGCATCTGAAGCACAAGCAACCTCGATCTCCCAAGCAACATAATAGTTATGGCGAAATTATTTTGTAACGTTTTGTTAAAATTCAAGATCACTTAAATTCTATAAAAATGATTAACAAATAAATCATAATAAATATAAATCGTAATTCATATCTTATTCTGAAGCTCGATTCTTTTTCTAATCGTCTCTCTTGAATTGTTTTTAAAATTGACTTATCTCAACCACCATAATCACAAAAGTATCTAGCCTTTAACATTATCTACAAAACTTATTATAAGAACTCTTCAACCATTATAAAGAGGTTAGGCAAGTGTTGTTAACTCCCTTTTAGCTTAAGTCTACTTGGAATAGGTTTTAGACATTTTAGAAATTTATGAAATTAAATTGTAGTTCAATTAAACTTTAATTATAATTACAAATAATTCTAATTAAATATCAATTATGCTCAAATAAGATTCAATATTTTATATTGATCCTTATTTATTAAATATATCATATTTAACTATAAAGTTTTTTTTGAAAAATCGTCTTTCATTATAAAGTTTGTTAAACTTTATAATCAAGTCTAACTTGATTAAAAGATCTTTTCTCCCTTTGTCTTGTTCTTTATGTATGGCCCATTAGGTTCTCAAATATGTTGTTAATGAATATAAATTATAACCTTAAATCATATTTTTTATTAGATAAATTAAAGTTCTTTAATTAAATAATTCATATTCATAAATCAAGATTAACATCTAGCAATAAATTATAACCACCCAAATATTTAGAAATGTCAAATTAGTTTTGACTAACTTTTTGTGCATGATTTTTAGTACAATCCAATCGTTTCATCAAATAATGTTTTGATTAGACACAGAGCATGTAATTAATGTCTAATCTATTTGAGTTCAATCATGTTAGTTCTTCACTGTTAGCAATTGATTAAATTAATGACATTTGAAAAATATTTTTGAAAGTTTCATTCCACCTTTGCCAATAATTTCCTAAAGTAATACTAATTGACAACAGTGGAACATTCCTCTTAATCACTTTAAGGTGATGAATCCTATATTAATCACTTAATTTCCTCCATATAGTACATGTTATATCAAAAATAATTGACTGAGCTAGCCTTGATTAGAATAATTCATAAGTAGTATCAAAACATAGCAATACCTATATGAAATAACTTTGAAGATCTCAAGTCAAAAGATCACATATACAATCATTACAATAAGAATGTCTATAGAGATACAAATAATGCCTAACTGACATTCCTATATGAGGTCAGTTAAGTAAAACTATTCTCTAATAAACACTTACATGTTTATTTAAGTATTTGCATACTTTAGTCTATGAGATAGACCGCTTTATTAATAAGGAAGAAACATAATATGTAATAGTCTTTTACCCTCTATTAATGTCTAATTTTGATAGAACTATGATTAGGAACAATTTAGAGATAATATATAGATGCAATATGAATATTATAATTATAATCTCATTATAATTTCATTTGCAATATGAATTTTTCCTGTGGACTTTGTCATATACATCTAAATATATATAAGATAAAAAATGCCCGTAAATAATTATGTCACTAAACTACAACCAACTAATTGGATGTTGGGCATAAATCAACAATCTCCTACTTTTACTAAACCAATCATTTAAGTATCTTATACTATATCAACATATGACGATCATGCTATTGCTATGATAGTGGTTTAGTAAGAGAATTCTATATGATTCTCTATAATGAGCACTTTTTAAATCTTACAACTTTCATCTCAATTATCATCTAATTAAGAGAAATTGCCTACATACATACTTGGATTTTTGATGAGATCTTAGCTTTTTTGACATGCCTAATGGCTCTTATGTTCTATAGTACATTACTATCTTAAACAATGTAAAGAACTATATCAAGTTCATTAAAGAACTTATTGATCCAATTAATCATTCCAATGAATGAAAAAAGTATTATGGCTATTTAGAATTTTATGTTACATTAGAATCTTTCCAATCTTAAAATAATATTGTTTCAAATAAATTATACCTTAACTAGGGTTTACTTCTAAAGTTAGTATCCTTATATCTTGAACTTAAATATTAACTCTTACAAAAAATAATGGATACCTTTAATACTACAAAAATATCAGATATCTCAAATGCTAAACACCTTTAATACATTATTTACGTATTTGGATTATAATAAGTAAATAACTTCTAATATGTCTTTATAGATCAAATTCCCATAACTAAGTTGCTACCTTTTCATATTTAATATAAATTGTTCTTGGACAATTATATTTTCAACATTCCAAACTATGAATTGATGTTCATTATGAGTAATATATCTCTACATACTTAAACTAATGAGGATAACTATACTTCCACTAACCTTCTTATAGACATTCTAAATTCACTATCATATTCAATACAAATTCTTTGAATTCATCATGAAAGTGAATCTTTCAATATCTTTTAGTCTTTTAACTATACACAAAATGTTTCAGTAAAGGTGCTAGTTCTAATTAGATTCATTGCTAGATTTGAACTTTTTAAATTTCATCTTACTCTCACTATTTATCTTGAGAATTATTATTGTACAAGTATACATTGAACCGTATTAATCGATGGGTTTATAATATTATATCCAACCTTTTGGATATCTTGTAACCTCATTATCCAATTTAGTTCTAAACTTTGTAGATAATACATGCTTTAGCTAAGCATCACATCCTAAAATCATTAAATTTGAATTTTCAAATATTAGCATTTAATATCTAATACCAAATCTTGCTAATAGTAACTTTAAGTTGTAGTATTATGCTAAACTATAGGAGAAATAAATATTGCATCATACAATATCTCATATTGCATTTTTATCTTTACACATATCCATACTATTATGACATTTAGTTGCAGAGGTATTCATTAGAGAATCTCATTCCCTATATATAACTAAAAAATTACATGTCACGAGATCAATCTTATCGAATTGCTTCAATGTTCTTAATGTTTAATTTCTACTTAGATTAAACACTTTAAAATTTTCAAAATTTTAAATCATTACTTTATTTAAGACATACGACTATATCACATAAACTCATTAGTACTTCTAATGAAATATAAGAATCATCCTTTTATGAATTGTTATTTCATCCAATACAACACATATATAAATTTAACAATTTAGTACCGTCATCATGCTTTCACCAAAGGTTGATTTGGTTATTCTTAAACTTAAAAAGTTTCATAAGTTTTATACCATTCATAATCAATAGGATATATATATCTTTGTATGTAAATTTATGATTCTTATAATGTTGATTTATATTATCGATTATCCAACTTTGCATTCGTACCACTTATGTTAAGCACAAGTCTACCTTGGTCCAATACATACAAACTATTTGTATAAATCTAAATCAACTACTTTTACTCAACACTTTATTTTTTTCTATGCGTTGAACATTGTAATAATATTGAATCTAAATTCAGCATCAAATACTTATAAGCATAAACTAGAAATATATATGATTTTTAAGAAAAATCATGCAATCATTTCTTTTAATAACAATTGTTATCATATTATAGCAAAGCCTTTAATTTAGTTTATATTTATGCTTTTAGTAGGCTATATTAAATGAAACAATTCCTTCAAGGTACTATACCTTTTAGCTCTACTTCAAGCTACCTATTGCATTGCACTATCATAGTGCTGACATACATTGACTAGATGCCGTTGAAGTTTATAAGATATTAGTCAATTTAAAATGTCATTACATTTCATCTTCTATTAGATATTGACATATCTTTACAACTTTGCACCAAATCCACAACAAGGATTAATAAAAATATTGAATAATGGACATATAATTTTTTTTCAAATTTTAAGTGCTCTTCATGTCTAAGAAATTAAGTTCATTAACTTAGTATCAACTATACTAAACAATGAAAATTTTATTCATAACAAAATATAAATGTAAGAAAAGTAATTATTGGTTATATGTCATGACTACTTAATAAGATCAGGATGTTAATCATATATTTGGTTACTCTCACTATTTTATTTAAAATAATAACCTTACTACTATTCAAAAAGATTAGTCTAATCTCTCTAGTAGGCTAGGATCATATTCAAACTTAGTTGAACTTAAGTTTGTTCAATAAACCAACTAAACTTAAATTAGGTAGATGATAGTTTTATCAATCACATCTCATGTGATTTTTAAATCCATTAGATGATAACTCTTGCCAAAACATATCTTATATACTATTCTTAACCCTACCTTTAAATTCAAGTGATCATGATTTTGCTTATCCAAATCACACAAGTTTAGTTAAGTAAGATCCACTGTTATAAGCTAGCTAAAACTATCTTAAGTTTGCTTAACAAGCTTAACAATAAACAAAACATTGGTTTATTCTTATGACAATAAAAAATAACAATCAAGTCCAAAACATGTATTTAATATTTAACGAGTGATTTAATTTAACATAATCTCATTAAACACAAGATTACATTTAAAATGTCATATATGTAAAACATACAATTTGATATGCATAATGTATCAAATATATATTAAAACATGTCATTCATCCACACATAATCAAATTATGCACATTAAATATAAAGCTTTGTTTGATTCTTATTATTGATTAGCATAATCTAAAATAATATTTCTAACTCTTTGGAAAATTTAAATTAGATTAAAATCATTAATTTCTAAATGAATTACATTCCTATTCCAAATAGAAATTTAATTTTATTTGAAAATAATTTTCAAATTTTCAATTGGAAATTATTTCCTATTATCTTGACCCCTTTGATTAAAATTTAATTGTATACAATTTTCAATTAAATAATGCATAACACTTATTATATTTTAGAAGAACTTCTTCTTAAAACTTTATAAGTAAGTAAGGCATTCTGACCCAATTAGAAAACTATTTCTAGTCTAATTACAAATTATTTCTTTAATTAGAAAACTGTTTTCTAATATTAAAAGTCAAACTACTTTCAAAACTAAATAAAATAATTTTAATTTAATTAAGAAAGTTCTTGATTGATTTTTTAATTAATTGGAAATTCTTTCTTTAATAAATTAAAATTTTGTTTTAAAAAATATTAAAGCAAGCTCATTTTTCTCAATTAATATATGAAAACGCTTTCCAAATTTAATTAAGGAAAATACATAATAAATCAACAAACTCGTTATTTGTAAATACAGAAACAACTTATAAATATATACAATAATAATTCTCTAAATAAAATAATAAAAACTTAGTTTATCTCAATCAAATTAAAATAAATAAATTTAATTAAAAAGCATCATTCTTAATTAATTAAGAAACTACTTTTATTAATTTTAAAGAGTCTAATTAATTAATTTCAATCTAATGAAATTTAATAATGAATCAACATAATTATTATTCTCTTAATTAAATTAAGAAAATAATTGGTTTGATTTTAGAATTCAATTTTAAAATTAAGAAAATAATTACTTTGATTTTAAAATTAAATTTAAAAAATTTTAAATCTTAAATGAAATAAGTCTTAGCGAATACTTTACTCTATACTAAGGATAACCTTTTTCCACTTTGAATATTGTAATCCAGTAACTAAACAAGCCTTATTCTAAGGCTAGAATCAACATATTCTTGTGCCTAAACAAGCCTTAGTACCTGATTGAATGAGCTTATATCAGTAGAGCTTTTGTCGGTAGAGTTTTTCTGAGAAGAGCTTTTCTAAGAAGCCAGTTGACTGTTTAGTTGTCAATTAAAAAAACAGCTTTTTTGAAAGAGCTTCATACAATAGACTGTTTGACAACATAAAAATAAAAAACACTTTTATTAATTTTAACTATACATTATTTTGTAATAAAAATTATTTTTGCATATAAATAAATTTTAAAGTTTATTGAACAATGGGTTTACATTTAATTTACAATTGTTTGACAAATTCACTTCCATCTTGTAGGATTTATTTAAAGAGATGTCTCCTTTTCTTATAGGAAATAAAACTAATATAAAAAATAAATATTAAAACATATAAAAAACCAAATAATATTGTAATCCCAAAATAAATATTCAAGTTCAGTAAATAGTTAAATACATAATAAATTATGCATTTTATTGTAATACAAGAAGATTTGCAATATGTTCCCTCGCATCATTCATCTCGTTATTTTGTGGCCCGTCTAAATGATTTTCTTCAACGCCTTCATTTTCATTGATTTCTTCATTTGTCGAAAGTAATTCATCATCTTCATCACAGGGAGAAAACTCTTCATCTTTTTGAGCATTTAACCTTATAAAATTATGAATGACCATTGAAGCAATTATAATTTTAACTTACTTTGGAAAAGAAAAACTGGGCATTTGACGTAAAATTTTCTACCTAATTTTTCAAATGTCAAATGTTCTTTTGATTGCGCATCTTAAAGAAGAATGTGCATGATTGAATATTTCTTTCTTCCCTCTTGAAAGACCATAAAATAAATTAAAAAATAAGTAAATATAGTAAGAAAATAAATCCAAAAATAAGGGAACTACATTTTTATATAAGGGAACTACAAAATAAATTCAAAAATAAGTAAATATAGTAAGAAAAGAGAAGCATATCACTTATGTATGTTCGTTTGGGCTAAAAGGAGCTCTCACATATCTTTCTTTCCCAACATAAAAGGAAATTCTTTTAAAATCTTCTTTATCACAAGTAAAAATAAACTTTAAACATTTCGACTGGTCTCTCAACTGATATCTCAATCATTGAAATACAACTCAAGAACTCCATCTTGATCAATAATATACTAAAGGCTCATATCATGCTTATACACATATGAATATAATATCTTTAATTAAGGGTGCATTTGGTTAGACGCAAGGTTTTTAATGAAATTGAATAGAATATAATGTAAATAGATATAGTATTAGAAAATTATTGTTTGGGAGGATGGAAGAATTTATAATGTAATATAGTGAAATGTTATTTAGAAGATAGATGTAATGGAATATAATATATGTATAATAATAGTGAACGACTATTCTACCCTTGATAGAACAAAACATATGTTAATAAATATAAAACATAGGGTTGAGGGTATAATGTATTTTAAAAATTTATTGAGGGTATATTAGGTAGTACATATTCATCATTTTACATTTCATCTTAACCCCCCTCCCGATTAGAGGTAGCTAATTTTTACTATTTAGGATAGAATATGATATAATTAAAACTCTCTCCTTTCATCCTATTTCATTGCATTCCATCATAAACCATCCTCCTAAGTGATAGAATAATATTACATTATATTTTATTCCATTATTAACTGCCTTGCCAAACGTAGCCTAAGTGAATAAAATAATATTACATTATATTTCATTCCATTACTAACTGCCCTACCAAACATAGCTTAAGTGAACATCATTCATTAGAGTATTGACTAGTAGGACAAAAAGTTCTCTCTCGGTATTTTTGAAAACTAAAATTGGCTATTCAACCTAAACCTTTAGACTAACTAGACAAAAAGTACCCTTGGTTAATGAAAAGTGCAACCAATGTATAATTATGCGTAGGCTAACTAACCTATTTATAATTGAAAACTGTTTTATTTAGCAAAAAAATTGATTCAAAACTCTTTAAAAAGGTTCCAAATTTTTATTTAAAAATTAAGTATTTTTTTATTCAAAACAAAACTTCTCGTGATTATGAAAGGATTTATGTATTATATCTTATATGTAAATGCTCATTTAAACATTTGCTCGGCTTTTTATGTTAAACAGAGTTCTACTAAACGTAAGAGGAAACTATACCTTAAAACATCAAATTATAAATCTATTTTGTTGTATAAACTCTCCCTACTTCTTACTTCTTGTGGATTTAAAAATTTTATATACGTTACTTAAACCGTAGCAGCATATGAGAAACACGTATCTCTTTCTTGACAGTATTTCGCTTTTCTATGGTTTGATTTTTGTTTTGGAGGAAAAAATCTATGATGCATTCCAAGAGAAGCACTTGCTAAGGTCCCGTGTGATTGATGGGCTAAGATTTTCAACTGGGTTGCATGCGTGTAGCTTTAGGTATTAACCAGGAATGCGGCATCACGAGTAATCCACAGAGAGCCTTTGTCAGACGATACGCACCCACGTGTGGCCCATTATCTTTAGGCTAAGTTCGTGTAAAGATTGTCTGCATCTTTCTTTCTTCCTTTTTTATTTTTTTTTTCCGATACAAACCTATCTAATTAAAATTCAAACAAGTTATTAACAGTTTAATATTTATAAGTTAACCTTTAATATTTGTATTTCCTGATTAAAATTTTTATATTTAATTATAAAAATTTTAATTTAATATTATATATTTAATTAATTAAAATGAATCATTAATAAGAATTATGACCAATTTAATTTTACTTAATAATTTTATTAAAATTTTGTTATTAAATTATATAAATTTCAAATAAAATTTTATTTTATTTAAAAATGCTTTTATTTGAAAAAAATAGAAAATAAAAACTAACTATAACAACAACAAAAAACAGAAATAAAATCAATGACTTTTAGTAAAGACTTATTTATACCAATATAAATTATAATTTAACGTTATAATGTTGAAGGTTTATTCAATGAAGACTAAAATTTATCCCAACTTTTAATCACAAATTCCTTTTAACACATCGACGTTGAAGTATTTGCTATTTATTCCGGGGTATGCATTATGTAAGCACATGAAATCATCTGTTCCCGAAGGACCTGTTACTCAGATGTAAAGGGTTCAGATCTCCTGTGCTCAAAAATGACATGTCTCTGTGTCCCTTCAATCTTAACCATTTAATAAATAAATAATTGAAATTAAAGAGACACAAGAGCACACCATTGAGTGGTTGAGATTGAAAAAACATAGGAGCACATTCTTTTCAGGCACACCATTGAGTGGTTGAGATTGAAAGAACACATAGGCTCGTCATTTTTAGGCCCAGAAGATCTGAACTTCGGTGTAACCGGCACTTAAACCCTGAAAGCCGATGATTTTTAACGGGAGCCGGGGCACAATCATTATTTGTACTAGGTTCCCAATTAGCTGCTCTGACTTTTAACATTATTTTATGCCTACACTTGAGTCCCAGTGAAATCGGCCAAAGGGGGTGGGGGCAGGTTGCAGGTCTTCCTAACTCTTCGGTTCGGTGATGGCCATTAAATTTATTTCAGTTCTTACCCTTAAAAAAGTAACTAATAATTAACAATATATTTGTACTCATTTCTTTTTTCAGAAACAGAATAAAAAATTGAAACCCTACAGCAAACTGTAATTCAACTCTGAATCCTCACAGCAAAAGAACCTCTGTTTCCTTTTTCTTTGCACCTCTAATATTTTTAGCTGTTAAGAAGTCTAATATTTAACAGCTGTGCCTTGCCACGCCTTTCATGTTTCATGCCCTATGTATGAAACATAATTGAATCCACCTGTCTCCATCCTCCAGCCATGACCCAACTTATTAGGACTCTTTTTCTAAATTTCAAATTTTGGCCTCTCTTTGCTTCCCTTTCCAACCTCATGTTCTTTCTTTTGTTGGTCTTTTGGGCCATTTCACTCGGCTACCATACAACTTAAAGCACACCGAAGCTCCTATTTAACAAAACCAAACAGTTTCTTGTGTGAAGAAAAAAAGGAAAAAAAAATGCCAACCGGGGATTGCTTTAATAGCTACAGTTCGCATGGTCTGTTCAGCTTCCTCCTTTTGGTATGAGGGGCGTTTTGTGAGGAATTTACACATGACCCTACAGTTGTGTCATCACTTCTATAGCTCAAGCATGCAGCAGCATCCAACACTCCTATTGGACTTTGGGGCACTGATGAGAGTGAAGCACTTGTACTCTTAGCATTCCCATTAATCAAAGACAAATCACCAATAAATTTGATACACTTCACTCTCTCCTGCAAATAACATGTTTCACGTCTTAATTATCTGAAATTGGGGTAAATAAGAATTTTCTTTTTCTTTTCATTTATTTCCACTAGTTTTGGACCACAAAGGCATCAACGTACCTTTTCTACTTCTCCGGGAAGACGAGATAGTGCTTGCTCAACGTCCATTGTTCTGTTTTCCATCACAACAGCAATGGCTACTGCTGCTGCAATTTCGGATGGTCTAAATTCCAAGAAGTCAATCCCTGCATTCAATTCCCACCAACCAAAACCTCAAACACTAACTGGAGGAAATTATTGTAGATATTACATTGCCAAATTGCCAATCGTATGTTCTTGGGATAAGTGAGAAAAGGACCTTTTATTGTGCCTAGTATGAGCTGGATTGATTGCAAGACGAAAGATGTAGTAGATGCGGTTTCATCATTATTGATCTTGTTAAGGAAATAGTCTATGAAGGAGAAAGGAGTAACTGCTTGCATCCTCCAACGTAAGGTACTGAGCACAAGAAGCTCCATTCTTTGTACAGTTCTTGTTTCAAACACGAACTTTGATTCACCCACCTGCCATTATCATCAGCCATTGGAAACCATTAGACTATGAAAAAAGAAAACTGGTTGGGCAGAAAAAGCAGAAGATTCACCTTACACTTAACCTGCAAATCTAGAGATGACGGAACTTCAGTCTCCTCCATTTTTGCTGCAAGAGATAAACATGCCACTGCTAATAACGGCATCATCCAATCTTTGCCCTTCTGAGGTCACACACAGAAACATGGTAATTAGATGCATCACAATTTATCTTGGTGCAACACTAGCCAGGTATCGCCTGATAGGCACCTAATGGACAAGGATCGGGGAACTTACAGGTAATTCATAGGCAGATAGAAACCTGTCCAAGTAGTTTATCGATAAATATGAACAAAGTGGTCCAAATCCGAAATAAGCATGAACCTGTTGAATCAAAACAGAATAATTAGCATTGTCAAAACAAGCCTGAATGAACAATCTCATAGTGATTGCCGGTACTAGGCCAACTGATGAGACTGATTAAAAGCAAAATCACATGCACGAACAACTTCATTAGATAGAGAAAAAGGGATAGAAAAAAAAGACAACTTGAGATGCGATTAAGAAATAGAAATCGCCCATAAAAGGGGAAAAGGGGAAGAGGAAACCCACCGAACCCACTTCAAACTAAGTGCATGTCAAAAAGAATATCAAACAAAAGGAACAAAATACCACCACTCATTTCATTTTTCACACCCCAATGTACTAACAATATCAATAATTATAAAGAGCACAAACTAAATCCATAGTAAGTCCCACAAGTTCATATCAATCAAAATGGAGATAACTAAATCCACAGAAGTCCCACAGGTTCATATCGATCAAAATGGAGATATTTCTCAACCATCTCCAAGTATCGGGCGCCACAACTGTATTAGACCACTAAACGACCAATATCAAGATGAAGAAAACATGAGAAGGCGGGAAAAAAAAGGAAAGAAAAGAGAACCCCGTGAGACGAAGGTCTCACATTCAGACTAAAAAGTGCTTCCATTTCTTGACACGAGAACATAAATCCTAAGTATAAAGAAACTAATCAAACAACATATCCACAGATGAATCCCCCATAAGTACCTTCTGGGAAAATATGCGCACATCAACCATTCATTTACACAATATACATATATCTAAAACCCCAATAAAACCCTCAAACAAGGTGGAAAAGAAAAAAAAGACCCTACCTTTCGAATCCAGTGAACAGCCTCTTCTCTTGCCCCCATGTCCAACTCTCCAGTCCTCAGCCTCCTACAGTAATCAGCATTAGGCAGATGCTGGCACTCCTTCTCAATCATCAGAGCTACACACTCCTCACTCTGCAATGGCAGACCAGCATCTCTGCCGTCACAGGTCTTGCTTTGATTGTACGGAAATCGATCGTTTTCATGGCGCCACGTGACCTCAAATTCCTCAGTCTCAACACCATGGTAGTCGGTATCATCGAGAATACAACTGTTGTCCTCCGCGCACAAAAGGCTCGAAACAGCACAGTCAAAACTCGGTGCCATTGAAATGAAATCTCTATGTAAAGCTTTCTCTTTTACGACTGATTTCAAGCGATTAAGTTCACATATAAGCAGGAAACGGCAATATAATCGTGGGTTGATTTCGTATTACATGCGTGTGTATATATATTGAAGTTTTTCAGGTTGTCAAAGCAAAAACAAAATATTTTGTATATCAAAGAATGGAAGGAAGAACAAAGAATGATCTTTTTTTATCAGATACAAAAGAACAAAAAATCTATCGCATCACAACGACTCCCTCCCTTAGCTCTCTCTCATATACAGACGTTTGGGGGCTGAAAAGACTGCTCCAAGCACAAGCTTATGAAGAGAAATGAGTGCCTTTTTTTAGGGGAAAAGGGAGAGAGAGAGAGTGACAGAGACACTCGGAGGGGAAAAAAGAGCAATTACAGGATGGATTTTGAAAGAGAGTAAACAAAAGTAATTGCGTGTATCCTGTCTGTACAAGGAAGTGTCCTAGGCACCCGTTGATGGAGAGTCATTGCGGGTATCTTGTCTGTACAAGCAAGTGTCTTAGGCACCCATTGATGGAGGGTTTTGCAGCTATTTTAACTTGGAATTTAGACCTAATTAATTTAATCATACTTAATTTCTTTCTTCGCCCCACTTCCTAATCCTCCCTTTGGATTTCCTTTAAATGCCCATTTGCTATTCAACACCTTTGCTTTTGTCAATGGAAACTTTTATGAGTATTAAATGTAGAAATTTTCTTCTTTCTTCTTTTGAGTTTAAGACAAACTAAAATCACTTTATATATAGCTAATAAGCCTCAACTTTGTCAAACGTCATCATCTATGAATGGTTGGATTTAGCTTCTCAAGTGAATGAAACTAAAAAAATGATTGGTATGGTTATATTTTATTCAATGTATGATATAGTCGTCAAAGGATTTAAGTAGATAAGATTAAAGAATTGCTTAAATAGTTGATCCTTGAATTGACAAATTAAAATTGGTAAGAAAATTACTCTTGCCCACCAAAACTAGGAAGGAAAACTTGCCAAGGGACGCGTTGGTTTGTTTTAGCAATTATAGGAAAGATATTAGGACAAGATCGTAATTGGAGATTTGTGAGAGTGACCAATGAGCATTAACTGTGTCTTTTCTTTTCTTCCCGTGCTGACACTTGTCCTGCGATTCGCTGGCAACATCCGTTTCTGACGGAAATTACGATTTTGGCGCCAATTTTTCTTCTTGGGTTTTGGCCTTTTCTAATGTCTCGTTTGTTTTTTTTGGCTTTTCCTTCTTTTTAATTTCTTTAGGTAATTTCTATTTTCATGTTTTAAGGTCATTTTTGGGCAATAACACAGTTAAACACTTGTAACAATGGTCTGTTGCATTAAAATAATCCAGTACAATGTGGATTTTTGTTTTAGATTCTGATCTACTTCATTACTTTTATAACAGAAAAATTATTCTCAAGGACACGTTAATTATTAACATTTTACAATTTTCAAGTAACTTTTAGTTTTTAAATAAAGCGGTATAGTTTTTAAGTACCACTATAACAGCAACCCAGTAAAAACTGACATAGTTTTTAAGTAATTATGTAAAAATAATCTTTAAATTTGGATGGATTGTGTAATGCATACATTTTGTTTAGAAAGTAATTACGTTATTTTATAATATTAAGTTATCTAAACCATTTTAAAATATCACTAATAAGATTTCATTTAAGAATGATTGTTATGAGTTATTAAATCAAAAATTTGAAATTCACAAAAAATTGATTAAACTATTAATGATTAATAGAATTCAATTAATAAATCCTTAATGGATTATAAAAATATAAATTAATTATTTTATTTATCAAAATTTTTATAAAAAAACATTATATATATATATATATATATATATATATATATATATTATTTACACAATATGCTAAGTAAAAATGTATTCATTTATAAAATTGAAATTGAAAATAGATATTAAATATATGCTATTCTTTTTAATAAAAATAATAATATCTAAATATGATAAATAAATATAATATAATTTTTTAATAGTAAAAATAAAATAAATCATATTGGCTAGTTATAAAATATAAAAATACGAATATAAAATAATTGAAAACTTAATATAAGTCTTTCTTTATTATCATAAAAACTAATATATACTATTAGTTATAAAATCTGATGAACTAATATATTAATTCCTATAAGTAATGATATTAAAATATGATAAATTAATAAAATTAACAAATAACACTCATACAACTTGTTAAGTACCAGTCACTCCTTGGTAACATAACATAATTGCTTATACGACAAAAGTTTGCAAAGTGTTTTTTTTATGTCAATAATTTTAACCAAAAAAAAAACAAAAAGGAGTATATGTCTTCTTAAGATAATGATTATAAGGGATTATTTTTAATAATTTTAAAATACATGAAATTTTAAAAATCAATAAAAAAATGAGATCTCATATATTTTTATTCTTTAGTGCATCTTATCTCAAGTTTTTAAGCATATTAATATGCAATTAATTAAACATGGTCAAACCAAATAGTTTATCAAAGTAGATGAAACTTGTCATGTTAAATTTGTAAAAAACTTGTTTTTATTTGTTGATTTATCTTTTTTTTTTTACATCCTTTAATTGTTTATCCATGCCAAAAGTAACTTGAAATTTACCAATTAAGCAGTTTCGAGATTAAGGCTTTACATCATCAATGTACGAGCCAAGAGTCACAATCTATTTGGGAGCTTCAACTCGTCTCATTAAGAACTAGTGAAAACTTAACGGTGATTGAATTAATGTCCATCGATTAAATGTGATCACTTTCTTGGGGAGTATACATTCGCATTTCTATTAGGAAGGTTAATAAGTGATTTCTTAATAAGAATAAAATCGTTACACCTAAAAAATGATATGTCCATAGTTATGAATATCTACTAAAAATTATATTAGTAGACTTAAATATTATTAACAAGATTTTAAAATGTATTGATCCATTAAAATTGTTTTAACTAATTTTTTAAAAACATGCAAGAAATACTCTCTGTCCATTTACTAATATGAAAACGTTTTCCTAAAATTAAATTACAAAATTTTGGAGCAAAATGTACTGGATAAACTATGCATCGAGTTATTAAATAAATCTGGTTATCCTTAAAAAAAGGTATAGTATTGGAGCTTATGTCATTATATGCCCTTTAAGCTTTAACTGCTAGACTTTGTCATCTCTCTATAGCTTAGAAGACCGAATATGCACAAGGGTAAGCTTCATGTTTTCAACAAGCATAAAGCTTCTGCTACAGACATAGCATGTATATATAAATGTAAATATTGCATCCCCATTACCATGTACAGATACGAAATATCACATGTGTTAGAGATATCTTTACTATGCTTGGACTGTTTTATGCAGGCGAGTCGAATCTATAATTTTTCGAGGATAAGAGTACGGTCAAAGGCATGGATTGCATGTTTTCGTAGCTTGACACATGTCGTTGGTGGAACCCAAGTGTCTACATTTCCTGTGACCGCAAAGGCCATTCCGTAAAAATTGTAAAAGAAAGAAAGGGGACATAGATTGAATGATGGAGAATTTGGAAATCTTCTCAAAATCATCCAAAATCTAATGGTGTGAAATTTAAAGGACGGTCTTTTCGCTGGCCAAAAATAGATGCCCTTTAGCTCTCTTTTATTCCATACACACTTTTGGGAGCGTCTCATCCCCCTACTTTATTATAAATTTTAACAAACGTGAAATCTATCAAGTACAAGTTTTCTTTAAGATTGAAACGAACTCTTCCTCGAAATAATTAACAGTCTGGCATGGCTATTATGTCTGTATAAGTAATCTTGATAAGGCTTATTTTTAGACCACGACCACTAGCTAAGACTTGTAATCGGTGTCCAACAATGGCCATAATTTTACTTGGGAATGGTGCCAAAAGAGAACGTTGTGTAGATCACCGATCTTGGCAAGTCAAGAGCAACCTTTTAGATGGTCATAGACTAATGTTTTCAAAGCCATTCGGTCTAAATTGGCCTCATTAGATGCCCCTCGACTAGGTAAGGCGGTCTTTTATGATCTCTGTCTACCACGTCCGTGATCCGTTACATCGCCAACACATTGGAGTCAATATCAGGTTCTCAATGATTTAGATATTTCTTTTTCGAATTCAAGAGAAATGGAGTTGCCAAGATCAGCACAAGGAGCAAGAGTGTCTATAAATGACCTTAAACGAGATGGTTTAATACGGTGGCAGAGGGAAGATGAGACAAGTGGGTGACAAGCGACACTGCTTAATGGTACAGGTGACGATCCCTACGCAGGAAATTGGTACTATGCAATAAAAAAAAAAGAAATAACAGACTAACGACACACATTATTTCCAACAAGAAAACGGTCAAAACAAGACAAGAATATGGGGTTTAACTTAGGATGCTTTGTTTTCGGCATTCACGATCATGTGCTTATGAATTGAAGGAGTTCCTAAAGAGACTTTAGGGACACAAATTTCTAACCTTTTTCTGGCCCTCATCCCATCTTTGAAATGCTCTTTTTCTTTGCTTTGAATTTTCAACTTTTGGTTCTCAAATTGCCACTTTTGCAGTTTTCACTATCAAAAATTCTCCTGACATTAAAAAACTAGAAACTAAGCAACCATTCTATACAAACTTAACTTTGCCATTATGGGTGGTTTTTTGATGTCAGGTTCAAAAGATTAATATAGAGGCAGTCGGGAATAAAATATGGTGGAAGAAGCACGAGCAAGAGAGGGGCTTCTGCGTTTTCTTGGTCTAAAAAGTTTGAGTCTTTGTTAAGGCGTTTGAGATTCGAGCTTTTACAGAGTGTCATTCACATCAGACCCCACACAGCCACTGTTGTTTGCTTAGCTAATCCAATTGAGGATTTGGTTCCTTTCTTTTTTATTTTTTTTCCATTCATTTTTTACTGTAAAAGATTAGAAACCCAAGACTAGTGTCATGTGTTCAGGGAATATGACCAGTGGTTTAACTCTCCACCACTCCGACCCTCTAATGTTTGACTCAAATCTCTTTTCCCCCTCTCTCACACATACCAAAATATATTATTACACCACCCACAGCTTTGGAACTAGAATGGATCTTCTTATACAACGAAGTGGTCCTTGCTGGGTTTTGGTTTTTACGTTAAACTTAGTTGTTATTATTTACTTGATAGGGACTAAGCGTGCTTCTTTTGTTATTAATCTCAGAACTGACAAGTGACAATACATTGTATTAAATATGTAAAAATCTTGCATGTATGATAACGTTGCTAGCATCAGTACGGCCAAATCTCAATGCTTATGAATCTCCAAATTTTATGCCCTTGTGATTCAAGATACAAATAGCCCAAGTTGAGGCTTATTTTAGTTTGGGGCACCCTTAGATAGCATTTTGTTTCACTATACAAGCATTGATCACTGATTAAGGAATTACTATATTAATATTATTTCTAAAATATTAATACTCCCAGAATATGTATGCCCATTGGCATTGGTCAGTTAGACCAATCTAAAGCTCTAAACTATAGGTTATTTTAACCCCTTAAGAACAGTCCTTGAGATTCACCCCCTTGAATATTTTATCAAAATCTCTCAATACTTTAGGGGCTACCACTAAAACAAAAATTACACTAAAGATCATGAACTAGGCTTGTAAGACTAGGTCATGTAAGGCATGTGCAACAAAACACTTCCAACGCCGTGGTCCGCCACAGATAACCACCAGAACATCCGCCGTATCTTCAGTGTCTCCACTAATTAATGCCACCTCTTAATCATACTAAGAGTGAACATGACAAATTTTGAAATAACGAAAAAAATTCTAACGTGGATTGGTATCTGATCCAAGCGTCCTGGTCTCTTGGTGCATATTTTGCTATTTTAGTTTGGTGTTATTTGTCTTCAGCATTTTGGTCCCCACTACACTTCAGCTAGTGATTGACATATATTATTAAGTATTTTGTCAAGTTAAAGAAAGGTTTTAGCTGGCAAACTCACCTGTACTTGATTAACTTATGCCTGTACGCTAGCTTACATTGCATTTGAAAAAAAAAGGTCATTTTGTGTTCTCGTTTTGGGGTTCTGGAATGCATATCCCCCAAGGCAACGAGCAAACCTGTACGAGAGAAGTACTCAGCATAACGTCTAATCAATGGCTAAGATAATGGACAAACATGATATTTTTAGTTCTAAAGTTTAGCATTATTTTTTAATTTAAGTGCTCCAATCCAACTATCAATCGTTCTTACTTAAACGTTATAATTTATAAATAATGTTATATTAACACTTTATTAATATTTTTAATAATTTTTTTAACATTATTCTCAAAAGAAAATTATAAACGCTATCAATGTAATTTAACTACAATTAAAAGTATCGTGCGAGCTATCTTAAATGCTAATCAAAATTTCCGTCAATGATATCAATAAAGTCTTAAAGACAAGTAATTAACAAAGTTTAAAAACTAAATTAAAAGATTTAATAATCTAATAAAAGGCAACATTAAATTAAAATATTAAAAGGTTTCTTTATACTTCTAATAATTAAACAAAATGTTAATCTGAAAGTCAAAGACAATAGTTTACTAATAATCAACCAATGGAATGATAGATTAATAGACTTATTGATAAAGTCAATTATCATACTAATATATATTATTTTAAGTTGTATTTAAATTTTAAAATAAATATTTCCTTATTTGTTGTATAAATTAATAAGTATGAAAATGATGCAACTTATATATAACTATCATTTAATTATTTTATTTTATATTCTAAAATTCTCTCATTATTTTTTGTGGATAAAATAGTTTACAAATTATATATTTTAGATAAATTATTTATCAAATTATGAATAATGTACAAATTTTAATATATTTTCATTTTTTCCCACTACCTATTTAAAGACTAAAGTGAGTTACAATTACTCCTATTCAAATCTTAAACTCCTCCGTAGCTTCCTGCACTTAGAATCCATGAAATCCTCTCTTTTGGTTATAGGATTTCAACCATATTTTATTAAATTTTATCTATATATTTATGTGCTTGATAAAAAATGATAGGAACATTATAATCTGAACAAAAGGTTTGTTACCTTGCTTGAACCATTCTTAGATATTTTTATTTAGTTATCGAATTATCATATGAGCTATAGTAAATACAACATTCAATAAATCAACATGGAAATTTGTCCAAGTGTTCCTAATAATCACCTTACAGTGATGTCTACCCTATGCAGATCATACGCACTCCAAGTAATGGCAGGATGGAAAATAACAATCAAGAAAGTGCCATGTCAACCAACAGTCACGAAGCAACAAACTAAAGGGGCATCTAGTGATTCATATTTCTTTAAGTTCAGCAAGTTTGTCTTCGCAGTTCTTGTCTGCATTGGCTGCCCATCATCTATTTAAGCTTACTCGAACCATATTCTAATTAATTACCTCCTTGTCAGTCCAAATTAAATTTCTTAAGAGCCGTAATTAAAATTTTTGCTATCACACTGAAATTTTTAAGCCTTGACGACAGGTTGACCAATAAAATGAAATAAATTTAAGTCAGAATTTTCCCTTGGGCACGTAAATTGGTTTATTAACTATTATCCCTACTCTTATCCAGATTTTCTTAATCCAAGTAAGATTTGAATTCATGATGGTTTTGAAGAGATGGTATCAATGATTAGCGTATTGTCAAGATAATCATAATACTTTGTCAATGTGAAAAAAGGGAGCATATTTTCGAAAGAAAGACTCACCGAACTTGCAGAAAAATCTAAATATCTGGCATTAGTCGTATGAAAGCATGCAAATAAGTTGCAAAACGAAGGAGCGGTATCGTCTAAGCATCGCAACATCCACTAAGATTGATATCTTGATTACAACCCCAAAATTTCTAAGAGATTGTTTAAGAAGATTTCACATATTTGCCATATCAAGTGTAAGTTCTAAATGATTATCAAAGAGGAATTTGGGCTTCACAGGCTTGATTTGAATCTTTACATACGATAAGTGGGGTTTACAGATTCCAATATGGTTCAGTGGGAGGAAAATTTATATCTGGCATAGGATCATAATGGACCAAACCCTTTGAGTTTCTCTTTTTTATTTTTCATACATTACAAGAAAAATGTCATTTTGCGAGGAAAATTATCGATCAAAAAAACCGACGAAATTTATCGACAGACAAAAGTGTCGTAGAATCGGCCGTAATTAATAATTACCGACGGTCAAAGCAAATACCGTCGGTAACTTTATCGACGGTACATTTGTTACCGTCGGCAAATTTATCGACAAAACATTTTTAACCGTTGATAAATATACCGATGGTTTAGTATGTGCTTGATTGTCGGTAACAGTTAGCGACGGACGTCTATGTTCCGTTGGCATATTTACCGATAGTAACAAATTTACCATCGGTACATTTGCTAAAAGCTTACCGACGGATATGATGTTCCGTTGGTAATTCCTTTTGTGACGACCAACGTACGTACGTGTAGACTGTCTGTAAACAGTGGATGTTGTTACCAATGGACATTTGTTTCCGTCGGTAATTACATAACTTAATTTTTTTAAAGTATATAATATATATTGTCATTATATTTAAATTATGGTTAATTCATAACTTTAACAATTATAATTTTATAGTATACATTTAATTTGCTTAAATAGAAATTTTTATTGATGATTAAAAGTTAAAATATCTTAATTGATAACAAAAACGTTACATTGTAAATAACAAGTATTTGTAATACAAACTAAATGACCAAAAGTACATTATTGATCTGGAGACGGCGGATGCTCTAGTTGGTGCGATAACGTGTTGCCCCTACCCTTCAACTCATCCATCTCCTGATGGAGCTGAGCGATGAACTGCATCGACTATTGTTGCTATTCCATCGACTGTTGCAACTGAGTTGCCAATGTCTGTAATGTGCTCCGAAGTACTTCCACTTCATTAGTGGTGGACCGCCTAGCAGATGCTACTGTACTAGACGTAAAGGATTGCAAATAACATGTGTTCGCAATGTTATTCGCAAATGATAAGCCGAATATCCTTCCACAACGGTCCCTACCACTCACTACTTGAAGATAAGTTTCAGTCTCATCAACATCTTCAAATTGTTGAGACTATTGTTCAATGTTTTGTCGTATTTGGTCCTATCAGAAAGCAATGTTTATATTAGTAAGTGATAATTATTAAGCATTATTAATATTAAATCATAAA
>JAOSBN010000006.1:7784314-7798928 GCA_027563595.1 Erythroxylum suave | reverse complement strand
CAATTTCATCAATTTCGGATAATAATTTCCACCCTTAACGCAATTTAAGTCCAAAATATATGCAAATTATATGACTTGACAACAAGACAAATGCAAGATATGACAGGTGCGAGTGGGACATTTGTAGGATGACATTAATACAAAAAAAAAACTAGAGAGCAGCTCCGACACCATGAAACATAATTTTTATATTATTATTATGCATAAAACATATAAAAGAAGGGTTATATTTATATCAATAAGTATATGAATAAAGGAAATAATTGATAGATTATTCATAATTAATTGTTATTATGCAATAAATCCTATTTTGGCACCATTGTATTATAGTTAACTAACACTTCTCTATGGTCGACCCAATGGTGGATTCCTAAAGCATAAAGGCCAAATTGATGTTGTATTGGTAGATTAGGTCTTTCCACAAAAGGTTGGTTTAACTATAATCGAGGAAAAGATGGTTGTAGCTTTCTGGGAATCTATTGTAGAAGCGGTAGATTCTAGAGGGCATACTAATAAAGGATAAGTTATCCCTAGTTCTTAGTTCACATTTGAGCATAAGCCCTAGATAGACGCTATCATTAGGAATTTAGTTATTGAACCATATCAATTTGTGCGGGGTTTAGATTTGTGATGGATATTTGAAAACCCATATATCTGATTTATTGGTGAATTGGCTAGAAGAATCAGTAAGCTATAGAATAGTCTACTGTTTGGACATATCAATAGTGTACATGGTATAAATTCTCTAATATGAACTAGACCCCTATAATGGTGTATATGCCATGTCCAACCATTACTAGAGATCATCATCTCCACTTTATCCTTTAAAATATATCAAATAGCCTTTATTAATGCAAATATTCAAACTTAAAATAAGTTTATCTCTCATTGCTAATTTTATGATAAATAGCCCCTAATATTATTTCTTATATTTTGCAATTTTGTTGAAGTCTAAAAAAAATTGAAGTTATGTTTGATATACTAGAACCAGATGTTTCCTAGGTAATTACAATGTAAAACTAACTTAAATAACCTTTTTTATTTATAAAATTCGTCAAATTCTTTTTAAGAGGAACATTATGATTTTAATCTTAATGGGACTTATTCCTAAACCTTTGTCTACTTAGAGTTTTAAATGTGTTATCTAGGGATATTGATTTGAGGTAATATTTGGGACATTTCTTATTTATTTAGATATTTTGTTAGGAAGTGCCAACAAGGAATCATAGTATATTTAAAGGTTGCTAATGATTGAGGAGATAAGTTGCAACTATCTAGTAATAAAGAGGGTATTTATAATCTATGAATTTATCTTGTTTTAATAAGTTATAGAAGGAGAAAACAATCATTATATGGTAGCTATATTGTTATGAAAGGCAAGCTTAGGTAACTCATGTGGAGCCTAGCTATCTTAAATCTTTTGATCACGGAAAGGTGTTGGAAAGTGCCTGGAGAACCTATAGAGACAAAGTAAACATATTTTGATTTGTTAATGGAGAGATTAGAGAGATCTTCAAACATGTTGAGGGCTTTAGTGAAACAAGATATAGAGAGGGAATTAATATAGGAGAAGATGAATTCGTTAGTAAAAGCTAAGATAAAAATATTAAACCTAGCTTAAGAATTATGTAGCATTTGTAACCATTGGCTTTTCAAAATATCTCAATGCAATTTCCTTAGAATAAGACCCTATTTTTTTACCTACTATACTAAATATAAAGGAAAACAAAGAAAGAAAGGTCTGCAATTGCCACATTATTAATATAATAGTAGGAATATTACATATAGTTGTACCAATTGTTTGATCCCCTAACATATTGGTGGGTCTTAAATTAACCAAATGTTAGCTAATTATCATTTAGATAAAGAAAAGGGAGGTCATTCTAGAGTAATTTTCTAAGAGATCGTTGAAAAAATAGATGAAAGTAACAATCCAATGGGATGGAAGGAGCCAGGAAGAGAATGAATATGAAAATTTTGAGTTGAAGATTTTACTTTTATTATAAAGTAGAGAGAGATGTTCTAAGAAGTGTGCAAGGTTGTTAATGGAAGGTTGATAGTGTCAAAGATATGGGAAAGGTTAAAAGCTTTGTTTTGGTTTCTAAAGGGCTAAATAGTACAATTTTAAAAGTTAAGATAAAACTTCCAATACCTACTTGTTGACAGGAGTTATTGAGAAGCCTAAAATTTTAAGAAAAGATGGACATTTAAAAAGAGAGTGAGTATTGGACCCCGAATTTTTCTTAGAATTTATTTTATTAAATTAGCAAGCATGAATATAAGTTAGAATTTATGAATTAGAAATTTTTTCGAGTTAATATGGTTTATTATTAATTGTGTATGTTAGTATGGATGAAAGGTATAGAATAAAAAAATGAAGATAAGGAGATAGTAGGAATTAGAGGTAATAAGGAAGGGTAAGATGGGAAATTCAAAATTTTGTTTAAAACAAATAAGACAAAAGAGAAAAAGAGTCGTGTGTGTTAAGGAAAGAAAAGAAGGAGAGAGTCGTGGAAGAACC
Organism: Erythroxylum suave; assembly: GCA_027563595.1. Taxonomy (NCBI): domain Eukaryota; kingdom Viridiplantae; phylum Streptophyta; class Magnoliopsida; order Malpighiales; family Erythroxylaceae; genus Erythroxylum; species Erythroxylum suave. Next base: position 7,796,407 of record JAOSBN010000006.1, on the reverse strand, counting down.
TAGAAGGAGAGAAGGAGAAACTGAAGCAAGGAGAAAGAAGAAGAAAAGAGCAAGGAGGAAGGATAGAAAGAAGATTTTTTTCAGCTGAGTTTTCTTTTTAGGTAAATGTTATTGTTCTTTGTTTTGATTGAAGAGGGAACTAGAGAAACTAGGTTTTTATTATATGATGAAGATGAAGCAAGAAAGAAGAAGAACAAGAGGTTGATGTTTTCTTTAGATTTTTGTAAACCTTAACTAGATCCTAGTTTTACTAGTTAGATAAAATTAAGAATAGATTAAGCTTAAGTTTATTCATGGATAGTTAGGTTTAAGGAAAGCTTCATGCATGTGTTTTGATTAAATGAAAAATATGTTTGTTCTTATGGAATCAAGAATATCGAAGTCAAGAATAAGGAGAAGAGCAAAGCTTGATCTTGGAAGTATAAAATAAATAGGTAGGTCATATGTTTATGGTTTTAGTGATGATGAGCTGAAATAATTGTGTTTCTGTATGATAAATATGTTCGTTTTGAATCATTGTGGATGTGGAAAAAATGTGTTGTGATTTGATAACTTGATATGCTGGAAAGATTTTATTGCTTTGTGTTAATGAAAAATGGAAAAGTTAAGAAGCATAAACTATAATTAAGATATCAAATATATGTGCATTTGAATCTGTTTATGTGGGCAAGAGAGGAACCCGCTATGTTAGTCACGTGCACGATGACCTATAGTCTTCTCCTGGTTGCCTGTTTGTGGCCACAAGATCATGAAAAATCGGACTCGTTTTGTTTCACGCTGTAAACTTCGGTTTCTCCGTCTCGCCCACGGAACTCTCGAGCCACTATGTTTACGCATTGCATTTTGAATTGTTGTTTCATGGTTTGATGATAAATTGATTTTTTTTGTAATCTGATTTATGAGATAAAGTATTTCATGTTTATGAAAAATTGTCAAATTTAGATTGTGAATGTTGTGATATGTTGAAATCTAAATTAATGCTACATATGTATATATGCACTGGAATTGTGTGTGGTTCATTATCACTGGCTATAAACATATTAGCCAATGGGCTTCCCAGCTCATCACACAAATTTTCTACTCCTCAAGTGAAGAATCAGCAGATCCTTACTGAGCCTTGCAAAGTTTTGGCAATCTCTAAGAATTTCAGACTTTTTGTAAGTAAGTTACTGTGAACCATTTTTGGTGATTTTAGAAGCCTATCAGCATAAACATTCTTGAATGTATTTTGTAATTATGATACTGATATGGCATTATGATATGAAGTATGAAGATGTGTATCAACTTGGTTGTTGCAAATTGACAGTGAAAGTTGCAGAATTTCTTTTTCTCTTCTGTTAAGTTGGCTTTGGGTTGAATGTTGGGAGAACTTTGGATAGACTTGTCTAAAGTATATTGGTTAATAAAGGAGTTTTGTATGTATGGAATTGAATGTTAGTTTCGGATCTTTTGGAATTTGCATTAGAAATGTATGTGGACAGATGAATGAAAATAGAGAATAGGATAAAATGTGAACTGAAAGTTCCAGGAATAAACTGCATTGATATAGGCAAAATTAGGCTAAGTAGTCTTCATAAAAGTTGTAGATTATTCTTTCAGCTTTCTAATGGTATATATAATGAAATTTTTAGACTTCAGATGCAAAATTTATGGGCTTTATAATATAGCATTATTGGTATTAGTTGCACAATTTTTGACTGAAATAGTAAACTTTATTTAAATGATTAAATTATATCAATATAAGCTGAATTAGACAAAACTGTCTTCATATAACTTGTAGATCTTTTTCTTAGCTTTCCAAAGATATAAAATTTGAAATTTTATGACTTCTTTATTGAAAGTTATATTATTTAGAAGTGAGGGTGATCAAATGGGAAGTCGCAATCGTGACGAAGCATGATTGCGACAATCTTCATCACGATCGCGATAATCCCCGAATTTTTCAAAAGTCGCGATCGTGACACAGCACAATCGTGACTCCCCTCATTTTTTTGCTACTATTCACTATATGTCGCGATCGTGCACAAACATGATCACGACGCCTTTCTCTCACGAGCGTGAGAGATTAAACTCACGCCCTTGACTTTTCCTCCTCCTAACCCATTAAATTAAAATGCAATTCAAGTTTTGTCTCTATTTGTCACTGGTGTGAGTGAAGAGTCACGCCTGTGGCTCTTTCCCTTATTCAATTTTTCTTTTAACTCTTTTGTCCAAAATGTTATTAATTCATTTAACACCCAAATCAAATTACTTTAAGACCACTTTATGCTATGATAATTTTCCATTAAATTGTTGGATATTGTTTTTACTTCTCCTATGAATTTTATTCATTTAATATAATTATTATTTATCCATTTATTTATTATCTATTATTTTATTTTATTATTATTAGTATATATATTAAAAAGGGGGTTCCTCCTTGATGTCTTTTAAATTTATTTACATGACAAGCTTATTTTAGACCGTTTATTTTAACTGTTCATGTATTTATTTTGCTTTTGCCAAGATGTAAGAATATTTTTTATTGTTAATAAATTGTTTATATTAATTCGTGATTTCTTATAATTAAATTTCATGTCTAAAATCATTTTATGACATTTTTAATTATTGTTTGCTTATATTAGAAAAGTCCCCCCATATATTATCCTTGTCTATACTTTAATTAAATTAAATGTGTACTTTATTTTATTGCTAAGTTCCCAAATCTAGTTATTATTAATTCCAATAAATACCAACGGTGGCACGTTGTCGCTATAAAATCCATATCGAGACTTGGGGCCAACATCTTTGGTATCAGAGCCCACAGTTTCTAAGGATTCTTAGGCTTTGGATGTATTATGTTATGAATTATTATGCTATGTGATTAATTGTTATTGGATTAAATTGATTGATTACATTAAGTGACATGCAAATCATTCATAGCATGTAAAATAAAATGTAAGTTAAATGTTAGTATTTTATTGAAGGAGTAAAATGCCACCTCGTCAAAGGACATTTTAAGGAATTTTACAAGGATCTACTACACCCGATTCTCCACCAAGAGAAGAGGGTACTGATGAGTCCAAAGCTCCAACGATTGCTGAGGCAGCGATAGGGCAGGATAGTGAGCCCTTTCCACCTCAAATGCCCGAGTCATCCCTCCCTCAAACACAAGTACCTAATCCATTCGATGTTAAAATGTTTCAAGCATTTTCTCAGGCTTTTGTACAAGCGATGGGTCAAATTCCATCCACGTCTACTCCAGCCCCATCCTAGAAAGGAAGACAATTTGATAAGCTGAGAAAGTTTGACGCCGTGAACATTTATGGAACAACTGATCCTGAGGAAGCTGAGACTTGGTTGAGGAAGATAGAGAGAGTATTGGAGTAGATGGATTGTGAAGAGGAAGAAAAGATTGTGTATGCCGCAAGCTTGCTACAAGGAGATGCCCTGCACTATAGGAAAGCATACCTAGGAGTCAGTTAAAGCCACCGGTGCTAACATAGGCTGATTTTCAAGCTGCCTATAAGAAGCAATATCTGTCTGAGGTGTACATCCAACAAAAGCAAAGGGAGTTTTTGAGCCTCACTCAGAGAGAGATGACAGTGAGTGAGTACGAACGCAGATTTACCCAGTTATCTAGATATCCAGTCGAGCTGATGATGAGTGAAGCAGCCAAGTGTCGAAGATTTGAAGCAGGTTTGCATTTGGCCATCAGAAAGAAAGTGGTTGTGCAAAATTTTTGCGACTTTCAACAATTGGTAGAAGCTGCATTGAGAGTGGAGAATATTGAAACCATAAAAAGCGTAGTGAACAGAAAGAAAAAGGGGAGAGAACAACTAAGCAGGGGAGGTAGTATGCCTATGTTAGGAAGGAGTACCAAGACTTTCCCTACACCATCTAAGGTTCAAAGCCGTGGCTCGAGTAGACCTTGACCGATGAGAGCTATTTCCCTGCAAGCCTTGACTATTGGAGAAGGTAGAAAAGGAGAAGAAAATAAGTCATCCTATCCAAAATGTGACCACTGCGGCAAATTTCATAAAGGGGAATGTTATCGACTCACTGGAGCTTGCTTTAATTATGGAGAGAGAGGGCACATGGCCAAGAAGTGTCCAAAATATGTTAGACAGGCGAGAACTCAGAGGCAAGAATCAAAGAGGGCTGAGACTGTGGAAGCTAAGTCTACAACTGAAGTGGGCAGTTCTTGTAACATCCTATTATCTTTGGGAGGTTAGAATAGTAAATATGAGTGATTAATGAGAGCTTAGAAATGTATTTTTCATGCTCATGCATAATATGACATACGCATACAAGTGAACAGTGAAATGTTGCAAATTTAAAATGATTGTACATGCATTCATTGACTTTCCGGGTATAATTGTTTATAAAAGGTGATTGTTATTGAGAATTGTAGTTTGTTTGTATTGAAAATTAATTTGGAGAGTTTAAATGGTTGATTTAAAATTATTGGCGAATTTTAGGAAAATTTCTAGAAATTTGGGGAAAATTTTTGGACTAGGAAAAATGCCAAGTGGCACAATAAATGATAAATGGTTGTAAAATTTACTGTCAAATGGCAATGGAAATTTTGATAAATGACTATGGGATTTATTGACAAGTGTCATTGAAAATTGGGAGAAAATTAGAATAGAAATTGGATTTAGTTTATAAGTATTAGACATATGGCAAGTGATATAAGTCACTTGCCAAACAATGCCTTAGCTCCACTAAGCTTTTTAAACCCCTTAAAAACATTGCTTCTCATTAAAAGACCAATTGTTGTGATTTTTTTTGGCTCTTTCCATCTTCCTCTTCGTGACACTCTTCTCTACACCTTCAATTTTTGTTTTCTTCAATCTCGACCACCTCAACTTTGAAGATTTCACTTTCCTTCATTTGCTTCAAACATAATTGCTATCTTCTTCCTCATTGCCACAAGAAAACTCATCCTTTAATTCCTTTAGAAGATGAAGAACGTGGGATGCTTGGGAGTTAGGGTTGAGTGAGATCTTGAAGAGTTTGGAGCTACACTAAGTAAGTTATGCTTTAAATGTCATAGGTATGGTTAAATTATGCTATAATAATGAGTAAATTGAGATTTGATGACTTGGTTATGCAATGCTTATGTATGTATCGTGGGTGATGAAAAATATGCTTTGTTTGTGAGTGATTTATTGAGTTGAATTGGGTAGAGGATGATGAGGAAATGAAATGGAAGAGATAATCTAGGTATAAGATGAGTTAGATGTAAATGTTGGAAGTTTGAAAATCTGGAAAATGTTCACTGCATATTCTTCAGTGTTTTAGCCATAACTTACTATATTGTCGTTAAATTGATATGATTTCTGTTTTTTATTAAACTAGATACGAGTGGCTACAATTTTTATGAAGACATCGAGTTTGAATTCTGGCTTTAAGAGTGTTGAAAATTGTATTGAAGTTGAGATTCAGAATTTGTCTCTATTTCTGAACAGTATGGAGTAAATTGTGTATAAATTGCAGAATACTGAGCCAAATTGTATGAAATTAGGTTCTTTAGAAACTTAAGACATATATAAACAATTTTTTAGAAGAAGATATTGCCAAAAAACCTCATTTGCTAGGTAAAAATGATCACATAAGATGGATCTGAAAAATAGAGTTGGAAAAGCTGGAAAATGAGTCATGTTTATTTCTTTCTGTGAAAGTTCATCGCGGCCAACTTATGGGAATTCCTCTTAGGAAAAGTTCTCTGTAGCCAATTCCTTGGTTCTCTGCAGCAAATTATAGGATTTCCTTTCAGGAAAAGTTCGCCGCGGCCAACTTTCTTGCACAACTTAAACATACTTTAGTATTTTGATGATATCTTCACTTGTAGTTATCCAATTAGGATGATTTTTGATTTGTAGTAAACTAGAGACATATAGATACAAATTATATGAAGAAATAAAATTCTGAATCAGATTGTAAGAATTTAAATTTCTGGGTGGAAGTTGAGTATAGGGCACTATTTTAGAATAAGAACAGTTTGAAAATGTTTAGAGTATAAATTTTGGAGTACTGAACCTAATTGAATCATCTTAGTGTCAAAAGAAACATAACACATAGAGGAACACTTTTCTAGAAGAGGATATGAACAAATTACCTCAGTTTCACTTTCTGATTGAGTGTGAACAATAGACCCGAAAGTGTGACTGATTAAAAATAATGAGTACATAACTATGTGAGATGCAATTCATTTCATGAATGCATGAAAGATAAAGACAATTGTGACCAGAGTCGCTAGTAAAAGAGCTTAAAGCTCAAAACGTGATAAGAGCCATTGGCTCATTTGTGCATGTATCCGATATCCACTAAGGGATATGGGACATTAATTGATACAGCTCGGTATCCACAAAGGGATATGAGCTAGTAAAAAGGAACTTGGTCACAACAAAATAACAAATGAAACTGAGTCATGTACATTGCATATATATTTGATATGTGTATTTTACATGAATGAAATGACTATTATGATTGTTCAGAAAGAAAAAGGTGTTGTTTCATCAATATGCAAAGATGTGAAAATATGTTACGTGTATTGATGTGATGTATGAATTGAGTGAACTATCGATGATGGTTACTTCATTGAGTTTGCAAAACTCATCAAAATTGCATTGTTGACTTTTTAGGACCGAGAGACAACTTTAGCTACTGAGAGACCGTATGAGAAGCGTCATTCTTGTACTTTCGAGAAGAAAATGGCTCACAGGTCGATCAGCTGGGATTTTTAGACAGATTAGATAGACTTTGTATATTTTCCTCTTTCATGTAGTTCTTTTATACTAGGTTTTGATGATGTACATGTAGTAAGTGTTTAAAGATACAATGTAAACTTTAGGTTTTATGAAGTGACATGAGGAAAAAGGTGGTTTTAAAATATTGTCATTTTCTTATGATGCTTTATAAGTGAATAATGATATGATGCCATGTGAAGTGAATGTAGTGATCAAACATAGCTCACCCTTATCGTAGGATAGTACCAGAGTGACCTCCAGGCGTCCCAGTTTGTACCTTACGGTAAAGGGGTGCTACAGTTCTGTTACAATTAAGAAGGTAAATCCTCCAGGAAGACCGAAGGAGCAAGTACCAGCTAGAGTATTTGCAATGACTAGGGAGGAAGCAGAAGCAGCTCCAGAAGTTATGATTGGTACGGTTAAATTATTTTTTGATGATGTTATTGTTTTGATTGATCCAAGGTCTACCCACTCTTTTATTTCTACAAGTATGATTTTGCATGATAGAACTTTAAGTCCCTTAGATGGTCCCTTGATGGTTAGCACCCGGATGGGCCAGTTGTTATTATTAGTTAGGTTTATCGGGAGTGTGAAGTATGTATTGGTGAGGCAAATTTAGTGGTAGATTTAATGCCATTGGAGATGAAGGGATTGGATGTGATTTTGGGCATAGACAATTTAGAAAAATATAGTGCCACTTTGAATTGTAGACAAAAGATGGTAGAGTTTGTGCTAGATAAGGGTGAAAAGGTAATGTTTATGGGAGACAGAAAGGCAAGCTCACCTAAATTTATTTCAACTTTAAAAGCAGAGAAAATGATGAAGAAGGGGAACGAAGCATACTTGGCATATGTGGTAAACACGAAAGCAGATGAAGTAAAGTTAGAAAATATTTTAGTAGTTAAGGAATTTCCAGATATCTTTCCAGAGGAATTACCAGGACTTCCACCACACAGAGAGATCGAGTTCACCATAGAGCTTCTTCCAGGCACTGAACCAATCTCTATTCCACCCTATAGAATGGCTCTGGAAAAATTGAAGGAGCTTAAAGAACAATTAGAAGAGTTGATGGAAAAAGGCTTCATTAGGCCTAGCTCTTCGCCTTAGGGAGCTCCAGTTCTTTTTGTGAAAAGGAAAGATGGATCCTTAAAGATGTGTGTGGATTATAGGAAGCTCAACCATGTCACCATCAAGAATAGATATCCTCTTCCCGGCATAGATGATCTGCTTTATCAACCATAAGGAGCAAAAGTCTTCTCTAAGATAGACTTGAGATCGGGTTATCATCAATTGTGAATAAAAGAATTTGATGTGTCAAAGACTGCTTTTAGAACACGATATAGACATTTTGAGTTTTAGTAATGCCCTTTTGATTAACCAATGCCCCTGCAGCCTTCATGGTTCTCATGAATAGAGTCTTCAAGCCTTTCCTAGACCAATTTATCATAGTCTTTATTGATGATATATTGGTTTATTCTAAAAGTGATAAGGAGCATGAAGAGCATTTAAGGATTGCCTTAAAGACATTGAGGGAGAAAGAGTTGTATGCCAAATTTGATAAATGCAAGTTTTGGCTAAAGGAAGTAGTGTTCCTTGGACATGTGATTTCATAAAAGGAGTACATGTGGATCCGAGAAAAATAAAGACTATTGTAAAATGGGAAGCACCCAAGAATGTAGCAGAAACGAGGAGCTTCTTGGGATTAGCTGGTTACTACAGACGATTTGTAGAAGACTTTTCCATTATAGCCGCTCCACTCACAACATTGACAAGGAAGAATCAAAAGTTTATATGGGCAGAAGAATGTCAGAAGAGTTTTGAGGAACTGAAGAAGAAACTCACAACTGCACCAATTTTGGCCTTACCTTCTGGTAGTGATGGATATACAGTTTATAGTGATGACTCGAGGAAAGGATTAGGGTGCGTGTTGATGCGAGGAGATAAAGTGATTGCGTATGCTTACAGACAATTAAAACCCTATGAGATGAACTATCCCACGTATGACTTGGAATTGGCTGCTATAGTCTTTGTATTGAAAATATGGAGACATTATTTATATGGAGTCACCACCAGGGCATTTACAGATCACAAGAGTCTTAAATATTTGATGAGCTAAAAAAGTTGAACTTGAGGCAAAGAAGGAGGTTAGAATTATTGAAAGACTATGACTTGATGATCGACTACCACCTTAGAAAAGCAAATGTAGTAGCGGATGCATTAAGTAGGAAATCTGCTATAGCTCATGTGAAGACGATATATCTACCTTTGTTGAAGGAGTTGGCCAAGCTTAAGGTGAAGTTGAGACAAGCAGAATTCGGTGGTATATTGACTAATTTTAGAGTAAGGCCAGTATTGAAGGAAAAGATTAAAGAATTGCAGGAACGAGATGAATACTTGAGCAATCTCAGAGAAGGAATTAAAAAGGGTAAGCCTTCGGAAATCAAAGTGAGAGAAGACTAATTGATGGTGGTAGGTAACAGATTAAGCATTCCGGATATGCAAGAGTTAAAGGATGAAATTTTGGATGAGGCGCACAATGCTCCATATGCAATACATCCGAGAAGCACAAGAATGTACATAGATTTAAAAGAACATTTTTGGTGGTGAGGAATGAAGAAAGATGTTGCTGAGTATACTGGGAAATGCTTGGTATGTCAACAAGTCAAAGCGGAACATCAAGCACCTTCCGGTAAGCTTAAGCCTTTGTCTATTCTTCAACGGAAATGAGAAAAGATTACAATAGACTTCTTAATGGGATTACCAAGAACCAACAGGAAGCATGACACAGTATGGATGATTGTGGATAGACTAACCAAATCGGCACACTTCTTGCCTATCAGACAGACAGATTCCTTGAATGCTTTGGCCAAGAAATACATAGATGAAATAATCAGACTTCATGGGATTCTAAGTCCATAGTCTCTGATAGAGATCCCAGATTCACCCCGAGATTTTTTGAAAGTTTGCAAGATGTTTTGGGAACCAAACTACATTTTAGTACAATCTTTCATCTATAGACAGATGGACAATCAGAGAGGACAATAAGGACATTGGAGGCAATGTTAAATGCTTGTGTTATGGACTTCAAAGGTTCATGGGATGAGCACCTACCTTTGATTGAGTTTGCTTATAATAATTCTTATCTTTCTAGAATTCAAATGGCACCTTATGAAGCCTTGTATGGTAGGAGGTGCAGAACTCCAATTTGTTGGGATGAGGAAGGTGAAAGGAAACTTTTAGGACCTGATTTAGTACAAATTACAACCGACAAGATTAAATTAGTGAAGCAGAGGCTCAAGGCATCTCAAGATAAGATGAAGAGCTATACAAACGCACATAGGAAGGAGATGGAATATGAAGTGGGAGATAGAGTGTTCCTTCGAGCTTCACCATGGAAAGGAGTTTTAAGATTTAGTACAAAGGGTAAACTCAGTCTAAGATATATAGGTCCTCATGAAATTATTGAAAAGGTTGGGCCTCTCGCCTATAAATTAGCTTTGTCGTCAGAGTTATCCAAAATTCATAATGTCTTCCATGTATCAATGCTAAGGAGATACAGATCAGATCCATCACACATAGTCCAACCTTCAGAAGTTCAATTAAGGGAGGATTTAACTTATGAAGAACAACTAGTGGCGATCCTAGATTTAAAGGAAAAGGTCTTGAGAAATAAGACTATGAAGCTGGTAAAAGTTTTATGGAAGAACCATGCCAGAGAGGAAGCAACATGGGAATCTTTAGAAGCTATGAAGGAGAAGTATCTACACCTATTTGTGAATTCAAGTAAGAATTTCAAGGACAAAATTCTTTAAGGGGTAAGGAATGTTAGACCCCGAATTTTTCTTAGAATTTATTTTATTAAGTTAGAATTTATGAATTAGAAAATTTTTCGAGTTAATATGGTTTATTATTAATTATGTATGTTAGCATGGATGAAAGGTATAGAATAAAAAAAATGAATATGGGGAGATAGTAGGAATTAGAAGTAATATGTTGGACCCCGTTTTCGAAGTCCAACTCTTGATCATTATCGATTCATCTTCTTGCTCTGATACCAAAAATGTTGGCCCTGGTCCCCGTACGTAATTTATGGCGACTTTGTGTCACCAATTGAAATGAATTTGTAATAAAAATAATTATTGAGAACATTTCAATAAAATAAATTATATCCTTAAATTTAATTAAAAATATATATACGGAAGATTTTGTGGTGGGATCATAAAATAATTTCAGACATATAATTAAATTATTCAAAAACGAAATAATTAAATAAGAATAATTAATAGATATTTTTAAATAAAAGACTTAGATAATAAATAGATTAACTAAATCAATTTCATAGGAAGAATAAACTAAGACTCACCATTTAATTCAAAATTTTCCATAACCACAATGAATAAATATTAAAAGATTTGGACAAAATAATAAAAAAATTAATTTGCTAGAAGGGGGGAGAACTGAGGCGATGCCAGAGTCTTCTGGACTCTGGGATCTCGCGATCGCGACATGGTTGCGGTCGCGAGTTTGAGGAGATGGGCGGGTCGCGATCGCGCTGAGTTGTAGTCGCGACTTTCCTTGCTTCTTCGCGATAGCATCTTGGTCGCGATCGCGATTCGCTGAGATTTGGGGACTCTCGCGATTGTGCTTTGTTACAATCGTGACTTCCGGCCTAGTTCGACACCCTCACTTCTAAACAGGATATCTCTCAGTCCAGAAACCCAAAAATTTCATACTATATATCAATAGAAAGCTCAGTTCAAGCCCTACAACTTTCATATAGGCATCTTATCTAATTCGACATGTATCCCTCCAATTTAATTAGTTAAAGTTTGGTTACCATTTCAACCAAATTCTCACCTCAATTATGCATAAATGACCACCAGACACAGCTACCTTATAATAAGCATAACTTCTACATTTGATGTCCAAAAATTCCAATCTTTAGAGCTATAGAAAGCTAAGAGAATAATCTACATCTTTCATTTAAACCACTAAGCCCAATTCTGCCTAGATCAGTCCAGATTATGTCCCAAAGTTTCATATTACACTTTTTACCCCATTCCTCCTTTTCACTCACCAATTCACAACAATTCTCACCCAAATGTCAAGGGACCCAAATCAACCCGGATTTTTCCTTACATGTCAAACTCCTTGCTACACAATTTACCACAACAGCCATCACATTATCTCCCCACAATCAGCGCATAATCAACCTCATAGGGTAAAATTTTGCATACATATATAAATATTAATTCACAACATCGAAGCAATACATATTTTCATATTTTGTTTTACAATGTCATACCAATACCACAATCACAAATTACATACAATATTATCATCACAAAATACAGATTAT